>OY288109.1:26645128-27178513 GCA_958431115.1 Syrphus vitripennis | reverse complement strand
GGACGTCGAAGACAAAATCAAGTACCAGAAGATTGTTGAAGAATACAATAGTTTTCTGGCAAACAAAGATAAGGCCGTCAAACGAAACAGGTTTCAAGAGGAGATCTTACCATCGATAAAGGAGAAAGCCAAATCTCTCAGAGCGGTGCAAAAGACTACTCTAAGCGAGGTTGTCAAGGATGACCTCCAGGTAGCGGTTGTAGATGAGTAATAACAAAGGTCTGCTATCGGTGTGGAGCTCTGTCGAAGCTAAGCTTTTTGAGATGGTGTTCCTGTATACTTTGACCGCAAATGAGGGACCCTACCCTAGTTTCGACTCAGGTGAAATGCTCAGAGGATACTGGGTGATCAAATGCGAGAACGCGTTTTCAAGAAATTTCCTTAGAGAAAGCGTTACTGAGATCAGCAATGACTGGGAGGGCTTAAAGCTCAAGCTCATCCCAGCAAAGGACATACCTAGACGGCCAAAGGCTCGCATTTGATTGCTTGTCATGGGCATCAAACCTAGTGGACAGGAGCTCATCCGTGTTAGGTAGGCGAGGTCATGAATCCGCGAAGGACTTCAGACCTATTAGCTTAACATCTTTTGTTTTAAAGACACTAGAGCACATCCTTGATAATCACATTAGAGTTTTACTAGTAGAAGGCCGTACTCTTGATGTATCCCAGCATGCATACCTCAAAGGCAAGTCTACGGAGACTGCCATGCAAGAAGTTGTGCGTATAATCGAGAATACGTGGATGGTGTTTTTAATAACGTCCTAACTGAATCCATTCGTGAATCACTTACTCACTTCGGCGTAGATGACTTCATATTTGAATAGATCATTTCTAAGCTAAGTGACGGAAATATGCGAACTTCGTTAGTAGACATGTTAGAAGAGGAACACGCCAAAGTGGTGTTCTCTCCCCATGGCTTTTAGTTATGGACCAAACTCTACTCAAGTTAAGAAGAAGCTGTGCTAAAGCAGTAGCGTATGCTGCTGATTTGGTTTTATTGATCTCAGGAAAGTTTACCACCGTGATTGGTGAAATCACTGAGTCGGCTCTAAAAAATTTAGCAACTGGGCCACAAGAAGTGGACGGGGTGTTAAATAGAGTATCTAAAACTGAACTAATGCTCTTTACTACCAAAACTAAAATACCTACCTTCACCCTACCTTCCAACGCTTACAGACTACCAGACTTTGCAAGTGTATTTTAAGCTGAATTACTAGCAATTAGAGAAGCATGCAAATTACTCAAATTAAATTTCTCTGCAATTGCGCCGTGTAGCCTATTTTAGAATAACTTCCTTTAGGAAAGCATTTCTCGATGACCCAAGTAAGTTTTCTGAGAAGAAAATCAAGGATCTGATTATATTTCTGTATGCAACGAAATGGCTTTAACAATGGTTCGTCAAAGTCTATAAAACCTAGGATATAGAACATTCCATTTTAAATCCCTAGTAGGTTGACACGAGTAAATGGTAGCACAACGGCGCGGCGCTCTCCAGCGTTAATTGAGTCGCAAGGCCAATTCTTGCGGCTACCAGAAGAAGAAGAACTTCTTCTTCTTCTTCTTCTTCTTCTCTTCTTCTTCTTCTTCTTCTTCTTCTTCTTCTTCTTCTTCTTCTTCTTCTTCTTCTTCTTCTTCTTCTTCTTCTTCTTCTTCTTCTTCTTCTTCTTCTTCTTCTTCTTCTTCTTCTTCTTCTTCTTCTTCTTCTTCTTCTTCTTCTTCTTCTTCTTTGTCTTCTCCTGCTAAAGGGCGTTAAGCTTTTATCTCGCGGTAGTGATAACGCTTAGGCCAGATTTCTTTGCTATCTAGACATATGGTGAGCTTTGCTCATAATTTAATTGATTCATGATGAGGCTGATGAATGTTTGATTTCCAGATGTTTGAATTCTTATATCATAATAAAACAAGTTCCTACGAAAAATGTATGATGAAGGCAAGTTGTGAGATGTGAGTTAATATTACTCATAGTAGTAAAATAATCATAACCTTGATAATCTCATGAATTTAATTATTTTTAGAAGATAGGTAGCTTAAAAAAGTTTTTTTTTACTATTCAAACCTACAAGGTGAGAATACTTAGAGATTACTTTTTGAAGTTAAAATCTTATATTTGGATGTTTTTCGAACTTTATTTGATACAAGCCCTAGTTTTCTGTGCATTATCTGCGTAGTCGATGGAATAAAATATATATGTATTTAAGATTTGAAAAAACGACGAATCGAACATTCATAAGAAACTCAAAAAATGCATAACTTAGGGCAAATTTTTCATTGGTGACTAAACTTAATAAGTATCTTATTATCTGATTTTAAAAAAATCAAAGCTTATTTTAGGTTTCGATTTCTCATTCTATATCAGCAATGTGTCTAGGAAAGTTAAAAATGACGTTTCATCAATTCATATATAACAATCAACAGATGAAATCTGCTGAGTCTATTATTCATGTTGGAAACTAATTTTTGCCTTTTTCCCTTATCTGACTCCCACGCATATTTTTCCAAAATAATATAACGAAGCTGTTGTTATAAATAAGCTGTTACATTTCAAAAATATCAGAACATTTCTTGACTTCAAGTGGTGCGGTCAACTACTACAACTTTTTTTTTCAATTTTCGTTAAACTAGTTCAAAACTTTGTAAGTAATTTTTTAAAACAAAAATATTAGTTTTAAATTTAAAGTGTTCAGTAAATAAGGGGTTAAGTAAATTCTTTTAAAACTAAGAATCACTCTTGATTAAATAAAAAATCTTGGTTTAAAAAAATAATTTTTTTTCTAAAATCTTGTACTACTTACTTAATAGAGGGTATACAAATTGGGGCTTTATAGACTACTCGTATGTGAATGAAGAGATTAGGTATACAAGCTATACGTATACTTATCCTCATTTTCTTAGAATATTTGTATGTGTATATTTTCATTTGTCAATAATTTTGTAAAATATTTGGGAATATCGCCCGATTTCTATTTTTGGATTTGAGAATTTCTGACTTTTTTCTTTAAACAAAATTCTTTTGGTTTATATTTTATTTACCAAAAAACAGAATTGTCCAAATGAAAAAAAAATCTCTAGCGAACAACCTAGTTAATTTCTTTAACCACTTACAAATTCAATTAATATTTCAATTAGTTATTGAGTCAGTGATTCACGTGTTTATATTGCCTATATATTTATATTTGAATTGTTTTAAAAGTCTAAAAAGATTTTCGTAAAAATTAATAAAACTAATAGTTGATTGGAAATTCTTTTGTTTTTCATAGTAATAACTTCATGTTTAAATTCACATTAGACTAACTCCTCTACCTTTTTGACTTCTGCAAGTCAAAGAATTTTTCCCGTTATTTTAACTAAATAAAATCTTAACAATTCTTTAACAAAGACAGATCTTTGTTTGGCTTCGTTGACTGATTCTGAACTTTAAAGTCAGTAGAGAGTATTCAACAATGCGTTGTGTCTGTAAAATAATAGCAGACAGATAAGCGTCAAAAGATAAAGTTAAAAGAGGTAGTAGAACGTACACCACGACTAAGAAAATATACTAGCGATTGACTAACTGTCAATTATTCTTGTTCTTGAAAAGAAAGGATTAGGTTTGAATTATTTTGAAAGAATTTTTCCACTTATTATGTAGGTAAATTATCTAAAAATAAAGAACAATCTAATGAAACACCTTGTATAATTATTACAAATGTTACTTCAATAATATTATGTTTGTATTTTTTAGAAACCCAAAAATGAAGTTCCAGAATTGCGCCCTCTTACTTATTGTAATAGGATCTGTATGCATGACCACCGCCTTGCCAAGTTCGCCAAACAATGGTGTACCTGGCCAAGAATACCTAGAAATGGATGCATCAACTGTCTTATCGCCAGAATTCACTTCAACCTTTATACCAGAATATGATGAAGATGAAATTCAGGATAATGCAAAAGTATCCCAACCAAATGCTATTGCTGAATCTCAATTGTGTGTTTTGTGCGAGCAATTAATGCAGAAGATAGCGGACAAGATTAAGGACAAGGAGACCATAGAAGAAATTAAACATGAAGTTAAAAATATTTGCAAAATGATGCCGCAAAACTTGGCTAATAGTTGTGATCAATTTATTGAAACATATGGAGATGTTATTATTTCATTAGTACAATCTTTGCAACCACAACAAATTTGCCATTACCTCGCCGTATGTTCAGAGAATTTATTGGATGAAGTCAGAACATCAGAAAATGATGATTTACCATGTATGATGTGCCAAAATGGTGTTGAAGCATTGGAAAATATATTGAAGAACAATAGCACCGTACAGGAAATAGAACATATTGTAGAAAATGTTTGCCTTATGATGCCCCAAAGCTTAGCTGCAAATTGTAAAATGTTTATTGAGAGGTCCGGAAATCTTGTGGTCAAATATGCCCAAACTATACCACCAAAAGAAATTTGCGAAACTGTGCTGATATGCTCACAGAAATCATTGGATACAGTAAAATCATCAGAAATTCAAGGTTTGCCGTGCATGTTGTGTGAAAAAGCTATCAGCTTCGTACCGGTAGCGATACATTTAGCAGAAAATCTTTGCAATATAATACCCTTTGCTCCCTTTGCTGGAACTTGTAAAACATTAGTGCAAACATTTGCAAATGTTATTGCTTCTTTACATCCAGAAGAAATTTGTAAACTATTTTTTACGTGCTGAATGAATAAGTGACTGTACTGTAATGTACATAATGTCTTTGAATTTATTATTATTTTCTTTCTTTTATCAACATTCATTGATTGATTTATTTAAATATTCTAATTATAATTTTACTATAAATATTTGAAATGTGAAATAAAAGTATTTAATTTGTTTTAATAATTTGCTTTGTTTTATTATATTATATGTACTTCTTGTAAAGACTTACATTAAGAATGGGTTGCTGAAAGAGTAACAAAAATCTTTGATACTATGTATTTTAAATTGAACGAATTGTACCTGATTTAAAAAGTCCTTTTGTATTTGTTTTCGACGGTTATTCAATTTTCACGAGCTTTCAAAATTCACCAAGTCATCTTCAGGAGACAGTATCTAATATGTGTTATAATTCTTCTCTAAGCAAGTTACTTTTGCAGTGAAAGAAATCAAAAAAACTATTTAGAAAATAAACAAAACTTTTCCTTAAAACGAATTCAATTGGCATTTAAAATCGAATAGGTATCCATAGTTAATTATAGCCTCACTGAATCAATCAAAATTTATATTTATTATTTTACATTGTTGTATAATTTCACTATTAAATATTTTACTAAGTAAATTAGGACTCAAAAGTAGGAAAAAAAATTAGTAAACTTCGCAGGTTGATTCAGAAGAATCAGAACTTAAATCTCAGTTTTCGAGCTCATAGGCCTTGCACAAACAGTGATTCAGTGTGCGATTAAATTTAAAAATATCCACTCACTGCGATGCCCATTGTTCACCTATTTTTGTTTCTAAATAATTTGTCCAATGGTTTGTATTTGTTTAAAACATTCTAATTAAAGCAATCAGTTAGTCAAATCATCGTAGACAGTGTCCGAGATAAAAAAAAAGTTTCAAAAATCTTAAAACAACACTTAGTCAACAAATCCAGCTTTTTGACTTTCCAAAAAAAAAATATACTTATCTAAAGTTGGAACGCCTAAAAGTATACCTCTTGCAGTGTTGATCTTATGTCTCCCATACGGTTAATTTCAAAAATCTTAGGTGGCGCGAAAATGAAATCATAGTGTAAATATGTGTCGTCAAAAAATATTAAATACAAAAAATGTTTAGAATTTAATGTTCTACCACTTTTATTCTTTTCCGTTGCCTATATTAACGGTTAGTGAGATATTAGCAAAAAATTAGAGTTTTTTTTATAATGGCTGCCAACCCAAAACACTTGCATCCACGCAATTTTTATTTTGAACCTAGAGTACATTGGAATCGTAAAATTTGAGATGGGCGCTTTTTCATTCTTCTTTGTCGACATCCTAAAAGTTGTTTTATTTATCTCTATATTTGGAGGCCTAGAAATTCAACGGATTTATATGAAAACTAACCTAATAAAAAATAAAGAAAATTATTAATTATCTCAAAAACTATTAGGCATAGGAACATCAGGATTTCTGGCAAAGTATCATAAGTCAAAAATTGTACTTTTTCAGAACATCAATTTGAAGTTTAGTTTTACTCAAAAAATTCATTTTTATATAAATGTTAAAAAGTTGTGAAGTTGAAAAGTGTGTTTTTATTCCTTTAAGTGAGATATTGAAGTAATTAAAAAAATAAAATAGGTTCTTATGAAAAACCGTTAAATAAGATGATTGATCCAGCTTAAATTTTTTTCCTGATCTTTGATTAAAAAGAAGCAGTCCATCTATGCCTAGGGTACTCGACGGTCGCCACCATTATCTAACTATTCATGCATTAAAGGGCATTTTTTCCGTCATGACTTAACTCAATAGATAGTAAAATTAGTAAGTTTTTTGTTATCGTGTTTTGAGATAAATTTAAAAAATCGCCTTAAGTTGCATTGTGAATCAGAGCAATAATTTTTTTAAAATACCCAGCCATTATTCATTAAATATTTTTTTGCACATTTCTGCCTTTATCTGACTCAGACGCATATCTTTACTCATGTGTGCTTATCTTTTTTTGTGCAGTTCAATTATTTTTCAAAAATGCTTTCACGAAGCTGTTGTTATGAATTAATCAATGCATTAAATATCAGAAGGTTCTTTGGTTTCGAATTGTGCGGTCAAATAAACAAATATCGGACACAATAAAATAAACACAATAATAATAATATATATCTTTTTGTTTAACAGGATCAAGAGTTGGTAAGTAATTTTTTAAGAAAATTAAGTCTTTGTTTTTAAAGTGCTCAAACAAATAAAAGATGACATTTTCAATAACTGAAAAAATTTATTTTTCAAATAAGTTTATAAAAAAAATATTAGTTGGCTCGATACTTTCAATTTTTTTCAAACCAAAATTTAAAAAATAAATCGAAAACCATTTCTCGAAAAATTCAATGAAAAATTCCAAAAACGTCCAAAGAAAAAGACATAGATTCGTGAACAGCTAAAATTTATATGAGTCCAAAATTTCAAGAAAAATGCTTTATCTTTCTAAAACAATATATTCTGTGTGTTAATGCATTGTTTTAGAAAGATAAAGCATTTTTCTTGCAAACGAAAGAAGGATATCAGTTTTGAATTATTATATTTTGAGCTTAAAAACAAATACATACGAGTATGTTCATGATCTGCAAAAATTGTAAATTATGTAAAAAGAAATCCCGCATTTGGGGTGCCCAAATAAAATTTGCTAAAAGTAATAATGATTATTACTTGTGTATATGATATATTATGTAATGTATGTACACTTAATTACTATATTCCAATATTTTTGTATTTTATAGATAAACAATAATGATGTTGCAGCAATTTCTACTCTTAATCAGTGTAACTGGATTTTTGTACGTTACCACCGCCTTACCAAGTTCGTCAAATATTGCTTATGAACATCATGCTCATATACATGAAGACCAAGAATCACCAAAATCGGTTGCATCAACTGTCTTAGCGCCAGAATTCACTTCAACTCTAAGACCAGATAATGATGAAGAATGGACTTGGTCTAACATAGATATGAATGATGATGAATTGATGGACGATCTTTTCGGCACTGATGATGATTCATCTGTTAAAATTGATGAAGAAAACATCATGAAACCCCAATGCTGGCTTTGTAAAAAAATTGTATCAGAAGTACAAAAGCACATTACAGTAAGGACTAAAGATGCCATTAAGAAAGATCTCTTCCACGTATGCACCAAGATGAAGAAGTTAGAAAAGAAGTGTAATAAATTTGTCAATGAACATGGAGACAAAATTGCTGCACTAATTGTATCATCAACAAAACCAAAAAACATTTGCAGTATAATTGACCTCTGTTCAAGCAAAAGTCGCAAGCAGCATTCTGAAATCAGTAGTGTTGAAATCAGAAAAGCAAACCAACTAAAAAAAGGTATTGCCGAAAATCAATTGTGTGTTTTCTGCGATCTAGTAATGAAGAAGATAGCGGACAAGCTTAAGGACAAGGAGACTATAGAAGAAATTAAAGATGAAGTTAAAAATATTTGCAAAATGATGCCGCAAAACTTGGCTAATAGTTGTGATCAATTTATTGAAATATATGGAGATCTTATTATTTCTTTAGTACAATCTGTACAACCACAACAAATTTGCCACTACCTCGTCGTATGTTCAGAAAATTTATTGTATGAAGGCAAAACATCAGAAAACGAAGGTGTACCGTGTGTGATGTGCACAAATGTTGTTCAAGCATTGGAAGGTATATTGAAGAGCAACAGCACCGTACAGGAAATAGAACATATTGTAGAAAATGTTTGCCTTTTGATGCCCCAAAGCTTAGCTGGAAACTGTAAAATGTTTATTGAGAGGTTTGGAAGTCTTGTGGTCAAATATGCACAAACTATACCACCAAAAGAAATTTGCCAAACTATCCTGATATGCTCACAGAAATCTTTGGTTACAGGAGTAAATTGGGCCTGCAGTGATGTAAAAGCTTCTGGATTCCTCACTTTATTGGAATGAGCCATCGCAATCAAATGTACGAGAAGCTTATTTAGAAAACAAAACATATTCCTTTCAAGTCATGAGTTTTTTTTTAATTTTTATTGTCTTATGTTTTATTTTATCACCATTGTAATTGATTTATTTGAATATCTATTATTTTATTATCAATCTACTTAAAATATTTTAAATGTGAATAAAAACATTTTTATTTCTTAGTTCTTATACAAATTATGCACATGTTTAGTTGAATATTTGATTTATTTTATTATTATTTTTACTATCATTATTATTATTTCAATATATATTTTCATATTATAACAAATTAATAAATAAATAAATACTTATAGTCAGTTGATCAGATTCATTTTAAAACTTGTAGTTCAAGTTTTGTTATAAAAATATAATAATAAATTAGAAAAAAATTATACGAACGGAGGCGTTTTTGAGAAATTTTATAAATGTTTTAATAATTTTTCAAATTTTGCATTCGATTTCCAAGTCAAAGAGATATTCCTTGCTATAGTGCTTATACTATAAAAATCTTATTGGTTGAAATGGTGATAGCAGCTCTGTAAATATTTTCAGTAAGATATAATATATCAGTTTTTAAGGGTGTTTTGACTTTTATGCAGACATTCTCATTTGATATTATTCAGTGTGGACTACCATAATAGGCTTGTAGATCAGACGATTGTGTGCATGTAGGCATTTCAGGGTAGATAATTCAAAACAAAAACTGAAACATTAAAAAATAAAGGTATTTATCCTTCAGAGCGATCATTCCCTTAAAATTCTTTTATCAATATCTTAAGAAAATTCTTACGAAATACGATACGAATTATTTTACCTAGCAGTCCTTTAAGTTATTGTCCACACTTTGTTGACACTTTGTTCAAAACGCTTTCCTCCGATAATAACAAAATTAATTTTAAAGAAAAACAGAATGTATGTTCCAATAAAAAATTATCAGAGTTAACGCTGATATTATGCTTTTCTGATATATTTATTGGAGTATTTATTAACTTCCCATAGGGAGTTATTGTAATCGGTCCGATTTGTCAAATTGAAATTTTTGACATTTCTCGACGTTTCAAGGTCCCTAGAGCCTATATCAATCATTTTTAGAGAGATGTCTGTGTGTGCGTGTGTACGTACGTTCGTACGTCCGTACGTCCGTACGTCCGTACGTTCTGGTACCATTTTTCGTCGTCGATATCTCAAGAACGAGTAGAGATATAGACTTGAAACAAATTTTGTTTTACAGATAATAACTTCGAAAGAAGCTGAAAGGGCGTTTATTAATATTCAATCAGTTGTTTTTTTACTGTAGCAGTTTAAAAAAGAAGTGAAAATTTTGGTTCGGCTCAAATATCTCACGAAAAAATAATGCTATTGACTTAAAATTAATTTTATTCGACACATTATGACGTCATACAAATTTGATATGAATTTGGAAAAAAATCAATATAGCGTTAATTTTTAAAATCAAAAAAACTAAAAAAAAAATTTTATAACTCGAATATCCTTAGATGGAAAAACGGTATTAACTTTAAAATAATTTTATTTTACGAAAAATATTGTTTTTGACTACTGGTATAAATTTCAAAAAAATTCAATGGACAGTTTTTTCACAAAAAATTAAAAACTACAAAAATTCTACCAAAAATTGGTATAAATTGTCTTTCACCTTAAATTTCTCAAAAACTGGTAACGATATTGACTTCTTGTTTATTTTATTTTCTACATAACATAATTGTTAGCAACTGATAAAATTTTGAAAAATTTTAGTTTTTTAACAAAAAATCAAAAACTGTTAAAAATTCTAAAGAAAAATAGTTACAATTGTATTTCGGCTCGAATATCCTGAGAACGAACAACGATTGTGCCTTCTAAAATATTTTATTTTATACATAGTACAATTTTGTATGAACGGTTTTATTTTGACAAATATCTAATTGACAGTTTTTGACAAAAAAAATATTTAAAAAAAAACTAAAAAGTGCTAAAATTGGTTTTTCGACTCGAATATCTTGAGAACGAGCAATGATATTGACTTTGCCATTAGGTATTTAATTTTATACATAATAAATTTTTTACAGCGGGTATATATTTGACATATACTTAACTGACATTTTAAGCAAAAATTTAAACAGAACTAAGAAAATTCCACATTCTTTAAAAAAAAGCGGGGAAGTTTACCTCCTGGGTCACGTGGAAACAGCTTATACATCAACAATCTCTATAATATATGTGCATTTCGTAAATCTCTTTAAATAATTAAAATGCTTTTCAATCTTAAAATAATGATTGTTTGAATTTAAATTAAAAATTTGAAAAAAAAACTATATAAAGTTTTCAAGATCACAAATGGGAAGTTGTCAGTGTGGGTCGCACCCAGTGGGTCGCACCCAGCCTCTTTTTTTAATATTAAATAATCTGGGACCTGGAGTTCTTCCATGGTCTTTATTTTTGACGCATACACTATTTTAACTGTAAATATATAATGTATTGAAAACAAAATTTTAATGATGATAATGATTTGTTCTGTTTTCTTATCTATTTTTTAGAAATTCCTGCATTGTTGTTGCTATGAAATTTTTTTTTTCCAATGTGAAAAAAATTTAATACGACAATGTGCAATGCAAGAACCCGGGTTCTAATCATAATTTTTTTTATATACGAGTTTATATTTTTTTTAAATATGTTTTAACAACTCCTATAAGACCTCAGTAATAAGTATTTTGCAGAACACATGAATTAACTTCATAGATAGTTGAAAAAGTTCTCCTTTTTAACTCTATATGGAGTATTATACAATATTTACAGGATTAGATTTTTTAAAGAACCTACAAGAAATTTATAGCTGATACCGTTATTTTAAGTCTTAAAGAAATGAAAAAAATGCCTTTCTAGACAGTCCTGTTAAATATTTTTCATAAGGTATTAGAAACAAATGGAAAGTTAAATGGTAACTCCCTTTATATTTTGTACTAAAATTTCAATACTTATGTTATTTTAAATGATTCAAAATAATTTTAACATCTACTAAGATAAAATAGAAAGTTGGCGGGTGATAGTTATGTAAATCACAAAATTCTGTTTTCGAAAACTCTTTATTTCTAAATTTGGTAAATATGAAATTCTGGAAGTGCCAAAAATTTAACTTCAAAAACAAAATTCTGTAAATATAAATTACTGTGTTCTAAATTTCTGAAAAACAAAAATTCTGTACTTCATAAATCTGTAAATGAATAACTCTTTATTTTAAAATTCTGTATTCCCAGAAGTTTGGTTTTACAGAATTTTTGAATGATGTCAATAAACAATTTTTGATCTTTATACAGAATTTTGGTACCACAGTACTTCCTATTATATATGTATATATTTCGTTTTTAGCACAACCCGATTCTTGTAGACAAAGGCTCTTAAATTGTTACCTCCAATACCAAAACATCAAAACGCTAATAAAGCTATAACACAATCCTTCTCATTTATGTTGTAAGTAAATAAATATATGTTATAGGCACTAGAAAATTGCTAAAAGTAAAAAAAAAAACTCAAAACAAACGAAAAAATGTATTCAAAATGGACAAAAAAAAAGCTTTCACACAACGGGAGCGTTAAAAGCCTCAAAGATAACCATTTGAATGTTACCATCAACCGTCTATTAATATCCTCGATTATTTGCATCCCATCCAGAGATTTATTACCAACAGCAAAAATAACGCAAATGAACACCATAGCGACTGGGTGGCCTGGTAGGTGGTTGTATAGGGTGTGGTATAGTGGTACCGGATGCGAATTGAAGAGGTAGACTTTACAAAAGGCAAAACCCCATCATCCCGACCATTTTATTTGTTGGGGGCAAACCAATGATTTATGACTTTGCAGTAATTTTGATGGAAATTGAAGGTTCCTGGCTTGGTATGGCAGATGTTGCCGTTTCCTTTCATTGGTGCCATATGCCAATTTTCGTCCCGAAAAAAAGAGATATTGTGATGTTGTTCTCATTTGAAACTCCCACAGACCCTCAGTATCCTCATCGTACAATATAATGTAATTCATTCATTCAAAAACTTATGTTGAAGAACGATTGTGTATAAGGAAACGTGATTTTCATACTTTTATTGGGCTTTTCAAAAAAGTTCAATCAATCATTATTTTCTCTTTTATACATTTTTTTTTTTTTTTTTTTTTTTGTTGGTCACGGAGAGAAGAGGGTATAAAAAGGATAATATAAGAAGAATGGAAAAAAAAACGCTCTATCAAGAGATTTTAATCAATTAATTCATTCTTCCTTCCTTTTCAGGGCAATTGAAAAGATTTTTGTTTTCTGAATTGCTTACCAAACCAATTGAATTGTCCAAAAACTTAATTTCAAAAGTTTTTCTCTTCGTTTTTTTCTTTCTTCTCCTTTTTCATTTTTGAAAGTTTGATTTTCATGATTTTATTTTTTTTTTCTTCTTTGTTTTGAAAGTTTTCAATTTTATATTTACTCGTCATCGTCGTGGATCCTGGTCTCATTGAAAAAAGGATTTTCGGTTTAAACTTAATTGGTTTCAATAACTGCGAGATGAGAGGTTAATTTTTTTTTTTTATTTCTATTTTCGTTGGGAAAAAGAGCAAACTACATAGAATGCTGTCTAATTGGTTTGAGTTAGGCACTCAATCGAATTTTATAATATTTAATTGCAAAGGGCATTGTCGATGTCGGTGTGGACTGTCGACTGTGGAGGAAAACCGAGAGAATTGAAATGAATCAAGAGAGGCTTTTAGAAAATTTTTGATTGGACTTGAATTTGTTTCTTAATTGAATTACACTATGGGTTTATTTTGAACTTGCCCTAAAACTATTCGATGGCTATTATTTGTGATTGAAAAATAAAAAATTTGGAAATTAATATGTGATGCATTTTATCTATATTTGGCTGGGTACCAATCCCTATATGTTCAATAATTGTACATGATGAACGGTGGTGTTATCATCTCTTTAATCGATAAACGCATTTTTTTTAGAACATTGACTAAAAATGGGCAGATCATAATTGAAAAAAAAAAAATAATGGAGATGAACTAGGTACAGAATTCTGTGAAAGTTTTTTCAAGCCAGAAAAGTAATAGACCGCAAATGACCTCCGCGCTTATCCGCTGCACCTGATCAAGGGTTAAAGTTGGGATCGCTTCAATTATTGTCTTAATCGAACCCATGATAAAAATGTATGTTCAGGTGATCTTGGGGGCCAACGAAAGGGTATTTTTGGAACCAAATGCTTTTCAATATAATACGTCTTCGGCACAGCTCTGGGTAAAATAAAAACTCATTCAAAATCCTTAAATAACTGTTCCCATTGACAGTTTGATGGTCCCACTATACACCTTGATAAAACTGCGCACCATACTGTGAGTGACTTATTCTGGGAGCAGTTTGATGTTTACATTACCGTTTAGATCTAAATGGGGCTCATCAGACATTATGTTGTCTTCTTCGACCATCGCAATTTTTTACGGTGAAATTTCTGGCGAACGGGAAAAGTCTGAGTGTGTAACTTGCTTGTAATTTGGACTTTATATATTTAAGTCATCATAAAGTCTCCTATGGCACGGTCTTCGTGTGATGTTTCAAGATTCGGCCATCAGGTTCAGCAGCCTTATAATGGTCCATCTACTTAGGGAAGTACTGCCAAACTCCAGCCTAAATTCTCTTTAGACGGAAATGACGGACTGCAAAGCATATCCTTTTTTCAATATTCATATTGATAAATCAAAATAATCATCATCATCATCGGCTCGACAACCGGGGTACGGTCCTGGCCTCCTTCAACAAGTATCTCCACCTGTCCCGGTCTCGAGCCGACGACGACGCCATCCAGTTGCGCACCCCAAGGCTTCGGGCGTCCTGGTCTACGCCATCTCTCTAGCGCAAGCATGGTCTACCACGCTGCCATCTGCCACAAAAGACTTTCCGAGCCGGTTCCTCTTCACTCATGCGAGCTAGGTGCCCTGCCCACCGGAGTCTACCGAGCTTAATTTTTGTCACTATGTCTGCTACAAGGTAGATTGCGTACAATTCATGATTGTACCATCTCCGGAATCGTACTACCTCACATATGGGGCCAACAATTCACCTTAAGACTTTTCTCTCGAACGTGGCTAAGAGGTCGGAGTGTCTTTTGCTAAGCACCCAAGCCTCGGATTCATACGTGAGTACTGGCAGGACCATGGTCCTGTACAGCAGCAATTTTGAAGTTATGATGAGATTTCTGGATTTGAAGAGCTTTGACAGACTGTAGTAGGCTCTGTTGGAACTGAGCAGCCGCCCGCGTATTTCTTCTTCTAAATTATCATCGGCTGCTACTATTGACCCAGGGTATTTGAAGGATTGCACCACTTCAAATTCGTGTGCCGCTACATTGATTGTTTGACCAACTGTTCTTCTCGCATTCGACGCCACCATGTACTTGGTTTTACCTTCACTAATGTGCAGCCCCAGATTCTGTGCCGCCTGCTCGATCTGGATGAAGGAATCGTGTACAGCTTGTTCGGTTCTTCCGATGATGTCAATGTCGTCTGCGTAAGCCAGTATCTGGCTGGACCTGTTGACGATGGTCCCTCTTGTTGCCGTGCCAGAGTCACGGATTGCTTTCTCCAACGCCAGGTTGAAGAGGAGGCAGGCCAAACCATCCCCTTGTCGGAGTCCATTAAAGATGTTGATTGGTCTGGATAGCAATCCGGCTATTTTTACTTGGCTAAACTATCAAAATAATAACCTGCAAAATAAAAAAAAATTGTTTTTGGGGCACTTTTTGTGAGCCACCCTGTTTTAGGGATAAATTGATTTTGTATTTTATATTAATTTAAGGCACTTATATAATATCTATCTGTCACCACTGCTCTTCACTTAAAACTTTTCCAATACAATTCAACCCAAAGACTGTTCGATATTTTTCCATACACGATTCACCCTCGACAAGAAAAAGATCAATCCCTTGTTATATTTTATGAGTGTGTTTTCTGAACTTTCTTTGGACTTTTGTAATGGGATTTAATATAATTAATGGGCATTTTGGGCATAACATACATACATAAGTGGTAACATTTGAAAAAGTTGTTCTCACGACACCTAATAATTTGCGATAAACTTTTTCAAGTTTATTTGTCGGATTAATTTCTTACACCTAATTGATTTGGAACATCATACTTGGTAAAGTATTTTCGACCTGACAGCTGACATTTTGATTTTTCGTCCAGCTGGGGGATGTGAATATTATATTTGTTGTAACATATTTTCCTCATTTCTCGTTGATGTAAGAAGTAAACACATTCTTGCAGGTTAAAAAAAAAATATTTTCATTTCATGTTATTTAGAAAATTGACAAAAATTAATTTTCAAAAAAAAAAGTTATATTTTTCAGAAAATTTGACAACAATATGAATATATCGATTTGTGTACAAACAAAACATAACTTTTGTACTTTTCGTTCAAAAATTGAATCTCTGGAAATTGTGTAAACATCGAAGTTCTACCGCATCTATACATCATTGCGCAATAATACAACTTTTGGCCAGCACATCACTTGATTTTAAATTCAATATAACATCACCTCATGGCGTGCCGTATTGTGCATCTGATTGATTGATTGAAAACCAAATAAGGGATGAGCGTTGAGTGTTGGTATGGTGTTGATATTTGTGTGCTGATTCTGCTGAGGGTATACATATGAGCTTCTTGCAGCAGAATGCATCATTCATAAAGCAAGCTTGCATCAGCAGACGAAAATTCAATTTTAATATTTAGTATACGATGTTTATATGGGGGTTTGACTACTCTGCATGCGTAAATTTAATTATACGAACCAATGTTTGAGTATCAATTTAAAAATAATATATAAATGAAAATGACAAAAAAAAAATACAATATCAATGTTGATGTGGGAATAATAAGAATTTTGGATCCTTCTACGAGAAGTTTCGATGATCTATTGCAGCTGTTCTCCACAACGAACAAATGGATGATTGAAAAATAAAATTATTCAATGAATTAATTTTTATTACACCACGTTATAATATATTTATTACATATTCATACATAATGAACATATAAAAATGTACTCGATAAAAGCATTAAAAAAAAAGAAGATTTTTTATGTGAGACTGAACATGGTAAAATGGCTCCTTTCCTCGTTAAGATTTTTCATATCAGGATTCAGGAGTGTGTGGTTTTGCAATTTACTCTACCGTAAAATGATATACATATTGAAATGTATGTATACCTTTCACAAAATTTTATGGAAATAAAATAAAATCAGCTGAGGAAAACAATATTGAATGGTTTAATTAATGTTAAAGGTGGAAGTAATAAAATTTAATTAAGTACACTTACACTTTATGGATGCAATGCTATCTATACATAATATGGACATCAAGGTGGACGTTATTTTGAATTTCTTATTAGAACTTGCTGAAAATACTGTTTCAGACCTATCTCAAAACCCTAACCCTTGTCACCGTGATTTTGAATATTCCAATGATCACTTGTAAAATTTCGGAAAAAGTGTAAAATTGTATGGAAAATCCTCAAACTTGTCACTTAATCTTTATTACAAAGGAAGGATAAAAACTTACAACCGTTACAGTTTGGAATAATACTTATTTAATGCCGAATTCATAGTTTTTAAAACTCTAAAGTTCTGTATAAAATTTTAAAAACACAAAATTCTGTATTCTAAAACATTAAATTTCTGAATTTATAATTTTTCAAATATTGAAACTATTTTTATAGAAAAGTATTTTTACTTCTATATTCTCTAAAATGTTGTTGGCCACGAAACAAGTCCGGCGAGATTTTTGTCGAAATCGAAAAATTTCAATACCGGGTAGGTATCGTTAAACTAAGTTTTTGTCTAACCCGGTAAGGTGTTAGCGTCTTCCCGGTCTCATCAAAAAAACAACAAAATTGTATTAAAAGATTAAATTTTCTGTTTTTTATATTTTTTTTCTGGTTTTCTAAGTTTCGGGTTTTCGAGGGCTCGGGTCCTATTAAAAAAAATACTAAATACAAATAACGGTTAACCACCTTTTTTAAGTATTCCAGGGCAGATGAACATTTTATTTTAAGCTTTATTTTGTTAAAAAAATTATTTTTAAACCCAAAAAATATATCTATTGGACCTTTTTAACAAATTTTGATCAAAAATCGTCATACAGCTTATGAGAAAATCGAGAACCAAAAAAATCAATTCTGCCATAGTATTGTCAATAACGATTTCTTGAAAAATATTTCTTTTAAATAAATAATTTTATAATTATAAAACCCCACTGGCAACATTTTATCAGAATCGTTAAAGCCGTTCTCAAGATAAATAAGTTTTGTCTGTTTCAGCCCTAGCTCAAAATTACCTTAAAACCTTAAGTTAAAGGTTTGCACAAAATCGCTTTAAAAGCTTCGACTGTAGGGGGAGTTAAAGACTGTAAAAAAACATGATTGCCATGTTTTTTAAAATATGTATGTACAATGTACATAATATGTACCCAGTTAATTTAATAATTGATGAATTTCTAATATATTTGCTTAATTATTTGATATTTCAACCGTTTTGTGTTAAATCTCGAAAATAAATTATTAGAAGTAGAACCTTGTACTTCTCGGCTTACGATGCGAATTTATGGATTGCAATTTTTTTATTTATTGAAAAACACAATTTTATAAAACAGAATTGGGAAACCCTAAAAGATATGGAGGTAAATACAAAAAAATTGAAATTTGGTTGAATGTGCATAGAGTCATCAGTTTTAAAGGAAAATTATTGAAATGTAATTCGTGGGTTAGTGAGTTTACTTATCAACCAAAAATTATTTCTATACATAAACATATCGATTTATTTAAAAAAGAGAAAAAACTTTTCTTTTATAAACTTTTACACCGAAAAGGATTCTATTTCTGTCATACAGCACAATTGAAAATCAATTTTTTTTTATGAAAAAAATACCTCTGAGCAAAAATTTACTGAGCATTTTTTGATGTTTGAAGGAATTATATTTGAATCACTGAACTATTAGTTCATTTAATGGTAACAATAGACTCATTTAAGAAATGGGGAATTCTAATTAAGTGCAAAATTTACTAAAATCTCATTGAAAGTGAAAAAAATCCATGCGAATATAATTATAAGAACAAGCCTACCTACCTATACCTGTTTGTAACTGAAAATTTTGCAAACAAAAAATATCTTTTGCTTTTGTTTTAAGAAATCCATTAATTTAAACTTTACATTTTTCAACAATTCACACATAATTGTATAACATTAGTTTGAGAGTGACGAGACATTAGAAAACATACGACAGAGTAGAAAATCCTAAAATTCTCACCCTCGTCGGTTTCGTCTTAATGTTAAATAAAAACATCTGTGTGTCGTTAAGTTTTATTCTTTAGGCAGGATAATAAATGAAAACATGACGAAAAACATTTTTCAGTTCCGCTTTTCTTTCCTTTTTTAGGTAGATACATACGTATATTGTGGATCAACGAAGAGTGCTTTCCTTTCTTCTTTTCCGTTTGAGTTCTTTTGGGGTCGACGACGTCGCGTCGCGTCCTCGGTTGTCGCCTTTTTGTTTTGTTTTGAATTATTAAGGTGTCACGAAACATTTGACTTTTCCACCTACTTCTTTTATCATTTTAGCTTTTTGTTCTTTAATGTGACATGCCGTTGATAATACATAATGATGATGATGGGGCGGTGGTGCGGTGCGGTGTGGTGAATAAAAATATCTATTCTATGTGTACATAAAGACAAAAAAAAAATTAAATAGTGTATGCTATAATTTTTTGAACCATACTTAATGGAAGGGCATGCCATGCCATACATAAGTCAAAGCACCTGTCATTTGTATTAATAATAAACGCGTTGGAAATGTGTGTTCTTTTCTGTGACCAAAAAATCATGAAGCTTTCGGAATAAAAGAGGTAGAAGAAGTACGCAATGGAACACACGCACCTTTTCAATTTAAATAATTGCAAAGATATCCTTGTTTAACTGATGGAATTGAAATTAAAGGAGTTCCTTTGGGAGACTTGTCTTTCTCTCCCTCTCCCTCTCTCTCTCCCCTAAGGCACCACCACCAACCCTTAAATTAAATGTTAACCCCCTAAAGGTTTATCGACATATCCATTCTTTTGTTTTTCTTTCTTTGGGTCAAAATGTGAAATTAATCAATTTTCCCTAGAAGCAAGTTTTTGGATGAATAAAAAAAAGTCGTACATACATGGACATGACATTTGGGAATATTATTGAAAGAAAATAAATTTTAAGACAAAGTGCCTGGGATGTGTCGTATATATAAAATGATGTATGGCTTTTGTTAGCAATCAAAAGATCTATGTTTGAAATAAATTTATATATGTTAGGTATAGTAATCAAATGCAAATCCAGAATAGGTGTGTATGTGCCAATAATGTGGGTGAAACTTAATCCCCATTCTATTTATATCCCTCTATGGTATATTGGGATGAACTTTGAAATGTTACATTAAATAGGAAGGTTTGCTCGCAAAAATGCTGTATACAGGGGTGATTGATGAAATATTTAGACATAGAGGTTAAGAAGAGGCGAATTTGTTTTGTTTATTCATGAAGTCACTAAAAGGGTTCATGGTTATTTTTATCCCTTTTGTATTCGTTTAGTGGTTTTTTAAGTGTTTTTTGACAGTTCATTTATTTTAAATGAAGTTTTCAATAATATATCAATATGCTCAATTGTGGTCTTTATTTTTTATTAGATTTTGTTGGCCTTCGCAATTTACATTGTTTTGAATGTATGTGTCTCAATTTTTTGCATTTCAAGTTTTGTAGTATTGTATAGTCTTTTCAACCAAAACAAGACAGCAATTAGATATCGTGTCGATCGCCCGTGAGGGGTGGGACCATGACTCCCGCCGCGGTCCACCGATTATCCGCTTTTCCTAGAATGAATGCATACAACAATTTTTGCTGATTTATTTAAGTACCGTACATACACGCATTTTTTAATTTAGTTTTTTTTATATTATTTAATTTTTTTGTTCATATTTTAAAATATTATTGCTTAAAATTATACTAACCTCTCTTTTGCAAGCAGGTTAGTCTTCCGAATTAAGCAAGAGACAGAATAAATTGTTGAAGCAATTAAATATTCCAAAGCTATTTTCTAAGAAAACTTTTAAAAAGTTTACATATTTCCTGTTCAATATTTAGAAGAAGTTTTATTTCTAAAAATGAAGAAAAGAACAGTAGTTGTCATAGATGTCACTAAAGAATAAAACATCACCGCCTTAGAGTTATTGTATTTCAAAATTTTGTAAATTTAAAGTTCAGAAAAAAAATTCTATAATTTAAAATTCTGTAAATGATAAAAAAAAATATTTTTGGTAATGAAAAAAAGTACGCCCTTTTTTCATCATAAAGAATATTTTTTATTCTAAAAACCACTTTGTTTTGTCATTTACAAACTTTTGAAATCCCGAATTTTGGAACCTAAACTTCCTTAGCTTATCATTTATTTCACCGGACTAAGTCTATAAAATGACTAAAAAACCAATTTTTTACTTTCTTTTAAATAAAATTGTCATAAATATTTAATGAAATTAATTTAACATATTTATATAACAGTTCACAAAGTTTGATGTTTTTAAAAGCATTCAATTGATCAAACATTTACAAAATTTGCTAAGTACAAAATCTAAAAATAAAATTTTTACTTTGGGCAAATGTCATGGTCAACAGCATTGATTGAAAAAATTACAATGACGTCATATTGTTTCACTAGTTACTAATAGAGTAAATATTTAATTTTGCACAAGATCAATGATGGATAACGCATGTTGAACAAACCAACATTAAAATTTTTATTTAAACTTTTATATTCGATAAGTTATTGAACTGTGAGAACTCATAAATTAACTTTTTTTTACACATTTCCATGAAAATGCAAACATGACTTTTGTGACACCCTTTTAAAAGCTTACACAAAAAACCTTTTCCTTTCTCATCATTTAAAGTATGCAGGTACAAAAAGTAATAGCCTTCAATCCAATTTTAAAACAGCAAAAAACAAACTCAAATTCCCTTCGGTCAATCATTCATTAATTTCAAAGTAAATGACAGTTTACCTGTTTTAGATTTTTTTTTGTGTAACTTTAACTCAATATTCAAGCTGATCCATCAACATCATCCATCACTTCAAATCAATTCCTCTCGTCATCCGTTTAATTAGCACGTTTTTCTTTAAAAAAAAATATATCAACTTAACTTCATCTTGTTCTTGAATGTTCATCTATTTGACTTTTTCACTTCTTAACACGAAATGGCTAACACCATTAAAATGTTCGTATACTATTTTTTTTTTTTTTTGTTAATTGCAAAGCAAACTTAAAAGTTTAAGGAGAAGAAAGACGTCCTTAACATCACGATTTTCAAGAAGAAGCTAACACAAAAAAAAACTTTCTAACGATGAACCTATGTACATAGTTTTATATATCTTTAATTTTTTTTTTTTGCATTTTCAAAATTTCTAGAATAAACGTAGAAGTTGAAACCAAAAGAAGTCAAAGTTTCTGTATCGTATCATCTCTATTGGTATCCAATTTCTCTATCATTGCTGCTCTCTAACAAGAAGAAAAGTTAATTATCTCTGATGGAAAAAAATGATTCACATACAAAGGATCCGCAGGAGGAAAAGTTAAACTTTATCTTAATGCAAAAAGTTTTGTTTCAATTCACATTCACACCCAATTTTTGAAGAAGAATACCACATATTTGTTCACAAAGCTTCAAAACTATAATATGTAGTTTTATTGCTTTATTATATTTTGGAGGAAAATTTTAATAGTAAATTTGATTCCAGCTCAACAAACTTTGAGGAGTTCAGCTATCCCCAAAAGAATTCAGAGATAATTTCTTAAACTCAAAAAGTCTACCTGAAGCACAATTAACTAGAAATGGGGATCTTAGAACATCCCCGTTTTTTGTGATTGAGATATTCAAAAAAATTACATTTTTGAGGTTAATCAGATTCAGAAATCGGGAAATGAGCAATGCACATGGGCACCCATACGTAATTTTTATAAACATGTGAAGGTGACTAAACAACCGTTAAGATGCAAGGTTTTCAATTTGAATATCCCACTTGATCCTACTTCCTCCTTGACGGAAATTTTTCTATAAAAAAAAACTTCGATAGTACAGCATTGTACAGCATGTAAACAAAAATGACAATCCCATCCGGTTAACCATTTGATGACCAGTCACCTATTATTAAAGAGGATATGGAATACTTCGTTTGTAAAAACCCCAAAAATTATGTACTAATATCCCAAATAACAAAATTAGAAATTTGTAACAATCAAATCTAGCTGACCAATAGCTGAAACAAAATAACTTTTTATAACCAATTACTAATTTTTCGAATATCCCACATTATATATGACATGTCACCACTGTCAGATTTTTTGTTTCAACTCAAAAAATTACCTATTGCTTAGCAATTACTAAAACAAAAATAATTTTTCGAATATCCCATATTAAAGAAATGATACGAAAAACTTAAAAAAAAAACTATTTAAACTGTTTTATTAAAAACTATTTATGACCAACTACCATGTAGTGCGCATACACTACACTATATTGCATAAGAATTTTATTGCAGGTCATTGCCATAGATCTATACTCCACGTTCCTATAGCCAACCCATTTCTCATATGCACTCGCATTTCATTCAGTCCAGAAAATTATTTAATAAAAATGTTCAATGCCACTTGAGTCTCAGATTACTTTTACTATGGTCAAGTGTATCTACCTATTCGTGAAGGTTCAACGCACTGCATGCTGTGTAGTAAATATGCCTGAACGAATTTGGATACGTTTGTGCATTGTGAAAGGGGCATGTATATTTGTTATGATTTTTGATGACATAGCAAGTATGCTGCCTGATTCTGTCATTTGTTTCCCACCGAATTAGAATTCAATACAATGTATATGTTTTAGTAATAATATGTACAGCTTTAAGTTCTTAGTGTGTAAGGAAATTATTTTTGTATAAATAGCCTAAGTCTGATCAAATAAAGAGCACTTTCAATTTGGAAGTTAAAAAAAGAAACTCGGCTTATTAGCCTTCTTTAATTTATTAAATCAGATCGGCTCTTTAGCCAGCATTTATAATTGGCTTGAGGAAGCCCATATCCTCCATAGCTTTGTAGGATAGGCAGGGCACATTACAACCAGCTTTTTAAACAACTAACACAATATACTTTTTTTTGAAAATCCCACATATGTATAAAGATTTGAAGAGTATTTTTGTTTCTAATTTATTTCTGTAATTTTTGAATATCCCAAAAATGAAGTAGGTACAGGACAGTCTTCAAAAAGCTAGCTTACAAAAATTATTTAAATTTATGAAAATCGCATTTGATTGACAAAATACTTAAATAAACTGATGTGCATGACCAATTTCCAATTCTTTGGAATTTTTCGAATATCCCATAAATCAGATGTAAGCAAGATCTGATTTTTTTTAAATATTAATAAGGTTGCCAATGATAAAATTAAATCTCATTTCATGGCATACTGTGATAAAGTTGAAACTAATATTTCAGGACAAGCTTCTCAAATGGAATATGTACTTTTTTGAAAATCCCACTTTGTGAAAAATATAGTAATAAAAAAATCACTTTGACGTCCAATGACTTAAGAAAACTGAATTTCTTTGACCAATTGCTGAACTGTCAAAGAGCTACAGTCCGGGACAGACCTGGGCCTCAACCAACATGCGTCTCCAGCCAGCTCGGTCCCTAGCTAGCTGTCTCCAATTTCGCACACGAAGTTGCTTGAGGTCCTCTCCCACCTGCGTGCGCCACCTGAGCCGCGGTCTTCCTCTACTGCGCCGTCCCTCGGGATTGGATTCGAAGACTCTCCGGGCCGGAGCGTTGATGTCCATTCGCTCTACATGACCCAGCCATCTAAGTCGTTGGACTTTGATTCGTTTGAACAGGTCAGTGTCACTGTACAGCCCGTACAGTTCATATGCGTCTTATAAAGGGTCACTTTAGTTGCTCGAAAGAGGACTTTACTACTCAATTGCCATGTAAGTCCAAAGAAGCAGCGATTCGCAACACTTATTCTCCGTTTAATTTCAGCGCTGGTGTCGTTGTCTGAATTGATAGCGGTGCCTAAGTAGACAAAGTCCTCAACTACCTTGAAGTTATAGCTGCCTATATGGTGACGTTTTGTCCAAGACGTCGCCGTTCTATGTCCTTTCAAAACCCATCTTCTCCGATTCCATCTCAATGCTCACAAACGTGCCACTGACATCACGCTTTGAGATTTTATCAACATCCCATAAAATTTATAAAAATCGGTTGTTTTTGAAAATAATCCTAAAAAATCAAAAACTTCCTAAAATATTCAATGAGATTGAAAAACAAAAAAAAAAAGGAAAAATATTGCCCTGGATGATAAATTACAAAAAGTAACTTAACTTTTTACTTATGACCATTTACCACTCTTTCAAATGGCATATGTGTGTTTTAGAAAATCCCCTACATGAGATTCTAAGATCCCAGAGCTTTCTGCAATACATTCAATAAACTTCATCGCTTTTTGATGACTTAAATTATGAAATGTGGATGTTTCATAAATCAAAATTACTTCACATTCACGAACGAACGTGTGGCAAAAACTTGCTCATAACTTTTGACAAAATGTTAAACAAATTCGTGTGTATAACCAACAACACCACCATACACACTCTACCTAAATAAAAATTTGAAGAAAAAAAAAAAATAAAACGAAGAAACTCCTGCTACCGAAATTTGGTTGAAAAATACAAATAAATATTACAAAAGGCAGCTTGGTTTGGTAGTTGAACGTTGTTGTCCTCACTCGTCGTCACGATGTCCTCGTCGGAAAATATAATACAATGCCAAGGAAATTTCCTTTGAATTATTGAGGATACGAAAGATTTTTTTGTTGTTATTTCTTCTTCTCTTTTTTTTTTGTTGATAGTGCATATATGTGTACATTTTTTTTTATCTTTGTCGTGGTGATAGTTGGTTCCAGGAACCGGGCGACACCTTTGCTTTCCTTCCTTTCTCTTTCTTCCTCAAAAAACATGCATCAATTTTTTTTTGGTAAAACCTTAGCAACGAATTTAACCAAAAGGACTCACTTTTTTTGCTGCCGGTACCTACCTGTTTTATGGCTATCTCAGGTTGTACACTATGCACGTTTCCACGAAGGTGGTTTAACATAAAAATAAAGGTACTCTAATATCAGTGGGGTGGAAAAGGGGCGTAGGTATAGATACAACCAGTCATTCAACCAAATCTTATGTTTGTAGTATAGTAGGCCGGTATAGTATAGTAATAGAACGTGGTTTATTTGTTTTTTTTTTCACTTTTTATATTATGAATACTTTATATCAGGGTTGCACATATTATATAAAAAAAAAAAGTTTTTATATTTTCTAAGTTTCAGTATAGAGGTTAAGGGATTTCTGTTTTATTTTTGTGTGCTGATTTTTAATTCATCAATCGCAATCGAAGGAAAAAAAAATATCGAATGAAATCGAATTCAAAGGTAAAAGAGAAAAAAAAAAACAATGGCCTTACAGAGGAGAGCGAACTATAGAAAAACATCAGGAAAACCAGAAAATGAATTTTATTTATTTTTCTTTTGAAAATAAATTTTGTTTCTCAGTTTATATAGCCTTGTCATAAATTTGAAAAACCAACAAGCAAGAAGAAGTGTAAAAAAAAAGCTATAGGTACCCTAACATAAATCAAAGAAAAATCGATCGAAAGTAGGGAATGAGAAATTATGATGATTTTTGTTTAGTGCCCTTGTTCTAAATATAAATAAATTATTGAAATTATGTGATTTCAATAGCATGTAAAAAATAAATTCAATGGAAGTAATTATACACACTCATGCCTATAAAAGTAAAGGAAACGAATGAAAGCGATCAACGCAAGTTATAAGCATTCAGTCAGTTCTTTCCGGTTCAAGCTGTATTTATTAAATAGAACACATACTTAGTAATGAAAGAAAATTCATGATTAGATTCAACGAAACTCCACGGAATTCCAATCACGGTTCTTGAGGGATTACGATGGATTTCTATACTTTGAACCTATATGTATTATACTAGGCTGGCATTTATATTTAGAACTAAGTTTGTTGCCGTGAATCAAAACTGCACGTTAGAGTGTCACAGATTTTTATTTTGTTTTTAATTTGTGAACATAAGGGCTCTATAGTAACTGAATAAATTAAAAAAAAATGTTTTCAAAGTTTCAGAATATTCAAACTTCCCAAATATTTTTAGGGTACCGAGGAACATAATAAAAAACGCTTTCTATATATTTTTAAACAATATTGATTCGGTGAAAAAATAATATTTATAACTGGGTAAATGTTTTTGAAAAAAATTTTTAATAATTTTTTTTTGTGATTCGAAATAATATTCCTAGAAATATTTATGAAATGAATATTTATAAAGTTAGAGGCTAGAAACTTCAAGATTATTATTGCTTTTTACTTGATTAGTTGTTCAACTTCAAAATTGCTGCTGTACAAGACCATGGTCCTGCCAGTACTCACGTATGGATCCGAGACTTGGGTGCTTAGCAAAAGACACTCCGACCTCTTAGCCGCGTTCGAGAGAAAAGTTTTAAGGAAAATTGTTGGCCTCATATGTGAGGAAGGACGATTCCGAAGACGGTACAATCATGAATTGTACGCAATCTACTTGAAGCAGACACAGTGACAAAAATTAAGCTCGGTAGACTCCGGTGGGCAGGGCACCTAGCTCGCATGAGTGAAGATGAACCTGCTCGGAAAGTCTTTTGTGGTACATTCTATGGTAGACGGCAGCGTGGTAGACCATGCTTGCGCTGGAGAGATGGTGTAGACCAGGACGCCCGAAGCCTTGGGGTGCGCAACTGGATGGCGTTGGCTCAAGACCGGGATAGGTGGAGAGACTTGTTGAAGGAGGCCAGGACCGGACCCCGGTTGTCGAGCCGATGATGATGATAGTTGTGAATGAAACAACAACAACTTGTGCCTACATCAAGTTCACAGGCTAGTGCTATAAAGCCATTTCACTGGAACCAACCAAATCATCAGGCTCATTATATGGTGATATCTCACTTTGGGACCTTTGTATTCAAAAAAAAAAAATTTCATTTTGAAACAAAAAGTTCAATTACGATCGTACAGAAATATTATTTATCTATTAAATAAGGTATTAATCAAATCTTTAAGTTGGTCTACTTTAAATTATAGCGTGCACATAATATGCTCCATATATGCCGGAATTTCTTGAAATATCTTGCTTATCTTTATAAATAATGCTCCCCACATGATCTGTTGAATTCTAAGTTACTTGTTAAACGAGACTCAACGCCAAAGTTAAAATTTCATACAGTCAAACCGAAAACCATCTTCACTGAAAACTGACTCATTTTTCGATGTGATTCATGAAGGTTGAACTTTGGCCTGTTTTCATTAGGAAAAATGAGGTAATTTCTTTCATAATTTCCAAATTAGATCCCAAGTTATTCCATTTCCAGTACAAATTCACATTTCCTACTGTGACATCGTCAGAAATTAAGTGAACTCATTCAGCCCAACATAAATTTTTATTCGATTGTAATCAACTTATAGGTGTGATTAAAGTCTTTTTCAATAGATCCTTCAATTTTGGATTTTTTATAAAATGAAATTCCAGAAAATTTTTAAATAAAAACAAAACCAATCTCTTTTTCAAGATGGCCGCTCTCCTTAATCTCAAAAACTTGTTTTATTATTAGGAAACCACTCAACCGATATAATGCAAAACATTTTGTCCGTCAAAAAATTTAATGCGCTTATTTTAATTAATTTGATTGAGCAATAAGTTTTCTCAGATGCAATACGCATATTTTATTTTAAGGAATACGAACATTACATATTTTTTTTTTTTCATTGATTGTTTAAATTTGCTCGGAATTACAAAAAAAAATCTTTTAAAGTCACACAATCACCAATTTTAAAACGTTTGTTATGAATGCACTGACTCCAGCAAAAAAAAATTAAATATGATGAAATTTTAATTATTATAAAGTGTTGTATTTTTATTTTTTCTTTTCAAATTTAAATTAAAATAAAGCAATGTTGAATAATTTTCATATTTTCATAATTTTTTTTTAAACTCTAACGAATATTATTATTTATCACACAAAACCTGGAGACGAAAAACCCAATTAAAAATAAAATGTTAAATTCTAATTGAAAAATAAAAAAAAAAAACAATTTTTTTCTAAACATTGATGTGTTTAAAAAAAAAATCAAAATATTACTTATAAGTGTACTAATTGAGTTTCAGTCTGCTGAAACTGCAGAGAGAAATTATAATTGACAGTTTCACCTTGCAAGTCATTTCAATTAAAAAACTTTCAAAACTGCAACAGGAAAGTTTAAACTTAAGCTTTCTCCTCGGTCCGTGACCAACGAATATTATAGTCCATCATCCACAAGACCCGAAAACACCAGCAGCTATCTCAACTCGTTGAACTTCAGTGTTTTGGCATAAAAAAAAAGTTAGACGTTATATTTTTCATTAACATCAACGCAATTTGTGGTTATAATGATTACACGAACATTTCAACGTACATACTTATAAAAAATATTATGAAGGTAAATACTAGCAACCAGTTGTTGCTGTTGGAATTTATAAAGTTCCAACATTAAACAAAAGTGTAAAGTTTTTGATGGAAATGGCAATGTTAAATCGTCATTGTCATCATTGTCGTCGTTGTCAGCAACAACAACTGCTGTTTTATTTAAACAATTCCCAGTTCATCAACACCAACCACCTAATCCTTTAGCCCATCACCATCAGAGTTTCTATGCGTCTGTCTGTCTACCCATAGGTACCTACTGCAAAGACAAGTGGAACGTGCTTTGTCTTCTGTTTGTGGATTTGTGGCCAAAGCCACAACACCATCAGAGAATAGTTCATGCGTTTTGAAAGGATTTATTTCGACTACTCATCCACCATCATCTCCAAAACTATGTACACATAAAATATGTCTCATCCCGAATCCTGGAAAATCCACAGCAGAGTCTCTGAAATGCCAGAATATTACTACTGCTCCAGGGATGACATGTCCCTTAGACGAGAAGTAGACAGGCACACAGAAGAAAAGTAAATATAAATAACTTTTGCGGTTCGCCTCAGAGGATAATTAACTTGTAGATGCTCAAATAAATCTAAGTCTTGCGGTTGGAACTTGATCATCATTTCATAACCATTCGTAGAAAATACACAAAATTTTCCTCAGAAATGTTATGTATTACAAAGTTACAGTTATCAGGATGAGAGAATTTTGTGACATTTAGCAGAAAGATGAACTAATTGAGGTTGTAAAATGTATGTTTAAATATTTTTGTTGAAGTGGAGTTGTTGTTTTTGTTGTTGTTTTTTCCGGTTCTTTGAGGTTTTTAATTGAAAGACAGCTTTGGAAGGAAGTTGAATTCTGTCAAAAAGTTGTTTATGTTTTAAAATTGTTTTTTTTTTTTTTTTTACTATTTGGTTGATATGAGTAAAGAAGGTTATTAATTTTTTTTTCTTAGGTTTTGAAATTGAATCTTTAAAGGTTCTTATTTGAAAAATTAATTTTTGTCAGAAGTAATAAGTTTTGATAATTCTCTTCAAACCATAGAGACCGAAAAAATAGAACGTACAATTTCACTGTTTTTAGTACATTAATTTCATACAGGGTGGGGCACGAATCGTTCTTCAAAATAACGGTACCATATTTTGCAGTCCGTCATTTCTTCAAAAGGGAATTTAGGTGGGAGTTTTGTAGTACTCCCCCGAGTAGATGGGCCACTATGAGGCCAGTGGAAATGTTTTCTGAACCTGGAAGCATCGCACCAAGATCGTGCCATCGAGATCCCAATGTTCGAAGTCCGAAATCGTGGTGGTAGGCATCGCCAATTCAATCAAATCCAAACGTTGTGGCTCGAAACTTATCGGGGAAAATTTAAGTTAGCAGGCGGTCATTACAACGGATACTTCATGATGACTGAAACTTGTTTCCGTACAAAGTCAAAATTAAAAACAAGCTAAGCCCTCAGGATTTTCCTGTTGGCGTGGAATTTTGCCGAATAGTGATTGCCATAATGCCATGGCCGAAGAAGACAATACATCGATAAATTGTTTGTTTATATCTGCTGAGGACCATTTTGACCTGAATTACAAGTCAGCGAGTGGTGCGCAGTTTCATCAAGGTGTATTGGGGCCATGTTTCTTGGAAGAAAATGGTGTAGCAGTAACTATCAATAGTAACCGTTATTTAAAGATATTGAATAATGTTTTCTACCCAGGACTGTTTCGAAGACGCATCCCATTGGACAGCATTTGGTTCCAAAAAGATGGAGCGCATAAAGCCAGTTATAGCGGAGCTCCAACAAAAATTAATATCCATGAACTTCGCTTTTCGCTGGCCCAATTTCATCGTGCGACACCCTGCATTATATGAGCGAATTCTTCGTACCGAAGCGTAATAACAATAAAATGTGGTGTTGTTGTTTTTTTGAAGTAATGTCAATAAATTCAAAAATTTTTAAAATCCAACATATTGATCAATCTATCAATTAGGTGGAAATGAAAATTCAAAAGAAATCGTCAATCATCGCCAAATTCATTTCGAAAAAAGTTTAACTTGTTTATTTATTTTTTATGTTTTGCTTTCCTTCTTGAGTTTACTGATTGTATTTTCTATCTGATTTATAACCCTCATTTATTTTGTATTGATATGTATGTGTGTATGTGTGTGCCAAAAAAAAATGTTTTAACCAACAAAACCAAATAAAAAAATACAACATCCCAATGAGAGCCAACCACAGTGAAAAATGGTTAATGGTTTGATTGAAGAGTTCTGTTACAAGCAGAACATATATAGACTTAAATATTTAGAAAAATAAAATCCATCAAATTCGTGAGCTTTTGTATTTCGAAAATTGACATTGAAGTAAATAAGGCGTATTTACAAAATAATTCTATCAATGAATAGAATTCATAGTAAAATTGTGAAAGTGCTTTCATAAAGAAGGAAAAAAAAATAAAATATAGAAATTTTTGCCCTACATGGTTTTTCCTGAAAGGCAGACATTTTAATTAATTTTCAGAACATTACAGACGTACATATGCAGGTACGTACATATGCACTCAGAGAAAAACTGTGGGGAATTTTTTAAATAGATGCTTGTTGTTTAAATGATTTTTACTTGTTCTAAAGGATTCTGAGAAGTGACAGGAAAGTATTTTTTTCCATAGATAATTTCCGTGGCACACCTTGAAATTGTTATTCTAACGAAAGCGAACACTTTGTCATAGATAGTTTATATACTAGACATGGTTTATTTAATGACACATATATTGATTGCACAAAGCCGTTTCGGAACAACGTTGTTCTTATAGCCAAATTCATGCAAATACCCATTATACAGATATCCGTGAAACTTAATATTAAATATTTTATTTATTCAAATAAAACCGCACTCGACGGAACAACACTTCTCAACTCTGCAAAATGTACAACTGTACAATATCCCACTGAATATTAATTATATTAAAAAAGTATAAGAAAATGGCTTACGCCGCCTTCAGGGGTAAAGCAAATTATTTGTTAATACTTAGTGTAGAATGTAATTTTGGATATAAATAATAAATTCAATTTTTTATTGAGAGTTTTCCTTTGGAAAAAATATCTCATCATACGATTTGAAGCTTATAAATAGATGCGAGAAATCAGTTGAATCTGCATTACAACAAATATTTTGTTCCAGAAAATATTTATTAATTTTAATAAAGAAAAATAATTACTTTGTCTTATGTATCAGCTGAATATTACTGTAACAGTTTTGATCGGTAGTCCAGGAATTGAATACGTGCAAACGATGATCGAAGGATTAAAAAAAATAGAAGCAAATTTCTTTTAAGACAAAGAACTATCATTTTGACAAACATGAGCAAACAATAATTATTCTTAAGGAAAAGTTTAACTTTTTAGTAAAGATACTTGATTTAACCTCTCTTAAATTTTATTTTTTACTTTTGGGAGAGTTTGAATTTATATAGTTAAGATACTGTTTAATGGACGCTAAATTATTGTATTTTTTTTTGTCTAAATTGTTTTCAAAGATTTTTTTTTTTCAAAAATACTCGTTAGATATGATTTAAATATTACTGCCGTATATAATTTTTTCAGCTCTCGTGTTGAGGATAACTATACCATGGAATAAGAATGTTCCGGACTCAAATGGAGCAGTAAGCAATTGACTTTAGTTTGAGACCGGAAAATTTTAATTCTATACCCTGAACATTAGAGATGAAATAATGATTTTTGTTTATAAATAAGGTAATTAGTATTATCAAAATTTCATTAATCAATTTGAAGACAGAACATATTTGGACATGTAAAATGTGTATTTCAACTTCCGCCCAGCCTTTGTTTATGTTAGTTTATGCTATACCGCTTTAATTGTAGTTTTTTTATAATAATTAGCGCGCACTAAAGGGGATTTTATGTACCCTTTTTTATGTCAGAGTCACAGTGCGAGCTTTAGGTAAGTAGGAGGGGATGTGTAAGGAGATTTCGGTGAACTGTCTGTTTCGGTGAATTAGTCTTAAATTTCAGTACATCACAATAAGAGCGAAAGACAGACCGTGGAAGGTTATTCCACATTCGCCTAGTACGGCTTAAGAACGAATCCCTGTACTTAACAATACGACCGAGGTTGGGTTCAAGAGTAAACTGATGAGCATTCAAAATATATCTTATACATATAAAGGATAGTAAAATATAAAATTTTTAAGCTTCCATTTAGTATGGGGCAATTAAACTTTTGCTGGAGCCTTAATCCCAGGTCCAGTTTAACTTTGGTATTTGACAGGCTATTGGTACACGAGTATAAAACCACATTATGCACAACTGTACCTAGTTTCATTTTGCTTTAAAATTTAATTTTTTAAAATTTAGCTTTAAATTCGTTTAACCACATTTTTCCTTTAATTTTATTTTATCTTATTTTATTTTATTTTATTTTATTTTAATTTATTTTATTTTATTTTATTTTATTTTATTTTATTTTATTTTATTTTATTTTATTTTATTTTATTTTATTTTATTTTATTTTATTTTATTTTATTTTATTTTATTTTATTTTATTTTATTTTATTTTATTTTATTTTATTTTATTTTATTTTATTTTATTTTAATATTCAGGTTACCGCAGTGGTAAGATTTCTAAAAACTGCTCAGGTTCTTGAGAAATTTAAAGTTAAAAAATCATACTATATTTACGTATTCTTTCAGACAGTGAACAAAGCTTTAAAATCGAAAAGGCCTTGAAATTTCATAAATTTTTTTAATTTTTTTTATTTTAAAATTCTTTGCCTTTATTATTAAAAAAAACTATACCCACTGCAAACAAAATTTCTCTCATTGGTTTGATAAGGAAAAAGAATTAAAACTTTCGATTTGTTTCTTTTTTTTCTTCAATTTAAACATTTTGTTCACGAGTGCTCATTTGCAGTTCACCTATGACTTCGAAAATTCACTTGGTTGCCTCAATCAAATAAAATAAAATATGTCTTTAGTCTCATTTTTAAGACAATTTCAGGAAGGCCTTAGTTTCCGAAGTATCTGCCATACATTTGTCAACTAAATAAATTTATTTTGTATTAAAAATTTAGGAGACATTCGCTATTTTCAAAAACAATTAACAAAATTAAATTCAAGTGAAAATATGGTAAATGTAAATAGTTTTATTCAAATCGAAAAAAAAAATAAAATGTACATGAGTAAGATCTAAAGAAAGGAGATTTAAAAACTAAGTTAATACATACTCATAGATATTTAAAATTTGGAAGAAAAAACGACGAAAAAATTTTAATGTTAATTTTAATTGGAAATGCTAATGTTAATGCTAAATAACTATCAGGTAAATTATTAAAGGATGACATAATAGTTGATTCTATTAATTTATCTAAATAGATAGAAGATGTTACCCGCCTACTTTTCAAAATGTTTTCATATCCTTAGTGGTTCAAAATCAAAATTTAGATGAAATCAACTCTTTAATAAAAATAAAAATTAATTAATATTAACTAATATTATTCACAAATAAAATATTCTCAATCCCCATAGAAGGAGTGAATGTCACGATGAATTAATACTGTACCTTAAATAAATGTGAATTCGAAAAAGATCGTACAATCATGAGAAAATATCAGTTAAGTGTACATCTCTTAAATCCATCTAATTTACAAGGAAAAATATAGAAAACAAGCTGACACAAAAACAAATACGTTGACCTATCTAATCTGAGATTAACTTGTTCAATGTTATATTAAGTTGAGTCCAGAGGAAAAGAAATAGACAACATAATGCTGATTTATCTTTCTTAAAAGAAACAAGTTTTATCTTATTTCTCTAAGAACATAATACAAGTATTCACATGTAGATAGTTTTTTTTTTTTCAAAGACAACCGACATTTCAGTTTTCTTTTCATAGCCATCAATGTAACACACCCCATAACCCCATCAAAAAGACAGCGATAATCTCGCATCTGCACAGTGTCACATAAAACCCATCACTTCACTTTTGATGCCTGATCTCACAAACACACTTATCTATATTAAGCAGTTTGCTTTGATCCAATTACTCGTAGATATTTAATTTAATTGAATAAAACAATTCTTGAATTATTATAATTAAAATCAGCCAACCATTAAATGGGTACCTGGAAACAAAAAAGTTAATTATCTTAAATTTTTTGGGAGTACCTACTAAACACAACCAAAACATTACCTTTCAAAACAAAAATTGCCCACAACCCAAAAATTATGTCCGCTTAAGTTAATTAGTAAAAAACAAAAAAAAATTAAATATCCCAAAAAGAACCTTAAACATAAAAACTCACCCTTTTTGTATTTGTGTCGGTATCCTTAAGGCCAAAAATAACAGGAATCGCAATCATTTTTGAAGATATAGACGTACATAATAATTCTTTTGATTTACGCACCTTTTACACTCATTTCACTTGTTCACTGTTAACACGTAATTAAATTCACATTACATTATACCAACAATAATGGCAGTTTCAACTTTCGCATTTAGCGTCGGTAGCGGTGGCGGCGGCGGCTGAGGCTAAAGCAGCAGCACTGAATATTAATCGCAAGAGCTACCGGAAGCACCCTTAATAACGGTATATAATTAAGACGTTTTAACCCGGACGCTGCCATTCGAGAACACACAACAATATTATCACAAAATTTATAAATTACCTGTCGTCAATAATTCAGTAGTTATGCAAACCAAGACGAATTTTAATCTAATATGATTGAAGTTAAAATAATGTTGTCATTTAATTCTTGAAGGGATTACAGATTCACTCACGAATACACCACACTGTACACCAGAATCCTTGAAGAGAAGGATTTAGACTGTTTCGATACAAAAAAAATTGAATCACGCCGAAATAGTCGGTTAAGATGCCAACCACAACAACTGTTCACGATGCAACCGGTGCGGTTACCATCAACGAACTGACGGTTTGAATTCAAAGACTTTTGTGTTTATCAGAAAAACGAGACTCAAGATTCCGTGATTTTTCTGTAGGACTCTACTGTAGGTTTGGAAGGTTTTTTTTTGAATTTATATTCACCCCAGTAGAGGTTGTGTTGAATTTCCAGACATGGTATTCCAGTTTTGCGCAAGGCATGTAGAAAGTGGATTGAATGTGGATTGTGTTGTGAATTTGAAAATATCTACTGTTTTTGTTTGGAAAGGATTCAGGAAGAATCAATTAATTACTATCATCCTAAGTGAAACCTTGATAGTTAACCTTCCAATTATGTTTCTTCATTCAATTTTTGAAAACGAAAAAAAAAATTGATTTAGTTGCCTGTCTTTAATTTCTTGATTTTATCTTTTTGTATTATATACACTGTGGCGTATGAGTAACCTTTTAACATTATTTGTATGTTTATTTAATTTGATTTTGTTCTGCTTATACCTATTTATTCGAAAACGAAAATTGAGGATAGAAATGGTTTCTTGATAGGCAAGCTAAGAAGCAGGTTCTAAATTTTATAAGTCTAAAAAAAATACCATTAATGTTGGTTAATAACCATTAGTTCAATAAAAGAAATTTTTTTGAATACCATGATCCTGCATCGCCCACCCTGTACCTGCTCCTACATATTTGGAAAGGAGAATGGTTTACATAAGTATATAAGTTTGTATATAACCATATTTATCTTATGTATATTCTTTAAAAAAAAACGTGTTCATATTTGACCTCCAAATTTCAAAATTTATCAAAATTTCAAAAAAAAACTGTCCTACTCGAAAACTGTTACGATTCGGAATGAACAAGTACTGAGAGGTTATGATCGGCCTAACGCCATATTCAATTTGGACTATGATTACTGAAACATCCCGCCCGTTGTAGTTAAGTAAATTTAGACCTATGGAATTTATTGAACATATCAGCTGATTGGATGATGAATGACTCACTGTCAGTAGGCGGCTCTATTTTACAACAAAAAAAATAAAAAATCTTTTCTTGATAGAACATTTTTTACAAACAATTTTTTGACAATTTTTTTTTTGCATGTTCTGAAATTTTTTCAAATTTTTTTTTTCGATAAAACTTTTTTCACAAAAAAAAATATCAACTTGGTTGTTTTCTGAAAAATTGTTTTTTACAATTTTGTTTTTGAAAAAATTTGATAAAATTTTACAAACGTAAATATTTATCGAAAATAAATTTTGTTTTCCCAAAAGTAATTTTTTTTAAATTTTTATTTGGTTGTTGATTTTTTTTTGAGTGTCAAAATACATTTGCGTTTGAAAATACTGCTTCAGAATCAAAATACTTTCAAAAACAAAAATGTTTAGAATGTATGAAGTAGTGCAGAAAAAAAATACACATAGCCTGCTAACAAACTAATTATAAATATACATATATTTACGCACATAACTGATTGGACGATGATAAAATAGAAAGACCAGACCGACTCTGATAGCGGTTCAACATTTTGAACTAAGCATTTTCAATCTGTAAATTTTTTTTTGACAGAACTATTTTTGACAAATTTTGTTGATGATTTTGTTTTTCAAAAAACTATTTTTGACAAAAATAAATTTTCACCTGACCTGTTTCCTCACAATATTTTTTTACAGATTTTTTTTTTGCAAATTTCAGTACCTATTAAAATATATTGGTGTTTAAATGTTTATCATGGCGCCTGCCTGGCGACTGGCGTGAGTCAACAGAGTTTAAAATCAAATCTTTTGATAAAAAAATTACAATAAAATAATTTAAAAAAAAAAAATTTTAATCATATTTTCGCAATGTGACGCATTAAACTCATGTAGACATACTTATAATTATAACACTTGTGGGCTGAGGGCATCAAAACCCCTCGAAAAACCTTCGGGTCAAAAACCATACGCTCTGAAAGTGTAACGAGTGCATTGCAGAGAACTCGAAGAGCAAAAAGAACAACTTGGGAAGAGTAAGTGCGAGCTTAAAAACGTCTTCAAAAAACACCTACTAGACGCGTCGCGTCGTAGGCGCGTAGGAGTAGCCTCTCTAGGGAAAACTCACGGACATAATAGGTCCGAGAACCAGCAGCGCAGTTAAGGATGTCTTAAATAATTCCGTATTTCAATAATTATATCTGTCAAAAGTTAACTGAAAGGTATTACACTCCTAAAATGAAAATATATACTCCTCAAAATGACGGACATCTCCAATTGAAAAAATAATATAGCCTATATCAAAAGTTAAATAATAAAATGCCCAAAATAACCTACTTTTCTTTTTAAAATTACATACTCGTAAAATAAAACATAGGTACATATTAATATATGTAAATTTATGTATTCATCTATGTATAAAACTCATTAAAGATTCATGATAAAAACTTTTCGCTGTCGTCCTTTTTTTTTTTTTTTTTTGTTTGTTTCTATTTAAACCCTCTAAAAAAAAACCCGATAGCAATAAGCTTTTGCATTCAATTTCAGGCAACAATCATTATTGCAAATTTAGATCACGCCAAAATCCTATCTACAAAAATGGAAAACAAATTAAATGACACCCAAACATGACACAGTCAGTTTCTTTAAGAACGATTCAATTTGGCAGAACCGCCTTTCATGTTCTTCCTCTATATACTGATATATACTGATATTATGAAAAGCAGAAGAAGCTCTGATGAAGAAGCACAAGCAGCAGCGCAGCGTGCTGACTGAAACATGTGAGGACAAATCGCATTGACACACAAAAAAAAAAAAACCTATAAAAACACAACAAAAGAAAGGATAATCTCTTTTAAAATACCCCAATTTCTTAGACTTTTAATACGAGACGTTGATACTTTTTGTTACAATATCCCTTAAACATGGGTGGCGATGAGCCTAGAGCAAAGTGTTGAAAAGAATCCTAGGATAATGTCCCTTAAATGTTTTGTCTTTTCTTTAAAAAAAAAAAATACTTCTAAACTAAAACAAAACAAAAGAAAAGAAAAGAAAACAAAACAAAAACAAAATCATATTGAAAAAGGGGGAGACACATATAAAGGAGGATATTTTTTTTCGAATTTTTGCATTTAAAAAGAGTATTGTGAAGTCGTTCTTTTCGTGTACACAGCAAATTTGCTTTCACAGTACTGTGCCAAAAAAAAATTAAAATTTTGAACAGCTCGAAAAAGTTATTGGGGGAAATATGAATAAAATTGAAACAGCTCGATATACTCTTTTAAACCAGCAAGTGCATAAAAGATTGCACTAAGTGCAGTTACAATATGCACTTCGAAATAATTCACACTGCAAAGGCATTCCGGGCAAATACGGATTCAAAAACTTGATTGGTTGTATGAATATTTCTTGAGAAACAATAGAAATGGATTTACGAATTTTTCAGTACTATAAAACATAATTATTTTCGTCGGTTTGAAAGAAAAATGATACTTAGATTAAATGATAATAAGGAAATATGTCGGTACCTTACCTTATTTCGAAAATATTTTTGTGAAAACAATTTTTGTTGGCCGATTTTTTAAAAATTTGACAATTTTTTTTCTCCATGAAACTTTTTTTCAGAATTTAATTTTTGACCACATTTTATTTTCGTAGTTTGTTTTTACAATTTATTTTTTACTATTATTATTCTCAAATATTCAAAACTTGTTTCTTTTTGACGATTTTTTTCAATTAATTCTTTTTAACCATTTTTTTTTCTCACAATTTTCTTTTGTGGGCATTATTTAAAAAAAAATAAATTTTGAGGAAAAAATTGGATAGACCAAATTTTGATTCCCAAGATTAAAATTTTTATTTCAGAAATTTAAAGTTATGGATTTTTAAAGTATTAAAGATTAAGATTGAGAATTTCTTGGAACCTGCAAAATACTTTTAATGATAAAAAAAAATTAAATAGAGTCTAAAACGGGCACCTTAGCTGGTTAAAAATCTTGAATATTGAAAAACATATTTAACAAAAGGAAGGGCGCGCATTGAAATATTTATTTAAAATACACTAGGAAACTGTACATAGAATCGGTTTACTTTAATATTCTTTGTTTTTGCTTAGACCTAAAGAGCCTAGTGCAGACGATTGGTAGATCTTGAAACATTGAACACACAATTTCTTTCAATTGGGCATTGGATGATGTTGTATAAAAGCATCTTACATTCTGACAATTTTTCCAGTGGAAGAATATGAATACGAATTTTTTTTGTCTGCTTTTTTTTAAGTCAATATTTGAAAACGGGTTGGTATTTTTTTTTTCAAAATTGGTTTTGATGAATATAGATAGTATTGAAAACTTAAGACTTTCATAATGTCTTTTTTCACCCCTTATTCACTTTTAGGGGCCCGCTCACGCAATACAGCTCCATTGAATTGAAGTTTATTCGTTTATTTAATAAATCGAGAAAAAATTTGTCAAACATAAATTGTGGAATTTTTTGTTTGCAAAGCGAAATGGGATCTGACAAAAAAAAATAGGAAAAAATATTGTCACGTCATGTCTTTGTACCGCCTACAGATACAGTCACTGTATCAGTCGGCCATCAGTCCATTGTCCAATCGGTGTTTTACGTAAATAGGTTTATTATTATGTATTATTATAATATTCTTTATTCTATTCGTATTAATTGAAAAACTTTTTGCCGTCGCCAGGATTCGAAATGAGACTAAGCGTTATACAGAGCCAGACAGTAAATTACTCACTGCTCCACGCTACCACATACATATTATCTGGCAATCCTAATTATACTCGTAGGTTTTCATTTTTTGTATTATATTAAAAACATAAAATATTCTGCAAATAACTTGAAAATCAAAAACTATCACTGAATACGTCCATCAAACTATTTGAACATTGTGACATGTCAACTTATCAATTCTTTCAAAAAAAGCATTCTAATTTATAACCTACTCCGTTGCACCTTTTTAAACCCTCTCTGAGAAATAGAATAATTGAAATTGAAGTACATTTTTCACCCAGTCCTGTGTTTCTAGACTTAGGTAAATATATTTTTCTTTTTTTTTCTAAAGATAATCATAAGAAAATAATAAAAAAAAAAAAAAACGTTGTAAAGCCCCCTAAAGCGGATTTGAAATTTGAGTGGCGGCTTTATCATAACCTATAGGGCAGTTATTTTATAATATAATAAACAGACCTTTTTATAAGAAGTTTAGGACAGAAGAAGTTGGCTAAATAAGAAAATATTTTGTTTCAACGGTTTATAAAGGTATTAATTGAGAGTAAACTGGCAATTAAGGATTTGAACTAAATGAATTTATTAAATTGTCTATTTTAATAGAAAACCAACAGAAAACGTGGTAAAGGGGGAATACAATTTTTGAAAAACAATTTGAGAATTTATTTAATCAAACGTGAATACATTAATTTTTTTTTGTGTAGCTGAAAATGTTGGGTGTTTTGATTTAAAAAAAAAGTTTAAGTAAATGAATTTGCAAAAAGTTTGGTGAAAGGCCTCGAGCAGCCCACATAAATAATTTTATGTGATTCTAAAATATTTTTGAGGTGTTCTGTTCAACTTGTACGTAGGTGGTACCTCGAAACCTGTTATGTGGGTGATACGAAATACGAAAATCAATCGTTACATAAATACATTCATTTAACCAACTGTGAACGATCTGCATGGGCTTGCGTTGAGTTCACGAATACATCTAAGCCACCTGAAGGGCAACCATTGTAACAAATTCAATTTGAAAACAGAGAAAAAAAATACTTTCGAAATAATGTTTAAAAGAGAATTGTTAAAGAAAAAAGGATAAAATGAAAACTGCTTGCTTTGGCTATAACATCTGATTATTCTCTTTATAAGCACTTTTTAAATGACCTACTTACCGTTAAATCAATTTCAAACATGGAGAGTCATTATTTAAAAGCTCTCAAAAGCCACTTTTTTTTTGTTTTGTTTGTCCTCCTGGTGATGGTGATGATGATGGTGGCTATCCAGGTGGTTTGTCAATAAAAAGAGCTGCCATTGTTCATACTCGGCCGTATTTTGCTTCAAAAACCGCCCCCAGCCATCAGTTTACCTACCTACCTAGATAACCGTCATGCATACAATGATTCTCATCCCTTGGACTTAAATTATCATCATCAGTATTATATACCAACAAGGACACCCAGGTTTTGTGTTGAAGGACTAAGGTAAATGTTTTATTTTTCAAACTATAGAATCTGGTTCATGGTCACAGAGTTCCTGTTTACTTTTTTGTTTTTGTTTTTCTTTTGGTGGCAGGTATTTGCTTTTCTAGGCAGGTTTTTTTTTGTTTTGTTGTTGTTGGTGCCCGAATGGACTTCGCAGTTTTCGTAATCTGTCTTTATTGCTTCCTGTTTTTTTTTTTCTTGCAAAACATTTTTTTATTTTCTTGTTGGTTTGTTTAAAGGGTTATTGCTTTAACTTTTTTTTTGAAAAATAACCAAAAGGGATAAAATTTTACTTACCTAATTATTTTTTTTAAGTGAGTGCAGAATACAAATTGCGTTCATTTTTATGTTTTTTGTGCTTTTTAGAGAAGATATTAGTGTTTATTTTTTAGGCTCTAAGCATACTTATTTTCATTTTGTTTTTATTTTGTTGAAAAATGTTGGTTTGGGTCAATTTTATTTTGAGAAATATTTTTTTCGGCTTTTTTGTTACAAGTTAAATTTTTGACCAGTTTTTATTCTCGTGGCTCAAAAACCTTCCTCTGTAATTTGTATGCAGTTACTGACTCTATAGGCAAAAGTTCTTATCGACAGTACTTTAAAAAAAAATTTTTTTTTCGTTTTTGGAAAAATTTTTATTTTAGTTTGTTTTTTTATTTTTAACGAATAGTTTTTGAGAATTTTTTTTTATCACGCTTCAAAAACAAATTCAATTTGGTTGTTATTTGGCGAAATTTCCTTTTAACGGAACTTTTTCTTGATATTTTTTTTGTTTGGTTTTTTGACTTTTTCGGTTTTTTTAAAGATTTTTTACGAGGTACAGTATACGAGTATTTTTTTAACGATTTATTTTTTTTTACTGTCACACTTAAAAAGAATTTCCAGTTGGTTATTCCCTGACAAAACAAATTTGTTTACCTATTTTCTTTTAACAAATTGTATTTGGTAATTTGGAATATTTTTTGACATTATTTATTTTTAGAAAAAAATGTTCTCCATTATTTTTTATTTGTACTTTATCTTCAACACTATGCATTTTTTATATTTCGTTTGTCTATCGAGTTAATGCCTAAACTGAAATCCTAAAAGGGCAGATGGATTTTCTCGTAACGTGTTACATTTCGATTTTTGGCCATTCCTAAAGTGTTTTTTTAAACTTTTTTGAAATTTATTAAATAAGATTTCTATATAGGAACTCAAACAGTGTCTTCTTGAAAATGTAAAACAAAGCATTTTTTTTTTTTTTGGATAAATAAAACCCGTCTCCCTGTTTATGAGAAAATCGAAACCAAAATTTCATCAAAATCTTTAGACCCGTTTCTGATAAAATAAGTTGTCTCGTAGCGACTGTATCACAGATTTTTTTAGCTAACAAAATTTAAATTTCGTATTTAGGGTATACCTAACCTAAAAACCAAAGCAAAAGGATTTTGATTTGAGCCCAAGGAAATTTTGAAAAAAAAAATTAAAAACATTATTTCATTGTACTGATTTTCTTAAAATTATTTTATTTCAATTTTTCAATAAAAAAAATATTCGTTTTTTTTTTCATTACGAAAATTATTTATGGTGGAGATATGTTTTGAAAATCACTAAACTAAATTGTTGTACATCTGTTATCCTCTAATTTTGTTTAGTTGTGTTTTGTTTTTATGCTGTAACAAAATAATAACAAAAAGTTCCGAGTGAGCAGTTATCAATTTTGTTTCTTTATTTTCTCCTCTTTGTTAATTTTAGTCACGAACAAATTTACATTTTTTAACCTAAGCACAAGAAAAGAACTTTTTTTTTGTGTGGACAGTAAACACCAACGGCAATGATTTATCGATGTATTTTTTGGTTGAAAGGACAAAAATAAAATATCCTCATGCGTATTGAAAAAGTGGAATCCGGAAACAATTAATATTGTTTGAACACAGCCAATGAAAGGACACCACCGCACCGTCATATTGATTATGCTTGAATTTTGTCAAGTTCATTGAATGGGGGAGGAGTGGTTTTTTTCCCTTGTGTGTATTACATTGTTCCTTTTGAATGAGGGTGATTCCAATTTTAGATAAGCAAACAAATAAATTTGTAATTCAGAATAACTAAATTGGGTCAAAAGGTGTGTAAAAGAATGTTTTCTTTTTGTGAAACAACCACAAAATGGAACAGACCGAATTCATAAACAAAATTGATTAATTAATTAAAATTTCCTTTTTTGATGGTGAACACGATCGACGGAACGACCAACGTTTCTCTCACTCAATTTTGGCTCCATCGTAAATGGCCAATACACCATGTTCAGCATCGACTGCCAAACGAACTAAAGCCATTCTTTCGTCGTCCACTATGACTCGTCTGCCAGTGCAATTGCCATCTGCCAAGCTGCCACTTATGACATCACAATACTCGCCTGGTTGCACGCATGCATACATTCTTCTCTCAAAATCAGCTTCTGGGTCGTTGTTCAGGGCTAAAAACCCTTTGATACCGCGACAAAATGCTATATGATTTGGTCCAGCATTTTGAAAGCTATTGATGCCCTCACCAGCGACAAAGTTTGAAAATGCAACCATATTTGCGATTGCATTCCAGCGGTGCTCGCACACCCATCCCGAATTATTGACGCACTGTCTATCATCGCCAGCATTGAACTCTGGCGGTGATATAATTTCTTCGTTCTCATCAGCTGGTGGTCCTTGGTCAGGGTTCTCGAACCGAAACGAACTCATAATCCGTTTAATTCCATATGGATGAGCGAGCATAAATGCCACAGCCATGGTGTATTTTTTCGGCCGTTCAAAATTCAAAATAGATTCGGGCTCGATGTTGCCACCAAGTCCATGGCCCCGTTGAGTGTAATGGGTATCTACAAAGGCTAATCCATCGGGAGGCAGCAAAAATCCCATGGCTGGTCCCCAATTCAATAGCGTGTTCAACGGCTTTTTCCCATTGAAAATGTCTTTTATTTGTATTGCGTATTGGGTCTCGGTAACAACGCCGTATCCTGAGTATTCAGTTCTGGAAAGAGAAACGTTTTTGAAAGCTAGGCACCTTCTATAGAATGGAGCAGACTTTAAACTCACTTTGATATAGCTTGCCGATTAGTATCAATTACTTCTATCAAACAAAATGGACGCATCCCTTCGGGAAAATCAAAATCCGTATTTAAGTGATTGAGTTTTCCAAAAAGTTTCTGAAAAGAAAGAAGCAGGAAAAAACTGACTGAGAAACTGATGTTCACGTCCACGTTTTTGAGATTACAAAGAATTTAAATTAACAGGTGCAGAAAGTTGAACTATATGCCTACGCAAGAAGGCCAAAAAGTCAATATAAACTGATGTTGAAAAATAAAGGGAATAAAATGGATCGCATGAACTTGCTCCCATGTTAAAGTACTTTTTAGAATAAACAAAGGAGAAAAATCTTTTTGTAATTCATGATTTATATTGAAAAAATAAGCTTTAGAAGAAGTTTGAGCTTAAAAATACGCATTTTTGAAAAAAAAAATCAAAAATCATCAAAGCCGTTTTTTTTTGAAAATTAGTTTTTGATATTTATAATAGAGAAATGAAAATAAAATTTTGAAAAAAATATTCACCCGTTTTCAAAATATTGAGATCTAAAAAATTTGGTTCTATTGCAATAACTGTTATAAATCCTATAAATTTTTTGTTAGCCAAAATGTTAATCGAAGAATCCATAGTAAGTAATTTTTGCATAAGGAAAAAACCGATCGGCCGTTTTACAGAGTGCATATTGCGAAATACAAATTACAAAATGGAAAAACGCAAAGCTCGCACTACAAAAAATAAAAATAATAAGTGCAAAATAAAAGGTGCAAACTGTTAAATGCAAAGTTCATGGTGCAAAGCTCAGAACCCAAAATAAAATAATTGTAAAAGTACAAAGCTCAAAATGCAAACGACAAAATGCAAAGTACGAAGTAAGAAATTCAGAGGGGATAATAAAAAGTGCAAGATGCAAATCAGAATATAAGTATTACAAAGTTAATAGTATGCGAAATGAAAGATACTAAATGCAAAGTGCAAAATGAAAAATGAAAATGCACATAGAGCAAAATGCATAAGGTGAAGAGACTAGTCCAAAGTGCAAAGAGTAGCTTAGTACAAATTGCATAGTGCAAGGTTGCAAAGTGCAAAATTCAGAATAGCTACAAAGTGCAAAATGAAAAGTGCAAAATATGAGTGGGCATACAAATTATAAAAATTCTAAAAGAATATATTCAACCAAAATTGATTTAATTCATTCATCTATTTATCCACCACTATACACACCTTAATGTCCACTGGCCAAATGTACTTAGCTGAATCAATACGAAATCCAGCCACACCCAAATCTATCAACTCATTTAATAAGTTAACCAGTTTTTCAATAACTGTATCCTGAGAATGGTCTAAATCTGGCAAATGTAATATTTCACAATTCCGAATCAGTTGTCCATCTGATACATCGTTAATCGAACACTTCGAATGAAAATCCTTCGACGTGTAGGGCACTGCTGGATAATCACGAGTGCTGGCATTTGCTATAGAACCTCCGGTACCTTCAAGAAGATCGTCAATAACACCCGAACCTTCTACTTCACCATCGTCCTCTTCATGGTTGTAATTGCCAAACGGAATAGGAGCAGCCATATGATTCATCACAACATCCACATAAATCCGAACACCAGCATCATTACATGTTGCTACCATATCCTTCAGTTCTTCCTTGTTGCCTGATCGTGTGCTAATTTGGTATGAAATCGGATTATATCGTTCCCACCAAGGTCTGTCGAAATCCCGCCTAATGGCATTTTCAGTCACAGGAGAAACCTCAAAACAAATCTCTGTATACCCAAACCAAAATTCCAAAACGCAATAATGTTTAAAACTCACCTGAACTCCACCAAAACCCGCAGGACCCAACATATCCTTACACTCTTTTGCAATGTCATTGAATTTCCATTCGAATAATTGAACAATTACTGTCCTACCATCCTTAAAATGTGGGTCATGATAATTTTGACCGAAAATTCCTTCTGCTCCAATAGATCCAAATAAAAGGTGAATTATAAAGCAAGACTCAGCTACTAACGGCAATGTAGTAGTTCGAAACAATGTCATTTTATGTTACGCTTGTACCTGAGGTCAAATTGCAAATGGAATCATGAACATTTTGTGAAATGTTTTTCCGGACGCCTTTTTGTAATTTGTCGGTGTGGGTAGCGTGCATTCAAATTTCAACACGCAAGCCCATCGCCATCAGGATGGAGGTAGGTCCATCGCATTTTAATCACTGTGCAGAGTTTTCTGCAAGTTTTTATGTTCATTGTATACTAATGTATTTATAAGTTGATGAAATGATGACAAAATTTGCACGTAAGTGCTACACTTTCGACTTCATTTTTCTTTTATGGAAAAGTGAAAATTTTTATTACTCTATGGGCAGTTAGTCTTTTTGTTTAACGACCAAAAACACATTAATCAGTTGCTTTTTCAAATATGTACATTTATTTAGTGTGTTTCAAATGTACGTATGTCTTCTTAAAGAGAGAGTCGCATTGAAACTTTGAATTTAAGGGCCGGCCAGCTATCGTATTTTCTAAGCAACTCAAGCTATAAAATTTTGATTCACATGAACATTTGATAATAATAATATGAATTAAACTGAACCCACTATGAACAAACCAGCCCTAAAACAAATTATCCACATCCAAGAAATATTTTTAAAAAACTTCGGAAAAGCTTTAGGTTTTCCATAAAATTCTTGCGGCTCGCAGAAAGAAGTATCAAAATTATTGAAATAAAAAATGTGTCTCACATGGAATACATAAACTTTTTCTGATCGGGGTCGATTCCTTCCCGTTTAGCCGGGAGGGGCAATTTTCGAAAAATTTGATTTAAAATGGAAAAAAAATTATTTAAAATCAACGGCTTCACCCATAGTACTGTACGATACCTTTTTGAAAAGATAAAAACTTCTTTTTTCAATTTTTTTTTTAAATTTATTCTAAGGAATAGTTTTTGAAAAATTAATTTTCAAAGTCAATATTTCGAAAAAAATTTTTTTTTTAAATTCGAACTAATTTTTTTTCAAAATTTTACTTAATTAAGTACTAATTTTAATTTCAAAATTAAATGCTGTTATTAATTTTAATTTTAATTTTAATTTTTTGAAAACCAGAAAACGGATCCAAAATTTTATGTCGTTTTCAAGAAATTAAAAAAAAACCAAAACCACCTTTTTCTAAGAAAAACCTTGTTTTTATAGAGGCCTGACTTTAAAGTTTAGTTATTTTATTAAGTATTAATCTTGGTTGTATTACTTTGTTTTGAATTGGAGTTTTATGAGAACGTAATAAAATGAAACAGTAGTGGATAAACCTGGAAAGTAGTGGATTAACCCTGAATTAATATTTTATTCATTGATAACGTCTGAAAACTGACCTATCAATATTGCCTTGGCCAGCCCGCAGCACATGAGTTTTACCTGTTAGGCAATACCGCAATAAAACCCCAATTTTTCTTCAATGAAAAAATAAAAATTGCAATCGAAGATAAATAAAAGACATGGCAGTTTTGCTTAGTAAATTTCGAATTTGAATATTAACTCATCAACACGTAACGATGTCAAGCTCAAACCCGAGTCGGTGTATATGTATATATATTAAAATTGGCTTGAAAGGTATTTTTTTTTAATTTAAAAAAAAAATTTTCAAAATAGTTTTTTTTTCAAAAATGAACACTAAATTTACATATAATCTTTTAAGAACTTGAATTTTCTTAAAGCAATCATTAAAAAGATAAAACTCAAAAATTGTAAAAAATAATCACTCAAAAAAGATATACACTAATACTACCAATTCCTTGTTTAAATATGAAGTCTCTTAAAATAACTCTAAGGATAAAAATAAAAAACTGAAAAAAAAATGGCATATTTATGAGCCTAAGTGAGCCTATGTGAGATCACTGGGACGAAATGCCAATTTTTGTAGACTAAAATAAAAACTTATAGTCCCCTACTCTTAGTTATAGGTAAGAATAATAAATGCTTAAAAAAGATTTCATTGTAGGTATTCAACTTTAAAACAATTATTTCCCCTTATTTTGTACTAAGCAAAATTCAATGGAACATGAAGATAATTTACACTAGGTAAATAAAAATCTAATGCAAGATGAAAATAATTTTGCATGGAAAAAAAATCAAATTTTTAATAAATTTTGTTGCATAGAAAATTTGAAATTTAAAATTCGAAATTTTGCACCGATTAAAACTTAAATTAAAATAATTTTTTTATTACAAGAAAATGCAAATTTAAAAAAAAATTGTATTGTTTTGCATTAAGAAAATGGCAAATGGGTTTTTTTGCAATAATAATTTTGAAAAAAATCACAGTAGAACTTTTCTTTAACGACCTGAACAAAAATGCAAATAAATTTGCTAGTACATTAAAATTTTACTTTTTAAATGCAAGCTAAAATGCATTGAAACAAGAAATTATTTCCGTTTTCCGAAAATTCTCTAATCGAAAATCTGGACTTCATTATATTCCCCTTTCAGGTGTAAACAGCTCACTTTGTTCCACTTTATTGCGGAAAGTACCTTCTAGTGATAATAAATTTAGAATCATAAATTCTTTTTTTTTATTACAAAACTAATTTTATTCAAGCACATTAGAGTAATAGTTATGGACCTACATTGTACATAATATATTTATTCCTTCTTTCAGTCCCAACTGTCCACCATTTTATGTTCCCTCATTTTATAACCGTTTGTCTCTATAAACTATTATCTGTATCTAATCAATTATTTCCATCATTTTGAAACAACCACCTTTCAACACCCACTATTTAACGAGGCAACAATAGCCATCAAGGAACACTAAGGTACTTAACCCTCAAAGTCGTGTTATCGCCTTCAAAAAAAAAAAGAAATATCCTGTGCGATTCACCAACTTCGCCAACATTGAAGTTTCAAGAATGCAGCAGCAATAAAGCAAAAACGTCCATCAAATCACCTTAACAGATGGAGACGTAGCTACATACATATCGTACCTATAGTAAATCCATCCCTTCCAATGCCAGTGCCAACAACAACAATAACCAAAAGCAAAAGCTATAAAGAAGGACAACAAAGTGAAGGTAAACGAGGTACAGCAATTCAATCGATCAAAATGAAGAAATTGATTGATATCAAGAGCAAGAGCAGGAGCTTCTGCAGGTTACTGCCCGACCAAATTGGTAATCTATGGAACATGATGTTGAGTGTTCGTTGAAGATGGTGTTTGGCTTCAAACATATATATGGCTAGCAACCGGATTGCTAAGCATATTATATGAAAGTACATAGCTTTGAAAATAAAGTTTTCAAGAACCCCAGTCAGGTGTTGCGTCCGTTTCTTCGGACATCCAAGGACTATTCATCGGGACGGGATTCTGGATGACCGACCGAGGACGACGACCGAAGGAAGAAACTGAACTTTGTAATCACAAACTATACCATTGGAATTGCAACGCGCAATCTTTACCTTACGCTATGCGAAAAGAGGGCTCTTGATGAAGTGATTTCTAGAAGGTTCAGAAATTGATTAAGGTACTGAGTGAGTTGTGCTGATGGTCTGGTCTCTCTGTTATGTCTGTGCCATGGTTGAGAAGAAGTTAATGGATTCGTCTGAGATGTTGATTGGGTACACTACTGGCTGCTGTTTCGAAAATTGTGTTTTTAATGACCGCTCATTTGGTGAAAAGGTTTTCAAATTGATTCTAGAGAGTTTAAGATGAAAGAAGTTGTTATATTGCGGGGTTGAAGAGTTTCCAGAGATATTTTGTTTTTCTGTGTTAAGATAAAGTGGCTTCTGACTTTGAGGGATGTTATCATTAATTTTTATTTTATTGCTGAAATCAATTTTTTTGAATTTCCATTGAGTTCTGCGTTTATAAATACACATGTTTAATTAGGTACTTCTTCAAATGCATGTACGATTTAATAATAGTTTTCCCTTATCAAAATTCAGTTGAATTTTGAAAGTTCAATAATGGTGCAAAATTTTTAATGAATATTCCTGTTGCATGGTCCACTATAACTCAAGGTGTCCTTTAATTCATGAAGACCAATTTGAAAAATGATTTATAAGTATTGAATTCCAAGATTGCATATGCCTTTTTCCTTTTATCAATTTGGTATGTTTACTTTGTTTTAATGGTCAGATAAAAAAAATAAAAATTATTAAAAATACGGAGAAAAAAAAACTTTCAAAAAATAGTAGTTTCAAATATTGAGTTGCTTTAATATTAAATATTGGTTAAAGCAACAAAACAAATTACGTTCCTATACCTACATAAAACGTATTGATTGAATAAGAAAAGCTAGCGCGGAATGTTACAGTTTTTTTTCTATTTTATGTGGATCTTTCTTCTCTGTGTCGTTTTTAATAATTATTTGGCTTTCTGTCAGGCAAATAATAAGAAATTGGATTTTACTTAAACGTATTTTAATTTCATTTCTTATTTCCTATAGAATTTCATCAAAATCGTTTACTTTAAATAATACACAATACTAACTCGAATAAACTAAATTCCTAGAAAATTAAAATGCCACTGTTAAGTTTCATTTTAAAGTTTCAAAACCAGAAGATGAAAAATTGTTTAGCTTAAGAAAATATCAAAATTCTTAAAGAACGTTTTTCTTATAGAATTATTTTTACCTTGATCAAAAATCAAACAAATATTTTATCTGGCGGTTACCAATTTCAGTTTACATATTAACTATAAAAATTACAAAATAAATTTACTGATTGTCAAGATGGCCAAAAAAAACCTAAAAACAACACTGATTCAAAAAATTTGGTTTTTTGACTTCTCGAAGAACAAAATAATATTTTTCTTAAGGTTTGTGATGCGTTAAACTCGACTATGATCTTATTCGAATTGCTCTAAATCAAATATCTATAACGCTCATATGGATGTAATATAGTTGTCTGCCAAGTGAGGCCATCAGTGCAATAGTGGCGTAACCCACTTTTTTCAAAAATTAGTTTTTCATGAAAATGGGTCTCTTAATACATATACATACTCGTATCTATTTTAATACAAAAATAGTTTTACGCAGCTATCTACACTAGATGGCACTCAAAAAGTTGTTATTGTATTTTAAAATTTGATCATAGTTTAAGTGCAATAGTGGCGTAACCTTCATAATTCTCTAAGAAACGGTTTGTTTCGCTATAGATTGTGACCATTTGCTTTGGTATACATAAAATGGGCAGTGAAAAAGTACAATGTAAATATGTTTTGGAAGAGTCTACAGCATCAAAGGGCCTCAAGAAATTGGATCTTGTCTTATGCATTATTTTAAGAACGTATCACGGTCTAAAAATTTATTATTTATTTTGTCCAATGTGGGGGCCAAAATAAAAATATAAAACTGTCATTTCCTAGGCCAGAAAGAAAAACCCATTTGGAATTGTGAAAATGACTTCATCTGATTTTTTTTCACACAATCTCTGGAAGAAAATATCATAAACAGGAAAATTTCAAGGTTGAAAGGCTTAAAATTCAGTGGTTACATTTCGAAAAAAAATAAAACATTTTCAATTTTTTATAAGTATTCCAATGAAATTGATGTTTTACTCGAAGAAGTAAATGTAAAAAAGAGACAATCTGTGGATATTAAAAAACTCAACCAGCTTGAACAAACTAAAATAAAAAATGATAAAAAAGAAATACTTAATTAAACTACTTCAATTTATTCCACCAATCCATCACTTTTTTTACAAATAATTCAAAAACGTCAACAAGTGTTCCAATCGAAATATTTGACGTTTTATCAAACGAGGAGTAAAATCATTAAAAATAAGTAAAAATATATATGCATATAATTTGTTGTTGTTAAAATATGAACTATAAAAGAAATAAAAAAAAAAAATAATATAATAAATTTGACGTAACCTTCCTTTTTTCTTTATTTGTACAGAAAACCATGAATGCAATAGTGGCTTAACCCACTTTTTATTCCAAAATAATGTTGAATTAAAAAAAAAGCTTGCCCTTTTTTTGTCTTTTTTTAAACTCTTCCAACGTCTTTAGATTAATCAAAACTGTCAAAAGGAAAATACAAAAAAATGTTTAAAGAAGCCCTATTTCTTTAATCTGTCGTAGCTCTAAAGTGAATTTTATGGGTTACGCCACTATTGTTCTCATGGCCTCAAGTGTCAGTCAAAGTTGGAGATACAAACAATGTAAGTTTGCATCATTTTAATGCAACCTTAATACTTACTATTTCCGAAACACCCCCTAGATTCAAGATTTGAAATGCCAAGGGTTCGCACCTTCTATTGTATCTATTCAAATAAAAAAAATTAAGCCGTGATAAAATAACGATTCCAGGCTACCGCCCCTAGAATCTTAGGCAATGATAAGTAAAAACGTGATTCGAAATAATTTTCGAAAAGTTTCTTACATGCTGAATTTAAATCATGCTCCTTAGGATAAAGTTTTTTGAGATATAAACATTTAAAAAAAAATTGTTTTGAAAACATGTAACAACTAACAACACCAACTCAGTAAATCCCAGAAGTAAACATGAAAAAAAAAACTTAAAATCTGTTTGCTCTAATTTTCCATAACAAAAAAAGGATATCAGATTAAGTTGCATTATTATTATGGTCTTCTATGCTGTTTCCGTGTTCATTGCCATTTATAATTCATAAATTCGCTCATATTCATTCAGTTTTGTTAGAAATTTGCCACCAAACTAAAAACTCAATGGACATGGACACCGAACGATTAATTAAAATTCCTTATCAACACGAATAAATCGCAACCAACCAACACAATACCTACTCTTTCGTTTATTCAGCAATATACCAAATCCATGTAATCCGCCCGGTTGTCGTTTCCCGCAATGTTGTCGCAGAGGATTCAATATCACGTTCGCCGGCCGGCCGGCTGGTCGTTGGTTTGGTTTTATTTTATGTTATGTAATTTTGTCGTGATTGTTGTTGTTGTAACAATTTATCAGAATTTTGACGGAATTATGAGAAACCCTTCTACCGCATTCGCACACACTCTGTATAGATTGTTAATAAATAGTAAAACGTAGGTATATTTTTCACGCTAACAAAGAGTTTCGAATTCCTACCGTTGCGTTGACTATGTTGCGATAACATCCGTGTCCTAAATGTCCTGTTGAATGGTATCTGGAATGTAAATTGAGTTGCGTTCTTTGGTTTGAATAATGCACTTTTCCTTTGGGCCAAGCTAATAGAAATACCTGTCCGGTGTCCATCGGGTATGAAATATTGCTAAAATATAAAATAACACATGTTTTACATCGTGTTTTATTTTCAGTAATTTTAGCTTTCTCAGAAAAGCTAATAAGCTAAGAATATTGTTGTAAAACGCTGTTGAGAAGACGAATAGAGACTTAATAAAATCATTTAGTTATATGTACACTGCATAACTATCCTACCGCTTAGGGAAATTAAATTAATTATTTAATTATTTTAATAACCCAATTCATTGAGAATCAGGGAACCTAGTTACTGATGACTCAGCGTTAATTTTAACGTTGATGTGAGTTATTTGTTGGAAAATTAGACCCAAGACTTTTTTATCAAATTATAACGAAAATATTTCCAAGTCGAAAATAAGCTCTTTAATAACAAATTAGAACAACTCAAGATAAAGTTATCTAGAAATAAATTTTACATTTATGAAATATCTTTAGCTTGTATAAGCCCTGCCCCTGGACCCTGGTTAGAAAAACGTTCTACACTGGTTTATAGTCCATATTTTCTGAAACATACATATGTTTTGCAATTCTTGACTTTTAAATGCTCATATCTGAAGTTGTTTATTTAGTACATGAAGTTTTTTTCCAAAAATCAAAAAAAAAAATAAAACTAAATGTTAATTTAATAAATTAATAAGCAATAAAATAAAAAAAAATATTTTTTCCCAGTGGCCATTTTATTTAGTCAATAAGATTTTATCCATTGTCTGTCTGTAGGTCGGTTTGTCTGTTCGCCTGCAGTCTTTTCGGTACTGCAATTAATTGACTAAAAAGACTAATTTTGTTCAGTATTTTAATTTACAAAAAGACTTTAACTGTAATCCCGGCAATCGCAGTCTGTACTATTTTAACTGTGCAGTTAATAAAAGCAGTTAATTGACTAAAAGTTAGTTAACTGCAGTCCTTTTTAAGCGATCTTAGTCTTTTTAGTCAGATGAAAGTCCTCAATACTGGCCTGGTTTTGGTTTTAGTCAATAAGTCTTTTAACTGCAGTTAATTAACTGTAAGTTAAAACCTTTTTTTAATATTTTGACTAAAATACAGGTTGTAACTAGAACTATTGATTTCGTTACCCGGTACACTGAGGGTACCCGTTCCACCGAATTTCCGGGTAGCCGGGTATCCGCAAGGGGTCGGGTATCCGATAATAAATCCACGTGGCTAGTGCTTAGAACAAACTTCCGAAAATAAAATATTTTGTATTAGGGTTATGCAAAATTTTTTTTGTCATTTTCAATATAAATTGGAAGTGTAACATCACAAAAGCTCATATTACATTTTTGACATTTGTGACACGTTTCATTTGGCCGCCAGCCATCTTGGTTTTAATGAAAATTTTTTGTTTTCGCACATCACTCACGTAGTTTTGATCCTAGAAGAAAAAGTTATAGGCAAAACTTTTAAAACGATAAATTTTCTACAAAAAATGTTAAGTAACTTTTTTCGATAACTGCTTTAGTTTAAGAATTATAGTGCATTTTGTTAAAGAAATAAAAAAATTGAGACCATGGGGGAGACCTATGGGAGACTAAGACCAGCTAAAAAGGACTGCAGTTAATTAACTTTTAGTCAATTAACTGCTTTCATGCAAAATATTAGTACTGTATGCTTATTGTGCTGACTGTTTTATTTTGCAGTTAAAGTATCCAGACACAGTATTAACTTGCAGTCAATTAATAAGTTAATTTACTGCGACTTAATTGACTGCATTACCAAAGTACTGCAGTCTTTTACAACTCTGTCAAACGTTCTGTCAGTAAGTTTGACGGTCTGTCTACCGATCTGTCAATCGGTTTGCCTGTCGGTATGTCTTTAGGTTAGTCGGTCGGTCGGCCTGTCTTTCTGTACTTTGATGATGCAGCCCTTAAATATTGAAGTGATTTCATTCAAACTTCCAACTTAATGTTTTTTTTTTGATGGTTCCGTAGAGACGAAACTAATTTTTTTCAGCTCTAAAAATAACGGTTACTGTTCTATAAATTTCGTTTTTAAGTTCCATGTAGCACAAGTATTTGAACCGTGATTCTAGTTCAAGGTTTAATGTTGTCTCTAATGATATTTTTTAAATTTTGTTTTCAAATATTTATTTAGAAAGGAACAAGCTCAACGATCCAGTATTTTAATCAAAATGTATATCCAATTCATAACTTGTCGGTTAAAGTGAAAAAGTAAAAGTAAAAATGAAGCAAAGCAAAAACCTTAAAATTGGTTGTCATCGTTGCATTTCTTTAACTCAATACACCCAGACTAGACCTAACATGCTTGTTACAGGTACAAAAAAAACTAATTCAGGTCCTCATTTGGTTTCATTTCAATATCTAATTCAAAAACTTTATCTTTTCCCAATTCAAGCCCAGCCCAGCCCAGTGATGTGAAAAACATTATCCAAAAACTTTGATTTCTATTTTTTTTTTTGTCGAACACCCAAAACTCAATTTAAATGGCTTTTATAACAACTTGGTGTGGAATACACTATTACCGACACCATTCCAGGTTATTCTGAATACCCTTATATAGTTTGATAGTTTTGGAGTCCTAAAAAAACGCATTCTATAACATTTTCTCGTTCATTTTATTCATTCAATTCCGGGTGATTTATGCCGATTGGATTTCTCCATGATTGCATCTTGCTTTTAGGATTGGTATAGCTTCGTCGCTCGGTCGGTCGTCGGCAAGTATATCGTATAATAGCAAACAATAGAACAACGTGAACAACGTGCTCTCCAACTTATTTTTATGGTTGCTTCTGCTGCTGGGGTTTCAGTTAAACTTTATACTCGAAAAATACCTCATCGTTCACCTATAAAGGTAGATATAGGTATAGGTATGTTATAGAAGCTTCTTTATGCATTGTATGTTTGCAACTATGTTTGCATAGCAAAATTAAATTTAACACTTTCACTGCATACCAGTTTGTGACCTCAAAGGATAACATGTCGTGGGAAAAGAAGGCTGCGACAAGAGAGTTTTAATTCGATTCCAAATAATGAAATCAAGCATTCACCACATAAACAACTTTGTTTAAAGGAATTCCAGGAAAAACTATCCTTTTTCTTAAGTGCAAATATATATTTCAAAATGTATTTTTCAAACAAACCATTTAACCATTATCACTTCCATAAATTATGAGAGATATTATAATGAGATCTTCCAGTCATTTTCACGACAAGAAAAAAAAATCTTTTTTTTTTTAGTGTGATATCCTGGGGATAAATTTATTCATTTTGAAAATAGCAAAATGTTGTTTGTATCTGGAACAAGGACAATATCAATATCAACACCATCAGGTGGCATAATACCCAGTGGTATAATGGCATTTTAAATGAATTTCCACTTCCACTGACTCTTCGAGTGCGCAGGATGCATTGGCCAGCCAGCATACCCTTTCAATTCAATTATATTATATTATCCTTCATCATTTTTGCACCATTACACACCGGAAATTCTATTCATTTGTGTCTTGGAAGGATATTTATTTTGAACACCTTAATAGAGCAACAGTGCTTAAATTGGATTATGTGAAATTGAATGGCACAGAGCGAAAATCACGCAACCTGACGATATTTTCAAAAGGATGATAATAGTTGTTGGAAATGCCAATTGATTATAATGGAAAACAACATCATAGAACATTTCTCATAAAAAAAACTCTTGAATTTAATCAAATAAATCTGGGCTAACAACAAATTGATTAGACCAAACGATGGTAAATGGCTTAAGAATATTACATAAATGCATAAAGACATTTTGAACAAGATACACAACAGCCTAGGAACTTTGTGTAAAAGTTCTAAATTTTGATAATAGAATTGCAGTTTTGTGAGGTTGTAATGTTGTAAAGTTTGTACAATCTTCTGTAAGAATAAATTTTTAAAAACTTAATAGTGAAATAATTAAGGTAAGACTAAAAAAACATTTTGAACCAATTTGTAAAGTAATTACGAGTATTAACAGTTTAAATGGTACTGTAAGAAGTTGACAACTTTTTGCTATCACATCCCCACAAAGCCTTTTCTTCTGAAACGTGGGAACGCTGCTCGATGACAAAAATGAAGCTTCTCAAAATGCCAGATTCCTATATTTAGAGAAAGTGTTCATACATTGTAAGATGGACATATTATTGAGTTAGCCTTTAGGTGACAGGCTCAGGCTCCTCAAAGCCAGGTTCCGGGCTAGAGTACGTCTCGTCACTAACATACAGTGTTAAGTTATGTTATTGGTAATTGGAGGCTTGAATGCCGAGGTTGGGCTAAAGCATATTATGGCTACACATGCCAACAGCCTTCTTGTAGGAGGCACCATGTTTGAAAACAAGACGTATCACAAAGACATTTTGGCGTCGACGGACAGACAAGCAACTTCCAACCAAATTTACCTTGTTTATTATCAAATCATTGAATTTACAAAAATATAAACGATTGCACCAAATAAGTTCAATTCTTTTTCCAGTTCATTGGAAAAATAAAAAAATTGTTTCCTCCAAAATTACATTTTGGAGCACATTTTATTATATTTTTTGGGACAAAAAAAAATTAATAAAATGCAGTTTACATTCACACCCCCAAATTAGCTTAGACTATTATTTAAAATTTTCAAAGCATGAATAATTGGACATAAAATTGTATTTTGACATCAATAAGGGCTTATAGCAGACACTTTTTTAATTTACTGACTTTTTTTCAAATAGGGGGAGGGTGGCGCTATTTGTTTCAAATCAAATTTCATGAATAAAATCCTATTTGACCAAAAGAAAAACATGCCACGGAGGATTCGGTTTTTGAAAATAAACGAGTTTTCTTAATTACTTGCAATCATAACAAACAAATATTGCAATTTTATCATTTGGAAGTTGTATGGTTGGCAAACAACCCGGGTGTAACTTTTTTTCTGGTGATGGTTCTTATTACTACTTTGAAAAGAAAATAAATCCTTCGGGTTAGTTCCGCAGGTGTTAATTGACTGGCTACACACAATTTATGTAAAATCTTTTTCTGGTTGACCGTTTCAACAATTTTTTACTGACTTTTTTTAAAGTTTTGTATTCAGCTCTTTTGTTTATATAATGTTTTTGCAATGCATATACCCATCATTTTTTCTAATGCCTACTTCCAATAAATTGGATGTCTGCTAGCATCTTTGCATTCAATATGGCATGATTCTTTGTTTCAAAGATTTCATTTTAACACAAAATTATGAAAACAGATGGATGTAAATTGATTCAAAAATGTAAACATTGAAACCATATTTCAATCTTATGGTCCGACAAAAACTGTTCACTTAAATTTTTTTTTCAAGAGCCAAATTGCATTCTTTTAAACAAACAAATATAACAGCACGTTTTCATAATATTTTATTTTTATTTTACAAATAAGTTATAAACTAAAATTCCACATTTCTTTTTATTTCATAAACGTATTTTTTTTCTCATACAAATTTTACAACTTAAATTAAAAATAATAAAAATATAAACAAATAAAAAAAAATGTTTAGAAACAAAAAAATCATTCATAAAACTATTGTGCAAATTATTCAAAGCTTTATATATTTTTTTAATTGTTCTTTCTTTTAATTGACTCACGTTATAACAACAAAACTGTCATTCCCTGTTTTAAAACTTAGCATTATTGTTTTTGTATATGCGATTGTTATTAATTGTAGTTATGGTGTGATTTGCAAATATTTCAAGTAGAAAAATATATAGAAAAGTATATTTATAAAAACTATTTCACTACAATTTGTCTACAAAACCATAATGTATAGTTAAAAGGAATTTTTATAAAATAAGCCATGTTTTTTGCTTTTAAAGTCTTCTTAACAAAATATTTTTAATTTGCAGTTGGTATAGATATATTTTAAATATATTTTTCTCTAGCTAGAAATCAATTTTTTTTGTTGTATATTTTGTTTAAATAGATTAAAGATTTTCATTTGTGCAATTTCAATTCGCAATTGCTGTGAAGCTTTTTCAAACAAAAAAGCATTCAACTGGCACTTTGTATTTATCATTCCACATTATTTATATCAGGACATCACACCTTCTGGACAGTGAGTTAAAGCGTTTTATTTATTTTATTATATTTTCTATTATTTTTTTAATTTTTAATGGACAAAATTTTAGTTGTTTTCTTTTTTGCAAAATAGTTTTCATTTGTATTTCTTTTTTGTTCTTGTTTGCATTCTTAAAAATAAAAAAGTTTATATTAATTCTAAAATCGCAGCTTGGTTGAATTTAGTTTCCTCCCAAGTTGAGTTTGCCCATCAGATTGGCTGTAGCGTTGTTACTCTTTTCAGATAGTTTGGCTGTCTGTTCTTGGATTGTCTGAAAAAAATAAAAAACGGATTTGGAAATTTTAGACAATTAATATAAAATATAAATCTTGAAATATTTACCTTCTCAAGTTCTCCACGTTTTTGATCAGAATATTGGTTGGCTTCGTTCAATTTTTGATCAACTGCGGTGCTAGCTGTCTTGGCTGCTTCATCAATTTTCTTTTCAGCAACATCGATAACTTGCTCACCAGCCTTAACACTCTTGTTGATAGCCTCATGAGCTGCTTTTTTAGTTTGGTCTACAGCTGTAGCTACGGCCTTTGAATAGAAAATTTTAAAAAAATTAAAAATAAATAATATTAAGGTTTAATTTGTATTGTAGTTGGATGAAAAATTAATTTTTTTTTTAAATTTCACTTGATAGAAGAATAAAAAAGTAACAATATTTTGTTTCACGAATTTTTGGTTTTCATTTAAATTTTAACTGAAGCTTATTTTGTAAGCAAGAAAAAGTTCAAATCGATTTTCTAAAAGGCTACGCTTTTTGAATTACATACGACACGCTGCTTTTCTACCGATAATACATTTAACTCAGTTTTCAACTTTTGGAAAGTTCTAATATGAAATGTACATATATAGTAATTTGCATAAAGCATGAAAAAAAACTAAGGGGTATACTTTAGGACGTGAGAGTAGGAATTTCCTAAAAAAAAATACTAAAGTTAGAAAAAAAAATGTTAAAAAAAACTATGGCAACACTTATAATATCGTGCTACAGTTTTCTTGAACGCCTAACTCCCATACTTTATTTAACTTTTAAAATTAAGTTATTTTAGTAATTTTTTTTTCAAAAATTAGTTTAGAAATGACAGTTTCAATTAAATTAACCGTTCCTTAAATTTTTCTAGAAGTTCATTAACTTACGAAAGAAATTAGATGGATATTAAATTCTTAACTCAAACTAAATGTAAACTATATATTTTTAAATAAAAGACATATCTATTTTTTGGTATAGTATATCTACATCCAAGAGCCCCTTTGTGCGGGCAACTATCTTAATTCTAAATAAATTGAATTATAAATAAATAGGTACATACCTTTTGTGAAACTTCAGTAATGTTAGCAGCAGCACTCTTGGTATTTTCTGCAGCATGGCCAATAGTTTGTGAAGTATGTTCAACGGCAGCATTAGCTGTCTGAACTCCACTAGCAGCAGTTTTTTCAGCTTGATTTGCTTTGGAAAAAAATTTTATTTATTACATAAGTTAGAGATTTATTTTTTTTATTAAAATAGGTAGATATGTATACCTGTTGATGATGCCAAATTTCCAACTTCAGATGCAGTATTAGAAACAAATGTTCCTACTTCTTTAGCTTGATCTTCAGCTAATTTAGCTGCAGCTTTCGCTTTTTCTTCAGCCAAATGGGTGGCTTCATCCTTCTTCTTGCTGAATAAGTTGGCGGTCTTATCGCCGAGACCCTTCAATGATGCTAAGAGTAGAAAATTAAATAAATAATTAGTCAAATAAATATATGTAATATATAGTTATTGTTGCATTAAGAAAAATATTCTCTAGAAATAGAATAACTAAATCTAACTCTATAATTATAATTATAACGTGCATCAGTGCTGAAATCTAAGAAGCATTAAAGCTTTTTATATTATGTTGCCAGTGGTAAAGATGTTATATTTCATCTCTGAACTAGATTATCTATATCAGCATTTCGAGCATAATATTAAAGACGATATTATATTCAATATTAAATTCCATAGCATAGAAAATTTTAATGCACTACAAAATAACCGCACTTTTGTGGATTGGTCATCTTTCAACTTTGAAATTTAATAGTTCACTAAAATGAATCTTAAATCTAGTGTTCCCCGGTTAAGTATAAAGAACCCCAATCAAATATTATCTTTCAAATTTAAACAGGAAATAACTGACATCATATTAATTGCATTTGCTAAAATGCAACTGTAATATTAAAGTTCAACCTAAGATCTTATGTAATAGTTTATGATGAGGATAAAGAACGTTAAGTTGAACAAACATAAAGGATGTTTTTTAACTGTGAACTTTGAGTTGGCAACACTTTTTTAACTGGCTGCCGTATAACAGCTGTTAAGAGATTTGTGTTTAGCAGGAGCTGTATCACACAGCTCGTGCCACAATTGATTTATTGGAGGAAACGTTTGTTAACCGCATATTTTAAGTTTCGGATCCGTGAATAGTCTTCCAAGATTAAAGTACTTCTGAGCCGCCCGTAGCAGTCATGTGCCAGAAATCATATTTAAATTATAATGCCAAAAGATTATCATTCGAATAGAGTCCATTTCAGATCAATTTTAAAAATTCAAAGCTCTGTACCTCTAAAAAATACACCCTATGTTTAAGTATCCCATCAGTAAATAAAAAATTTAACCTCTACACAATCTGCGTTATTTGAAAACATTTCCGATTTGTCGGTTGCATCAATATATACGACATTGAAACAGTGTGTCAACGCCTCTTCAAAATTCACAAAACATTAAACCTACGCATTGTCTTTTTTCCGAAATTTAAAAAAAAATTACCTATCTCTTTCTTTTTAAACATTGTATGTATGTAAATTCAAAAAATTAAAATGCACCGCCAAAGAAATTATTCCTTATCCATTCCTTCGTAAAAATGATTTATGAGCACGACTTCTAGTAACTGGCAGATAAAAAGAAAATTAAACTTGCATTAAGTGTATCTTTTTTATGTGTGTTTGGAATGTTAAAAAAAAAAACAGTCTTTCACTTGGAGAAACATTTCACATAAGTGGTTAATTTTATTTTGTCTTTTTTTTGTGAATTTCCGGTTAAACGATACTAATGTGGGTGCTAATGTTTGTTGATATCAATAAATTTATTCATGTTAAGAGTTTTTTTTTTACTATAAAATTAATACTCGTCATTGTGGTGAAATAAACAACTCACAAAGACGTTTATTGATAAATTTGTCCAGAATATGATGAAATCAATATATTTCTATGACTACGATGACAAAGGCGCAAAATGTAGACACAACATGGCCATGAAGGAAATAAGATAAACGAGTAATCTATGCAGCACATTCCTCAAGTAAAATATTTTTGTATTCGTACATACTCGTATGCTTTTTTTTCGTTTTTGAATGATGGATACGTATTTAATAATTACTGTCTTGAGTATAAAGCCGGTTTTTTAATAAATCAAATAACATTTAAAAGCAATTTATGTAACTGTCATCGAAAGTCAAAAAGAGTTAATTCAATTGAATTGATAAAATTACACGTGTTACCCAATGTTTGGCCAAAATTATTTCATAAATCGAAGATTCTGTAACTGTATATCAAAATGCTGTACATATATATTCAAAATTCCGTATTTCAATATTCTGTCTCAAAAAAATTCTGTTTCCCAAAAGTCTAATTATGAACACTAAAATTCTGTCTTAATTTTTATTATTTTATTATTTAAACAATTTTATTTTGAGAACAGTAAGTCTGAATTTTTTAAATTTGTTCTGCCAGAATTTTGACATGCAGAATTTTGTAAGCAGAATTATGATCAATAGAGAATTTCGACCCCAATCCTGTCACTAAATGTCTGCGAAAAATCTTTAGGATTTTCTGAAAAATCGTATTCTGTAATGATGAGAGATCAGGGCAGGAACCCATCGACTCTATCATACGAAGACGTAACTGGCAGCGGATTGACCGACCATACTCTTCGCAAGGGTAACGAGTGCATTTCGAGTCAAGCGATGCAATAATATTTCATGCATTTCATTTAGACAGGCAGACGGGCAGGCCGACCTCTTGGCAAAGTACAGTCGAAAAGGAATCAGCACAACTGGGGAAGTATTGACAAGAGCTGAAGTGAAATTTATCATCAGGAACCGTACACGATAATAAATCAGAAGACCTAGGTAAAGGAAGTAAGCGAACTATTGATATCTTATAAAACAGTTCTTCTACAAACTTAGCCTAAAATATAAAATACAATGAAGTTTTCAACGCGATATCTTTTATTCTGTAACTTCAATTTTGATTTACTTTGCCTTTTCAAATAATTGAGAGTTGGCTTAAGATAGATTATGATAGTTTTATCTTATAAAATTTAAAGTCTTTATAAAAAAAATGTTTTGGAAAACATCTGTATATAAAAAACTACTTTATCATTTATATTTTCATAGTAAACCTTCCGGCTTTATTATTTAAAACAAAAAGATAGACTTATGATTTAATATTGTAATTAATCCAACTGTCACTTGCGTTGTTCTCTTTTGGATTTTTCTTCATCGCTTTAAGTAAAAATAATTGGTCACATTGAAAACAATAATAAATTTTTTTTAAATGCTCCCTACCTTCTACTAATATTATGAATGAGACAATTTTTAATAATTTTAACAATGACTTCATTTCTCTAATAAGTTAATTCTAAAGAAAATTCAATTTCAACAAATGGTTATATTAATCATCGTATTTTTTTTTATATTTATAAAACGCATCATCAACCTAAAGTCCATTTGCTAAGCTCATTAAAAATATGATTTTTTTGTACATATTTGCTTCGAAAACAAAGCAACACAAATTACTGCACCAGTGAATGTTGGCCATGGCAGTGCTATGGTTCTGAGGTGGTGGTCTATTACCTCAAGAATTTACGGTGTGGTACGGGTAGAGTATAGAAAAATTTACAACATTCCTGTGTGATGACATCATCGGCACCAAAAACAGCATCACTATGATTCTCTATACTTACCCCATACCAAGAAGTTTACACTGAGAGGAAAAAAGTATTTTTATGAAATTGTGGTTGTTACATTTGAATTCTTTTTTTAGGAAGTACTAACCTTAGAGATAAAATCTATTCTAAGGCCCAGCTCCACAAATATTTTATCTGGTTCAACACTTTTTATCTTCCAAACTCGGCAGTTTAGTTGTGATTTAATTCTCGTTAAAGGTTCTTATATGTGCTAACAGCCAATTATACTCTTAATCTAGCGTTAAACCACAGCTAATCCAGTTCGCCACAATCGGTGATTTAAAACCCTGAACCAATACTGAACCAATCTTGTGCTTAGAGGTTTTAATTTTGAGGAATCAAACATTTTCGTTTTTTTTTTCTGTTTAAAAATCCTTTCGCCTTGACGAAGAGGAATTGATAAAATTCTGAGACTAATTTTTCAGTGAGTTTAGTCTGGATTAACGGAATAGACATTTATGCCAGGTTCATGTGGAAAATTTATGTGCAACGCTATGGATATGGTGATTTCGATAGTGACGCCATCTAACTTATGATAGCGAAAGTGTTGCACATCGATTGCGATTAATACGAGTATTTTGATAGTCGAAGATTAAAATTAATCCTCCACTTAAAATCTACTTTTCAGTTAACTATAATTTAATTTTAATTATGCATTAATGAAATTACAAAAGGCACGAGCATTAAAAAAATTCAAACATTTTTTTTGAAGAACTATAGCAACCGAATTTTATTTCACTTTTTTGTTCGGTGTAACTTTACTAAAGTGTATAGAAACTTTGTTGTTCCTAGTATGAACCTAGTTCATGCTTCGTTTTTTTTTTCATGGCACATCATGGCATTTTCTGTAGACTGTAGTTGTTGTTGTGGAAAAAAAGAGAGCAATTGATGCCCGAGGCGCTTGGTTAAGTTTTTGTAATTCTGGTGTATAGCTATATATACATAATGTAGTATCTACGTAATTTATGTGGACCGGGGGCGGGCGTTATAGTATACAGTTTATAAATAAATTTATGTTGAGAGAGATTCTAAAAGTATTTTTAATGCATTCCGCATGTGTGTTTACCAGTGCATTAGCACTGAGAAGAGTCTCTTTTGTATATTAGCTGGCTAAGCTAGGGTCATAAGTGCATTTTATCTATGGATAGACATTATATATACATTTATGCGGAATTTCTGGGAGTTAATTTTATTGTAGGTAATTAGATAAAAGCTCATTTGGGAAAATTGCATGGAATCTATTTGAAGAATTTTTTTGCAATAACAAAAGGAAGAAACGATTTTATAAAAATTAATTGGATTACACAGGTTGCTTAAAAATAAATTTTTTTTCGAAAAAGACTATTTAATTTAAGACTTGGTGGCACTTGTATGAATTCCACCAACATTTTTAAAATACTATGAAAGCATCTTTAATAAATTTTGATTTAAAAAAAAAATGTTTTTAAAGCCAAAATTTTTTCCGTAAGTTTTTGCCGTAACTGAATTCGAATCCATCACGTAAGTTTTTCACTTTTGAAAATTTAAAACAAAAGAAAGAAACACTCCGAATAACTCCGAATAGTCTTGTAAAAAATATCTAATGATATCTATCATAAAACAGATATTCTTCTTCTGAATGACTTCTTTCTTCCAGCCAAACATGGCCGAACTATTTAAGATTATGCATGAAAGGCATAAAAGCATAAAGGAACAAATAAAAGAATAACACCTAACCAAAAAATAAGAGTAATTAAAAGAATATTCAAAATTGTAAAAATAGTACCCAAGTACACCATCCAAAACTATGAGTACAAGTAACAGTACTGTAATTTTAATATTTTAAAGTTCAAGAACTTATGTAAAACGTTAAGTAAAATAGAGTTTGATAATGAAGAACTGCGATCGAAAAGATCGGTTGAAACAAAAAAATTATAATCATTTGAGGTTATTTACACACAAAAAAACGCGTGGTGATTTGTTTTTAAAAATCTCAATGATTGCTGAACAAAGCTAGTAAACATCTTTTTCATAAACTAAATCTTTCCGCCCTTGGCATAATATTTATTTTCACTAGTCACTTCGTCGTTCGAATTCCGCATACAATTGTAGCCCCCCCCCCCCTCCATTCCTGTAATAATACGTATACACTTGAATGGTTAAGAGTTGTATGTCACTTAGACCCTGGTTCCAATAAAAGAATTTTCGTTAATGTTGTCAAAAAAAAAACGCAGTTATTTCTTAACCATATGAAATCAATCATCCCTAATGTGTTGATTTTTCTGGCAACATAATCATAACAAGCTACGAGTTAAAGTGTTCACAATACATATGTAAAAGTGGATTTATAAGAAATATAAATTCAAAAAACGAAATGTTTTCGTTAATAAATTGGAAAGAAAAAATTTAAATATTTTTTCTTAGTTAAATAACGCGCACTTTTGTGGCGCTTTGTTCAGTTTTTTTTTTTTTAACTCTGAGTCAAAGTTTTGCCGGTTTTCTGTTTATAAACAATTTCAATCGAATAATTGTTTTGCTTAGTTAAGAGAAGCAAAGTAAGGTTATCTCTGAATTACGCAATCTATAAATTATTTTGTATATTTTAAATCTAAATGTAGGTATTTGTTTACATATAATGTGTTTATATCAATATTTGAATAAAATATGAACATAGAAAGGAATATGAAAACATCTGATTAACTTTTCGGTATGGCTTGGTCATTTTTACCAAGAATTTTCTTTGTATTAAATTTTTTTTCATTTTAAAAATACATAATAAAGGTATTTAATGGAATGCAATAATGTTTTTTTTTTACTATTTTTAATTTGGAGGTCACAAACGTTCCTAAAATAGACATCGTTTATATTTTCTTTACTTTGTGAATGCCTCTTAGGAAAGTAAATAATTTTAATTGGGGTGACTTATTTGATTGTAATTGTGTTTTTTTTTTCTGAAAAGATATCTTTCATTAGGCTAATTCAACTGGAATTTAACTTGTCAGTAATAATGCACTTAATGTACATCAATCTTTTTTGATGAATGCAATCATCTTACAAATATTTGAGGTCAAGTTCAAGATTTTTGAAGAAGCACTACTATCAAGAGTGTTCTAATTTAATAATTATTATGAGTAGGTACAACTTTGATTTTGATATAATAAAAAAATATACATACATTAAACTAGAGGATGGTTTTGAAATAGTGTATTCAAACAATATGACAACATGCTGATTGAGTGTGGTTCATATAATAAATTGATAAAATTATGACGCAATGTTTTAGAGAGGCATATGTATATAACATGTTCCCATTCTCATAGAAAATATATGTTTCCGTTTAAGTTTTTAGGGGATACAAAAAAAAACAGAATAAGCGAAAAAAATTGTATTTAATTATTTATTAAAATTTAAAATGCGGTTTTAAGTTATACACCAATGTGGGTGGGATAAGTGAGTTTTATCGATAGCTTAGTCCAGAAAAAATCCCATCACTCGATTTTGAATAAGCATTCCGATCAACTGGAGAGACTGGAAAGATGGTATACGGGGGTTAGGATCATTAATAATACGGTACCTGATACAAAAACTGACTTTTGTAAAGAATTTAAAAAAGAGTTTTATTGGTGGTCACGTACTCAGAAAAATCGCTTAACTTAGTTGATATCAACATTTAGCTAAATTCTTTATCTTCATGATTATTTTTATTTGAAACTTTAGGTACAGTTTTGGATTCTCAATTATCGGAATCGTGATTTTCACAGTGTCACACATTGATTTCGATAGATTTTTTGACAGGTGAAGTTTAAAAGTAATCCTCAACTGAAAAACTACTTCTGAGTTAAATCTGGTTTTAATTCTTTGCAAAATTAACCAACTCAGAGTTAAGTTAGAATTTTTAGCTCCAAAAATAAGGACAACAGTCATATAACAGTTATGCTAAAATTAATGTATCTCGAAACTGGCTCTAAAATTTTTGATGAAATTGTTACTAATTAAATCATTATTGACCGTACCAGATTTTTGGTTTTCGAAATTTTACAATCGGAATTATTAGATCGGTGAATTCTTAGTTCAAAAAAAATTGTAAAATAAAATAAAATAAAATAAAATAAAATAAAATAAAATAAAATAAAATAAAATAAAATAAAATAAAATAAAATAAAATAAAATAAAATAAAATAAAATAAAATAAAATAAAATAAAATAAAATAAAATAAAATAAAATAAAATAAAATAAAATAAAATAAAATAAAATAAAATAAAATAAAATAAAATAAAATAAAATAAAATAAAATAAAATAAAATAAAATAAAATAAAATAAAATAAAATAAAATAAAATAATATAAAATAAAATAAAATAAAATAAAATAAAATAAAATAAAATAAAATAAAATAAAATAAAATAAAATAAAATAAAATAAAATAAAATAAAATAAAATAAAATAAAATAAAATAAAATAAAATAAAATAAAATAAAATAAAATAAAATAAAATAAAATAAAATAAAATAAAATAAAATAAAATAAAATAAAATAAAATAAAATAAAATAAAATAAAATAAAATAAAATAAAATAAAAATAAAAGTGTAAGAAATGTGCGTTGGCCGCCATTTTGAAAAACGCGTTTTAATCATTATTTCATTTTGCAAGAAATTTATAGTTAATACTTCGATTGAAAACATAATTCTCTTTCTTTTATTTGTACAACATTTTTCCATTTCCTCATTTCCTTTATAAACAAGTCATATTTTCTGACCTAGTGTAAGATAAAACATCTCAATTTACTGGACTAAAGACTGTGTAGTTTTTTTTTGTTTTTGATAATACCTTATTATGTTCTCGGATCACGTTTTTCACACACGACACAAAAGTTTGCTCAATTTCCGTATTATTTGTTGTATCCACCTTCAACCTTCTTACTAAATCAATCTAATATTCTATTCAACTTCATACGAAGTTCCTAAGTGATTACTTGCATTCAAAAATGTTGGCGTAGTGATGCACCATTGCTCATGCCCATTCCCCATAATACTCGTACTACATCCAGTCTTCTGCTTTAGAACAGCTGATGTCTTTGTCAGCTGAGTACACAAAAATAAAAGAAAAACTACTTCTTTCTGGCCCGTTCCCTTCTCCACCAACCGTGGTAGAGTAACACGTCTGTCCAACTTATAGCCAAGTGTAGGTATTGTATATTCGTGTTAGCCATATTACTAAGCCCTAACCTTGAGTCGGGTGGATGACATCATACTAGAATTAATTTTCGCGAAGTTGGAGTGTGATGTTGTGGTCTCACCATTAATTTTCCAACACAGAGAGTATATAGTAGATGCTAGGTATACCTTCCAGCTTTGTGGTAATAATTTTACATATATTTCAGAATAGAGTTGTTGTAGTTTGTACAGTTCAACGTAGAAAACCAGCTTTTAAGGTGGAAGTAGAATCGTACCGCAGAGGTATAGATATAGGTATGCACGCGATGTTTTTATAGCGTTCAACTCGTTCCACTAGTTGATGCGGCAATTGTGCTACTTGATGGATCAAATTTCGTGTTCTCCATCAGTCCCCCACATGTGGTTTTTATTTTGTTCTATTTATAAAAAAAAAACTTCTTTTTAATTCTCTGGCTATCCAGTACCGTATGATTCATAAGATCAATTAGATTATTGCCTGTGGGCCACGTGTTTCTTTAAGGCTACTGGATGTATTATGTTAGCGTGCGAACAAAACTTAATTTTTTTAACAAAACAATTTTCCACCTGTTTTATAATTGAAGTTATTGTAGGTCAAACATTTTACCTTTTTTTTAAATACTTTTGCCAAATATTTCGATTTTTTTCAAATTTTGTATACATTTTTTGTACTTAATGAAGAAAATGTGCATAAGGCCTCAACATGAACTACTTCAGCCCTGTTTTAAAGTTTCTGAAGCGAAATAAGCGAGATATTTTGCGCATTTTCTATAACTTTCAACACAAAAACTGACTGAGAAATTTCGTATACAGAGTGTTGGCTTTGTTTTCATTTTTTTTTTATTTTGATTGAAGCGCATGCTCCCAGCACGTGGAAAAGGTAGTTTAGTTATAGCTATGTATGTTAAGACATTTACGTTAAAGCTTCAAACTAAAGGAATGTCATATTTTTTTCCACTTCGCGTAACTTCACTTCGGTGAACTTGATTTTCATTTCAAGTCTGAGTCATCGGCATCATCATCATCGTTATCGAAACTTTTCACGTTTTTTTTTTTTTTGTTTAAAGTTAAACTGTTGAAGAACCATGAATCATGATTCATGAACTGAGCCATGAACCAGTAAAAAAAAACGTCGATATAATATTTAGCATGGCGCCAGCAGATTAGAATCTAGACTTTTTTTATTTGTTCGTGTTTTTTTTAAGTAGTAGTCCATTTGGAGAAATGTTTGTAATAAATAAGGAAAGCATGCGATACCTAAAATAAAGTTATATAGTTCAATTTAAAGGACAAAGAAAGTGACATCTAATCTAGGGAACGATAACCTCATTTCGGAGGACACGAAAAGGATTTGAAGTTTCAAAGAAAAAATATGAAAAGTGTAAATTATATAATAGGTACTTATCCGCACAATTATAGATAAGGGACTGGGTGTAGATTTAATTGTTCTAATTATGCGGTGAGACGGAAAGTCATCAGAATCTTTTTTTTTTAATTATTATCGAAAAAATAATATAAGTTTAAAAAAATTATATGTTAAATACGGATACCCAATAGATAAATTATAGAAGTTGATTTGCATAAGTAGCAACTTCATACTTTAGTTTATTTAAATCCAATTGTTTAAAAAATAGTTTTTGAAAACTCAACTCACAGTTATAAAAATACCTTTATTTTTTTGTTTAAAAAAAAATTAAAATGGTACAACTTTCTAGCAACAGATTGAATTTCAATAAGTAAACGTTTTAAAGTTTTTCGTAGTATTGATAAGAGTGTTCTAAGTTGTATTCTTCTTAAAATAATACGAAAATCTTAAAAAATTTCTATAAGTTTTTCTCCATTAAATCAATCTGATATCTCTATAGAAAATTTTGGAGAAACTATTTCTATTGGAGAATTTATTTCTTTTTTTATTACTATTCAATAATTTCTTATTATTTGAAATTTATCTTCAAAGTATTTTTTCATCGATTTGAAAAACTCTGCTTCAAAATATAGCTTTATGGGCAGTATGAAAAGATTTGCTTAAACAACAATGTTTTTGAACAAAGTTTGGTCTTCAAATACTTACAGATTTTTTCGTTAAATAAATTAAATTCTTACTTTCTAAAACTGAATTGAATATACTGGATTTAAAATGAGCCATAACATGATTTCTTCCATATGTCATTCATCAATCTTTAAAAAAAAAAAATTCACAAATTTTTCTAGCGAACTATTTTTTAGTTGTTCTAAATCTTTTAACATAACAACTGCAACAGTGTATGTCAAAATAAAAAAAAAAAAAAAACAATTATAGAAAATCTTGATTTTTTAAAAATATTTAAGACTTTAATTTTGTTTGATTACTTTTCAAAAATGTTTACGTCAGCAAATTCAAATTTATTTTTGTCTGAATTTGACATCAAAATTTGGAGTGTTTTCTAAAATAGCGAAATATTTTGTCATCTATCAAATAAATAAACTGATAAATTATGTAGCTTCCCATTCGTCATGTGCAATAATTTAAAAAAAAAATGGTAGAAATATACTAAATTTGTATGCTGAAATGGAACAACTCTTTAAAAATACTTAAATATATGTTTTATTTTTGGTTAAGTATAAATTGTAAGCATACTATATTATATCAAAAGATTATTTGGGTTGCAAAACATAGGAACTTTTGTTGTCTGATGCGAATATGAAATGACTACAAATTTATATTATCTATTGTGGGTAATTGATGCCACAAAAGAAAAAGAAAATAGCACTTCAAATTTTAATAAATAATTTTGTTATTTTTCAATTTGAACAACAAAAAAATCATTCTCATCCGCTTCCACCAAGGCGTGGTCTACTTTTTTGTTCATTTTTTTTTTCTAATAAAATTACCAAAATATTATAATTAAAAATATTAAATATTCAAGCCTTTTAAGAAATGGAAACTAGCTTGTTAACAACTACGCAGCTTATTTAAAATAAAAGAGAAAATTGTAATATTTTTTTTTTCAATTCTAATTCATTAAATCTCTAAATATGTATGTATATCATTCTACGTCATACTTCTATCTACATTATATGTATGTTTTATATATTTTGTATTTTATCAAAGAATTTTATTTTATTTTTAACGCAATATACTTACATTTGGAACTGTCTGCGTGTTGATAAATAAAAATAAAATTATAGAAAAAGAAATTTTTTTGATTTTATTTTTCCATAAGAAAAAATAATATGTTTTTTTTTTGTTTGAAATAGAAAATTTTATTTGAATAAAAGAATTTATAAATAGAAAATTAAGTGAAAAAAAAAATAAAAATAGAGAGATGCATGTGAAGGCAGTTGAAGGAATTGTGTGTGCGTCGTGTTTTTTTTTGCTTTGGAGCTTATTTTTGATTGTTGAAAAGTATAATCAAATGTGGGTTTTATAATTTAAAAATGCATTTTGTTGATATTTCGAAGTAGAAACAAGAGATATTGTTTGCAATAAGGTAATAAAATAAAATGAGCTCTTAGGTACATTAAAAAGGAATTACATTTAATGACTAGTTCATTGAGCAAGAAGGACGCCTTAATTTGTTTACTGTCTTAGTTTTTGTAAAGTTGCTAAGGTTTATCAAAGATAAATGTCTACATTAAAATTTTTTCATACTCATCTTTCATTTTATTATACGATAAAAAACAAAAGAAGCCTGATTTTATTTATATCTAGTTTTTGTATGTGTGATGGAAAAATTAAGGATAAATTGTTAATAAGAAAGAGTAAAATCGATGAAAACGGTGTTTTTTACAATTTCTGGTGAAACTAGCACCAATCGAAAATGTGTGAAAGTTGTAGATAACTAAAAATTCTACAAATTTGTTTTGATAGTATTCTTACATTACCTCACAACAAATAGACAAAATGCGAACATTTTAGTGTAATATAAAGTAAAAGAACATATTTATCCCGAAAATAACTCTAACGATTTGAATGAATTAACATTATTTTGTAAAAAAATATTTTTCAGTAAGGTTACCTACCTACCTACATACTTTGAATTTTAACCTTAATAATATCCCATATCAAAATTTTCAAAGGATAAAATTTTAGATTAAAAAAAAAACTTTCAATGTTTTTTTGTGATAACTAACTCGCAAGAAAAATAAAAATTAATGTTTTACTTCAACAAAATTTGAGACATTAAAATTATTTAGTGGAAAATTAAAAAAAAATTATTTTTCTCATTTTTATAAATATTTTTCAGGTATATCAGAAAAAATATCAAAGTAAGAAGTGTAGATCTTGTAATTTTGAATATCTTAAACATTAGGTCTAGTTTTGTCAGATATTTTTAAAAACCAAATCACAGTTTTCGCAAAAAAAAACTGCGTTTCCGTTTATAAGTTGCGTTCCAAAGGATTCGAAATATTTCTTCATTTAGCACAATATGTTGGTATTACATATTTTGTAATACAAAAAGTAGTCTTGATCGAGACTAGAGAAATGTGTGGGTTTGATGTTTCATTGGTAAGTGAATTACTGGAACAGAAGAAACATTTGTAAAACAAAAATAAAAAATTTAATTAAAAGTGCGTATACGCCCAAGTGTAGCAAACTGTAGTCGTCATTTATTTTGAATATAGAACAAATTCAAGTCATAATTTTGAATGGATTTAACATCGAAATTTATTTTCAAAGAAAAACCAGAAGTTTTCTCAAAAAGACAAAAATACAAAACTTAATCATTTTTACACATGAAAAGACGAACTGCTGCTTCAACTACATTGTAATTTATTTTCACACACTACATTTTTTATCCATGTTAATAATTTAAGGTTACATATATACATACACGTTATTCCTTCCATTATTTTTAATATATAATGTTGAAATAGTAAATTGGTGAATAGAATTATATTTTTACAGAAATCAACTGAACTTGAATAACCACCTAATAATAATATCAATGTTAGTTAACAGTTGAAATAACACTGATTTCATCTAGCTATGAAATCATGACTTTTATAAACAAAAATCTTATACACGTACGTGTATGAGAATATACTCACTGGCATTTTGTATTCATTAGGGGATGAGATGACAATGGCTTTTGTTTATTGCTAAGGTCATCTCATTAATGATTTACAGAATCAATGACGTTAAATTTGAAACTTTATTTCATGTTAAGGTAGTATAGCATGATGTATGACATGATATGAAAACATTTTGACATTTTCAAATTTTGTTATATCAATATACATTACTAAGAATGTCCCTTTAAATTTTTTATATAAAAATTATTTTTGTAAAACAAATCGAACTCAAAGTCCTAGTAAATATTAGGGCGATTTTTAATTTTGCGATGTTTCCAAAGCGGAATTTCAATAAAACTTCTTTACATTGAACTATTATCTTCAACATAACTTGATAATTAAAATACATAATTTGAAATGTTTGTTTATAAAAATTCTGATACGATTGTATTATGAATTTTTTTTAAAGATTTATTTAAAAATTAAAAATAAATTATTTCCCTAAAAACAAATCAGCTTCATTAAAAATAATTTACCAGATTTTAATTTGGGCGTTTGCTTCTTGTGATTTTTGGGCAATAATTCCAATTTGGACATTCTTTCCCATTTTAACTTTAAATTTTTTGAAAATAAAAATAAAAAATTGTAAATAAGTAAATAAATGAAAACAAAAATTACAACAACAATTTGCTCAAATTTTTTTAGGCGATATTTGCTTTATCACTGACTTTTCCTAACTGATTTACATCGTTAAAGTTCAGTCAATATAATGTTCCTATGTACATGGAGTTTGACTCCTGAGATTTTTTTTTAAATTGAATAAAAATAAACCATTTTGGAAATAAATTGATTTAAACTCATATAAATTGTAAGTAGGTACAAAAGTTAATGCGCACTTAATAATTCAAAATATCGGACATACCTATCCAATCCAATGGTTCTTGATATTAAGCTATTATAAAACAAAACAAAAAAAAAACGTGCAAATAATTCTAAGTTATTTTTCGTTTAGGTACCTTATAAATTCTTCTAGACCATAAATCTTTGTACTAATCAATGGGATAGGTTTATAGATAGAAATCTGTCTGAAATCATTATTTATTGAAATAATTTTACGCACCTACATTCTTTAGATATTTTTCTATCAATACACAGAGACATTAATTTTTTTTTTTATATTCACAAAAAATTAAACAAATGATAATTTAATTTTTTAGCAATTCTATAGCTAATCTAATTTCATCAGATTTAACAAAAAAAATATTTTGTCTACTATCTCTCTTCAATACTGACCGGCAAAAATATAGCAATCAACTCAAGAAGATAGCATCCGACATTGTTTCAGTGCCCCTTGCCTAATTGTCTTCTATTTTTTTTTATTTACACATTCCAAAAGAAAGCCATATAAAATATTTATTTTTTGTTATATACCTAATAGTGATGTCTATCTCACAAAAATAAAAATGACGTAATAATAACATCAGCACTAGCAGCAGCAGCAGCAGCTATTGAAATAAATGAAGTAGCAATGCAGTACATATCTGCTATAACAGATACCCACCCAAATCGATTTATAAAAAGCTTTTGATCCAACTTATAACCCAGCAACAATAAAATAAACAAAACACGTAAACAAACGACTTATTTGCCGGCAGACGAACTTGTATATATGTAGATACTATATATAATGTACACCTTGTGTAGAAAATGTAGGTTATTATGTCCTTTAACAATAATTTCTTCAACTAGGTATGAAGTGACTCAATCCAGACAACAACAAAAATATCTGACAAGTAGTCCTTGGAAAATAAAAATGAAACGAAAAAATTCCACAATGAAGTAAACAAGTACAAAATTACGAAACTTTTTAAATTTTAAAGAAGAAAATAAGACAAAAGATTCTTTTGAAATAATTAAATTTATATCAATTAATAAATAAGAATACATAAATTATGTACAATTATCTGAAAGGCCGTTAGATTTACATTTGCTATCAGTGCTTTGCTTGACTTGAAAAAGCGATTGGTGAAACTTAGACGATATTAAGGATGCTTAAGGTCAAACATTCACAAAAAAAAAACATTGTTTTTTGGCGGTCTCAAGTTGCTTTTTTTGACTAGAGAATTTTTTTAAATAACAATAATCAAATCACAAACGTCAAAGTCATCATTTTGAGCCAATGACAGTTTGGTCGAGATCAATGTTATAGATGGTGTAATATCAATTTCGAGCATTCACTCGGTTTCCTACGATCTTGTACGTACCTTTAATCGTGTAATCAGCCTTAGTAGATGCACTAAGTTGTATTGCCTGAAATGTCACTTCTGAAGGCGTACTAAGCTAGAATTTTTTTTACTATGACATTAGCAAAAAAATGTACACCAATAAGTGCGCCCATTTTAACTTAAGTGCCATTTCATTTATTGAGGTGACAGCTGTCATTTTATTTAATCATTAAAGACGCAAAACGTCTTTGAAACATCGCACGATTTCGCGATTCATTTTTTTTTAACTTTGCGTTAATGATATTGTAGAAACGGAAATATGACAGTTCTTTAATTTACAGGTAAGATTTACAATTCTTCGGCAATGAATCTTTCAACGTAGAAGTCATTGTTTATGTTTATACTAAAAACTGACAGATGCAAAATCATAAAGCGAAATATTAAAAGAAGTTTTTGATCCATTTTGATATTTAAACTGTTATTTTTAAGACAATAACCTTGCCTTCTTACAAAATTAAATAAACGAATGTCGATTTACACTTAGTGATGATTTTGACATTTGTGACATGACAGTACAGTGGAGTAGCTAGGCAGCACAGGGCCCCGGATCAGAAAATAAATAAGGCCCCCAATGTATTTGGATGTTTACAATTGCTCGTTTTTAATAAATGTTTGTAAAACGGTTTATTGAAAAAGTAAAAGTTATTCAATGAATTTTCATATTGTAATTTCAAAATAAGAATACTCAAAAACTTCAATGTATTTTTTCTGTATTTATTAAAAAAAAAATTTATTATAGACATTTCTCCTCCTCTCCACAACACACAAGTTGATAAAAATAATTCGTTCAATATCTCCACTGTTGTCTTCAACAACAAAGTCCCAAAAATGATTACAGAATATTTGGCGGAGAGAAAAATGTTTAAAAAACAATGACGCAAAAGTACGTGTTTATAAACATATGTTTTCTAAGAATGCAGAAATGAAAGATTCTTCATATTTTATTTATAATTTTTATATGCCATTTTAATAAGTTTCAAAATAAACAAATTTCGTGTTTCGGACACACCCAATAAAATGTTTGCTTATTGGTTTTGTTAAGATAAAAAAAAAACTAATTTAATTAAAAAAGTAAGAAAGTAGTAGTTTTTCATTAAAGTTATTAAAATAAACGTAATAAAAATAAATAAAATATTTTTTTAAAATTTATGTTTAAATTTAAGAAATCATAAAATTTATCGCAAGAAAATATTTTTAAAAAAACTCGTAAATTTAAATTTTATAATTTTAATTAAATATTTTCTTTAGTGCTTTAAAAATTCTAATTTAAAAAAAAAAAATAGAATACAATAAATTATAATAAAAAAATACTTCCTTCTTACTAGGAAGGTATTAAAAAAAATACCTACTAATTTCATTATAATTAATTGTTGTAGGTACGTAGTTGTTGTTTTTTGCGTTTCAATTTTCAAACCTAACTCAACTTGTATCTCATTGGGAATTAATGAGACCACAAAAAAAAAAACTGATGTTAATGGGTGATGGTGTTGAGAGGGTGGGATGCGAAGGAATTTTCAAGGAATGACATAATTTTCAAAAGAAAATAATCAATAAATTCAAAAGTTAAAAAAAAATGTGTTCAATTGCAAAATAAAATTAATCCAATGTATTGCATATTTATAACATCGTTGTAGTAGGTAGGTAGTGCCCGATTTAATTAAACAATAAAAACTTAAACAAAAACAAACGAATACAAACTATATTTTATCTTTTACCTGTGAATGAACTGAACATATTGGTAATAGTTTTTTTTTTTTTTGTTTTTTGATTTCAGTTAAATATTTTTAAAAATTTAAATTTTTTTTTGTTTAAATCACACACGAATATTCACACAACGAACACAACGTCTTCAACGCGAGATACACTGTTAACTAAACCAAATGACGAACTTTGAGGTTGCTCTCACATAATAATGTAGTCTGACTGTATAGACTGTTAAAAACAACAAAAACAAAAAAACATAGAATCCATATTGAAACCCACAGGCGTCCTGTCCTGTCTTGAGTATAGAAAAAGATACTTTTTCTTGTGTGTTGTTATTTTTATTTTTTTTTTTTTATTTTATTTTATTTTTTCCAACCGTACACTATTCTATAATATAAGTAAAACGTAATACGTATATTCTCATCAGTTCTTTCTTTCTTTAAAGCTTGAATCGGAATTGAATTATTGTGGAAATGAAACGAAAAAAATGTTGAAAATATATGAAGGGGGGCATTGGTAAATGCGGGCTGGGATGTATCTATAAGATGTATGTTGTCGTTGTTGTTGGTGTTTTTGGTATATAGGAATGCTTTCACTTAGAATTACTGTGTTGACCGCCGCGCCGACACTGTGGAGACCAGTTGTAGTCAACCATCCTATTTTACTATATAAAATTATATTTAGAAGATTCCAGGGTGAGAGGAGAAGTTAAGCTGTTGAAGGGGGTATATTACAATTTGAATTAATACGTTGTTGATTGAAAAGAGAAAATATAAATTCGATGAGTAATACGCGGGGTAATGCAATGTGGTGGAGATTATAAAATGAAAAATTCGATTAAGTGTTATAGTCCGGAAATGTAGGGTAATACAGCAATTGATCTTAAAAAATATTTTATTACCTACATATATCATATATATAAAAACGGTAACGTTTAAATAAAACCAAATTTCAACAATTTGGTCTGTCTTTGTTTTTACTTGCGACTAGTACAGTACCTACCTGTAGGGCAAGTTTTAGATTCTTGAGAATGTTCGATCTCAAGTTTTTGATCAAATTTGCCATTTCTATTAATAACGCTATCTCCCCGTTTAGGGGCCGCGTTGATTAAAATCAACATTTATGCTGTCAAAATTTGTTTAGTAATAAAATAAAATAAATTATTTTATAAATTAAAAGTTTTTTAATCATGGAGACTATACCTACATCAGAAAAAACCCATGATTTTTTCCAGGGTAAGGCAGACAAAAAATCAGTATGATTTTTGTAAAATGATGGAAAAAATATCAAAATTTTAAAACTTTGATAAATTATTTCACATTGCATGTTTTGTTTATTATTTTTTTTATTCATTTCAAATCTAAAAATGACTTAACTAAAACAAAAGAGTCGGGGAAAATTGATATTTTATAGTCGAGATCAATGTTTAGGATCAATGAAATTTGTTTTTGCTATAAGTTTGGAACAAAGTTATGTACCTTTAATAAGTGTATTCAGCAAAGGCGTTAAGTTCGTCGTAATTGTAGTTAAGTAGTAGTTTTGATAGTTTTCAATATACATTTGTATATATTATGTATTTACGGAACTTACGGCAACTTAAAGCCATTGCCTGACAATCCCTAATAGGAACAAATATGTGTATGGAAAAAAAGTGAAGTAGTAGTTTTTTGGCTATAGTCAGGCCAATTTGTTCGCATGGGTTGAATCCTAGAATGTAAATTTAGAAATGTGTAAACTGAAAACATAATTTAAGTATATTTAACTAATCAGTCAATTTTAGTTGATATTTAATCAGAACCTTTAAAAGTATCTGAAACCCACTGCAAACAAACTGACAATATTTAAGTATTATTCTCAAACTCAGACCGATTCAAACCAAAACGAATTTTTTAGTTTTAGGCCAGCCCAAAATGTAGAAAAAAAAATTAATTTGTGCATAATTTTTATATTTTATTGTTCATTCTGAGTTTCTTTCACATAGGATAGCTACTTCAGATTATCGAGTTGTTGTGCATTTTTTAAAAACAGTTTATTTGCTTCATTTAACTTTTGTAACGTTGGTGCAATGTGACGTATACGTACTTACGTACTTACCAGTCCCATTTCTTATAATTTTTAGAATGAAGTATTACACACTTATAACATCTTCATAAAAAATAGAGATATCTTCAAAACATCTTCATAATAAATAAAAATATAACTTTAAAAAATAAATTGATCGGAATAAATTTTCAACTTGAAATAAAAAAACACTTTGAACTACACTTTTCTTGAAGTTTTAAAAAGTTTTCAGTTGCCTTTGTACCTCGCTTGAGAAAAATGTATATTTTTCGAAGTAGGTACAAGCAAAAAAAAAGCATTTTTCAATATTTATCAGCTATACCCATAGAGTCGTAAGTACCCCACAGTTTGCACTATAAAAATACAATCAAATTAAATTTTTCTACGAGTTGCTAAAAATTACAAAATCTGACTCAACCAAATCACTAATAAATAGATAATGTCTTTAGTTTTTCCGCAACCTCAAAGTTTTAATTTTAATGTTCAATAAATTAAGTGGTACTTATCACCAACTATTGGATTAGTTACCCTATAATTTTATTATGATGATAATGCGAAAGAAGGGGAACTAGTTTGAAAATTCTATTTTCAACTTCTTGTTGTTGGTTCCAGATGAAGATTTGAAAACTGGTGATGACGTAATATTATACAGCTATAGATGATCACATTAAAATGCAGATGGTTTCATGTTTTTCGAGTTTGGTATTCTAACAGTTTTGTTTTTTTTTTTCTGCTTCTCAAAACAACATGTTGCTGGTAAATGTTTTGATTATAACGATGTATAGATACTTGTGCCTCTCCCTAGTGAATGCAGTATAGATACATATATTTATTTGCGCAGTAAATAATGTTTCCAATTACGGCTGACCTTGATGGTTGCTCTTCTACATAGATAGACTTACTTGGTTGAGTGATGTGGTGCAATGTGTTGTATAGATTGTTAATATGGTGGAAATGTTATGCATTTCATACATTTTTAGGAAGTAGATGTAGTCAATTATATTAAAAAAAGATGCTGTTGGTAATTTAATAAAGAGTTTGGGTGTTGGTTAGTCGAATCCAAAAATTGAGCAGTAGGTATTCAATTTCTTTTTCTTATTTCAAATTTCTATCTTTCAAACATGTGTACCTACCTTTATTAATGTTAACTCCAGGATAACTTTTTATTCAGAAATAATAATCTACGAACTTCAATCTAAAAAATATAGAGTAATATTAATAGATAAACTGGAGCATCTCTTGCACTCTTAAAGCAAGAGCATACGATAAGGTGACAGAATTTTTGAGTCTCCAGCACATATCCGACTACCCGTTAAATAAAGCAGTTGGGATCCTCTTTTGAAGTTAGGTCCAGGTGATTCCAACTAGCCCTACTGATTTAAACAATATATTTTATATTTTAGTAGGTATCTCTTTATTATTTTGTTTTATTTAGTTAATCAGTTTAAATATTAATGAAACAAAAAAAAAATTATATGGTTTTCTTTTTTGGAACATTATTTTTCAGTTTTTAGGGCTTGGTGCAACCCCATACACTGGCCCAACTTGCCCCGCTGTAGGGACATTTTTGAAAAAATGTTAATTTGAAATAAAATTTAAATGTACCTAAGTCTGCATTTTATAGTATTTTGCTTTTTTAAGTTTTGTTCACGCAATTTTAGAATTTTTATCTATACATACAATGTTATACATGAATACATGAATGTTTGTCTGTATGTCATCGATGAACTCAAAAACTACTGGACCAATTATTATGAAATTGGTATAGGTACATATGTATTTTTCCGCGGAGAAGGTTTGTATAATATGCTCATTGATGCCACTCGCCACCAGGTGGCGTAGCAACACGCGCCAGATATTTGCAAATATTTCCCAATTCAATTTCTAGTAGGTATTAAAAAAAATGTTAAACTGCACTAAATATTTATTTTTAATACAAACCTTTTAAAGGCATATTTTTTATTAATGCATTAAAAAAGTTACAATTCTTATAATAAATAATATTTTTTGTATTGGTAAAATTTTTCGGGCTTTTTGGGCTGTGGTTTTTTTCAGAAAATCTAATTCTAAAAGAAAACAACTAGGTACATACCATGACTATGGAGAATTTTTCGAGCTACTGTCTGCTTTAAATTTTTCTTTTTCTTTTGATCAAATTTTTTAATTTTTATTTACCTAAGTATTTATTTTTAGCCAAATAGTGACTCTTAAAGATATTTGAAAAAGTAAGAAGTTACTTAATTCTAAAATTTCGTGACCTGGTATTTCACCATACCTAACTTAATAATGTAAATATCATTCACCTGTATATGTAGACAGATAAGACCAATTCGCTTGGATCTCAATCCAATCACTAATATTTTGTATCGTACCTATGTACCCATAAACTAAGCATTCTAAGTCATTTTGTTTGAAAAAATATTTTTTTGTCATATTAACCAATTCAAAAATTGATGATTAATGTGCAAAAGTATCATTTATTGTTGAATTTGAAATAAATCTGTGAATAAATTGCAAATTCAACGCAACCACGCAATACCCATCACCGTGACCATGAGGCGCATCCCAAACATGAATAATATTTTATATTTGTATGACTGTATTTATATGTGTTCGCAACAGCTATTTGGCTAAATATTTATCTCAAAAGATTTGAATTCCAACATACCGCCATGGGCGCGATACTTAGCTCAAAGTGGGATGTTTCATATCAATTTTGTTTCAAAATCCTAACCAAATTGAATCAGTGGCAACCGAATGCAAACCGAAAAAGATTTTTGCCAAACTTATACGCAAACTCACATCATCACATCGACAGCCAAATCTAAAATCCAAATGCCCCCGAAATCATTTGTCAAATAAACTAGCAAAAATTAATTCGGCATTCCATTTGAGTGTGGCATTAACAAGCTCTAATGCCGCACAAGCCGACCGGCCGTATCCACTCATCGCGCACCGTTCCCCATAGTGCTACAAACAAAAAGTGATTTGAATATTTTTCGATTTCAAAATGGTTTAACGATTAATTATAGAAAAAGTACAAACACCAACTCAAGTGCCCATCAAACTATCGAACAAACCAAAAGTGAAATCCACATTAGGGTCATTAACCGCCATCGTTGTTGTTTCCCGATTAAAAAAAAATTAATTGGGTACTCGAAAAGAATTCAATCAGTTTTCATTTTGTTGTTCAGTTGTAGGTATTTTTTTATGAGGGTTTAGATTTGAGGAGGGTTATAGATAATGCATTTAAAAGTGCTACATCGCCACTGCCACGCTACTGCTCGTGATCTATAAAAACAAATGAATGATGCGGGAACGGTTTTCAATTCATCCTTAATTCTTTATTCTTCAGTAAATAAATGCATGGGAATTTTGTTTGGGTACAATTTTTATATTGAAATTATGCACATACTTTTAGGCAAATTATAATTTTTTCCAGTGCTAAGGGGCTTTACAAAAATATCCCAAAAACAAAACACAAATAAAATAAAGTAAGCATGACAGAATCTCGGAAAGTACGATTAGACAATTTTTCAGAACTGAAACTTTCACTCCATCGAGCCCAGATGTATCATTACCCTTCTAAATTAGATATAAATTTCATAATATGGTCACTAGTTACGATGAGAGTACGAATACTTCGGCGCCAAAAATTGATGCGGATTTTTGTGAAGGCGTCGAAAACAAGAATTTTTTACAATGGGAGCGGGGTCTATATTTTATTGTTTTGAGAAATTACACTTTAAACTTTTTTTTGTCTTTTTTCCCGAATTCTGTGTTTAGATGAGACCGAGACGAAACTACAAAAGTCTCGTTTCGGTCCTTAACTCGTTGTCAACCCTAATTTAACATTTTTAAATATTCGTTTAAAAATCCGAATGTGCGAAAGAGTAACATAATTAAGATGAACATTGAGCAATGAGCATACATATTCGTCTTCACACCGCCATTATGGCAACTTCCTTTCATGAAGATTATGATGTTCTTCTCTTTATCTAACTAACATGAGTTTGAACTTTCAAGTTACGTATCCCTTTTTTTTGTTGAACAGACAAAAAAAATGATGACTGAATCAAAATACTGAATTTCTATCGCCATAATTTCGCAGAAAAAAACTTCGGCTGTACTTCTGTGTCAATAAAAATACATAAATAATAAAAATAAATGAGCTTTTACATTATATTTTACATTGGTTGTTGGTTTTTGGTTGGCTTTTACATAATATTTTTCCAGGGATCGCTATTCAACATTCAAACACCATCGTAGAAGCTTTACTTAGTGACAGCATTCTTTGTACTTTCAGCAGCGTTGCTTATGGCGTCCGCAGTACATGCAACAGCATTTTTTGTCCCTTGAATTCCACTTGAAGCAATGTTTGCAGCTTTATTTCCTTTAGAAATTTATTAAGAAATGTTTTATTGGATTATAATATTATTTAAAAAAAAACTATAATATACAGTACCTGTTGCTGTTACAGCATTTCCAACGCCAGATACACCATCAGAAAGTGCTGATCCCGCACTTTTAGTTTTATCTGCTACGCATTGGGCCGCTTTATCAATTGATGCTATGGGTGGAAAAAATATAGTAGTTGTTATTGGTCAATTAAATAAATATCAAATTTTTCATTAATAAATAGTAAGATATGTACATAATTAAATAAGTTGTATTTCGGAAAAGAAAATCTATATAGTGTATAAGAAATTAAAATTTCAAGCACTTAAATTAACCATGAATTTACACACACACACTTAAATTAACACTTAAATTAACTTATAATTATGAAATTGCAATGTAAAATTTAATTTTTTTTTTTAAGTTAAAAAGAGTTTTCATAGCTTAAAAGTTTGTTGTTGTTATATTGATATTTTTTTTTTCAAAACATTATGTCTCTAAGCAGTTGCAAACAAAAAATCGGTTCTAAGAAATAAAACGTTAAGGCGCAGGCAATTGTTGTTGTTTTAATACATTTTTTAATTTTTTTTTCTGACCAAAATTTCATTTTTTTTCGGTGATTTTTCAAAGAATTTTTTTTTTCGATGACGAAAAGATTTAAAATTTTTTTTTTAGAATTTTTATTCTAGTGGTTCATAAAAATTTCCCTTCTACAGACAAATTTTTGTTTTAAATTTTTTCACAAACATTTGTTTTTACAATTTTTCAGAAAAAAAATTTCATCTACCTATAAAATATGTTAAAAAACAGTTTATTGAACAAAAAATATATATACATATATCCATATACATTTTTCTCAATTTTAAAAGATTCAAATATATATATATTATATAATATATACATATATAATATATTATAAAATTTAATGTAGTAAAATTATTTTAGATAATTTTAGTAATGAAATGTTATTCGTTTTTCAATATATCTATAGTTTAATTTTAAAAATGTTTTTTTAATTATTAATTACAATAATTTTTAAATTTTATATTTTATAGGATAACCTATAAAATAAATTTTTATAAATAATAAATAAAATTTAAAATATTAAATTTTTGTTGAATTTGTTAGAAATTAATTTTTGTAATTAAATTATTTATTATATTTTAAGAATAAGCATCTTTAAAAAATGTCACAATAAACAGTTAAAAAAAATTCAAATATTTTTAAAGAAAATTTAAAAAAAAGTCACAAAAGATATTGCCCACTCTTGATCAAATAATTCAATCATTTCATACAACTAAAGATTCTATCATTCCATCATACTTCTTTTTTTAATTATCAAACTTTTGATAAATATTAATATTTAATCATTTTTGCATGAAAAATATAATTAAAAAAAAATATAAAACAAAAAGTGCTAGTGTTAAAATGTATTAAAGTTTTTCAAGAATATGATAAGAATCCCTTGTTCGTGGTCATAGTAATTCCACGCTTGCCAGCCAGTAGGTAAAAAATTGTTTTGTTTTGCATACCACAAGTGAATATGTTTTTTTTTGTTTTTTTTTTTTTGTTTTGTTTTGCAGTTGAGCAGTCATAATACCTGCTGTATAATTATTGAAAAACCAATACATATTTTATAAAAAAAAAATAAAAAAAAAGTAAAGTAAAAACCGGTTTTATAAAATGACTGCAAACAAGATTGAAGATTGTTTTTTTTTTAGATAAAATAATTAATCCCGTTGTATGTTCAATATTTACGAAGAAATTCGTGGTGTATTAATTGGTCAGTATTAAGATATTTTTGAAGTGTCACTAAATTTTTACGAAGAAAACTCTAGATATTCAAACAGTTTAAAATTCACTTTTTATTCAAGACATTATTTATGTAGATATATTGTTTGCTTAGTTATGATTTCACAATTTTAATGAATTAAAAAAAATGTATATCAATGGTTGTACGATTTTATTAAATTAATATTATTAAACAGATACTAACATCCTATTCCTTCCATCATTGAAATACATATATTTCCGCAGTAAACTGATTCACTTAAATTGTATTCAAAAAATTCGGTACGACTAAGCACTGAATGATGTCAATGTCAGCTCGAAGTTGAATTAAGACTAAATTCAGCTATTGAATGATTACTTTTATGAACAAATTTCTTATGAGAATATTGTATACCCATAGGTGTTGTGGCTATTAGGGGATGATGATAACAATTAACGCTTTTGTTGTTTGCCAAAATCAAATCATTTATGACTAAGAGTAACAATGGCTGGCTGATGTTAAGTTATACAACCATATCATTACTTAACATTTTTATAGTTTAATGGACTTAACTAAGATTTTTTTATAGCACTTCTTAACTATAGCTTCTAAAAGAACAGGTATTTTCTTCTTAAAGAGACACACGGTTTCTTTTTGGACATTTTTATAAATAGCAGATTTCTTGAAGAGCAAAATATAAAACACTAATATCCACACATAAATGGAAGTGATTGCGCACTTTATTTTCCACTCTCTAGAGAAAGTTATTCAATCTAATAGTTCTAGATATTTCTATTAGAAAAGCATGCATACCTAAGTAATTTTTTGTTTGTTTAACTTTTAGATTCTATAAATCTTTGCACTTTGTTATAGATAGATTAATATCTTTAGAAATGATTATTTATCAAAATAATTTGCACACTTACACTATTTCTTTAAATATGTGCTATGTATCTATCACCTATGAAAAAATTGCAATTTATTTGGCATCAGGAATAACTGTCTGTCTGTCTTATGAAAGATTTTCTGTGGAAAATAATATAATTTTGTTTGTAATGTTTTTTTTTTATTTAGAATTTTTTAATTGAAAAGTTACACGCGAAAGAATTATATTTTAGGGACTTGACCTTGAATAACTTTTTATGAAAGTCAGATGTGTCAATGGACTTTGGCTCTTGTATTCACTACACCGCTATATTGATTTTTTTAAATTCTATTATAAAAATTGATCATACGATTAATATTGTTTTTAAAATAACATATTCATAGGTACATAGCTTATCTCTTATTTTATAATAGTAAACAAAAAATATTTTTGTTTCCACCCTCCAAGAAGCAAACCTCCTAAAATTGCGAAAAATAAAACTAATCAATTTAAGAAGATAGCCTCCGCCGTCGTTGTCACTATGCCCCTTGCACCATTGTCTCTTTTTTTTAATTAGACATTCCAAAAGAAAGCTTTATTTTTTTTATAGTGACTATGATTTCTATCTCACAAAAATAAAAATTAAGTAATACTATCATTAGATATTGATATCGACAAGCACTTCCATAAAAAGCTTTCGATATGACTTATATCCAGAAACAGTTAAATAAACAATTAAATTACTTTTTGCGGGCAGTCGTACTTGTAAGCTTATAGAAAAACTATGACTTAATTCACACCTGTTTGAAAACAAAGGTTTGAATGTCATCCAACCAATTAAATTTGCTCAGGAAAAATGTACAAAAAAAGGTAATCTGCGGAAAAACTCAAACGCATTTAACATCTTAATTTTAGGATAAGGAATACCCATGCAAAAATCTATTGACAGATCAAGTTTGTGTAAAATGTTATTCAATGTCAAAATAGAACTGAAGTTTTTTTTTATTGCGCATGACTTTTGAACCAGAAATGCTATCAAAAGTAATTCATACAGAATCTATAACATTTGACCTTGAAAAACTTTTAAAGCACACCAGATCTTTTAATGTGCTTTTGCATGAGTTAAATTAAGAAAATTGAGTTTAAAAACCGTAACTTGGAATTTTTCAGGAGCACATTTTTCCTGGATTTAAAAAGCTCTTGGAAAAGTTCCTTAAAATAAAAATGCCACCATGTATTAAATTTTAAAGAAAATATTTAAGCAGAAAAAAGCACCTTCAGTTAAGCTGTGTTTTTAATTAGCTTATGTATGAAATGGGAGGTTAACCAAACTCAACGGCACGAAATCTCAAATAACGAAATCTCACCGAGAAATTAACTGCACTGTTAAAAATTTGTGCAAATTTACTACGTTTTTACTAAGCAATTGCATAGTAAAATTACAAACTCTTGCATTGTATTGGAATTTTAACATGTATTTGTTGTAATATTAAATATTGTAATAGCTAAAGTACTGAGCAAGTTGCAATTTTACAATTTTTTTGTATTCGTCAGATACTTATTGTAATTTTACAATTCCAAGCTGTAGGATTAAATCTAAAGTTTTGTAAAATTTTTATACATTTTCGCAATTTAATTTTACCACAACAATCAGTAAAATAACTAAACAAGATTTGCTATTAAAATTACATGAAATGAGAAGAAATTTACAAATCATTTTTTTTTTTTCTAAAAATTTTGTTTGTATTTTTACTACATTTCATTGTCTAGTATAATTACAATAAATTTTTGTACAATTACTAGATTTATTTGATAGAGGAAGTGTCGGTAATATGGCCCCTGTATATTATTTAGCCCCCCTAATTATTTCTTATGTGATGAGCTGCATGTGTTGGGAGCCTTAACATTTCCAAAGATCCCTGCTTAAATAGTTTATCTTGAAAAAACTGGCTCTCTCGCTTAGGTGACATTTAAAATTGAACTTGAAGTAATACGTCATAGCCAAAACTTTTTTTTGCTGTTAAAATTTGAGTGCGACGGTTAGAGTTTTTGGGTTGTCGTGAAATATTTAAAAGAATAATATAATTAAAACTTTTTTTTTTTAAACAAGGTGAGTACTTTAAAGCAGAATGTTATTATGATAACTAGACTTGATACAAAAAAACATTGTCATGCACTTAATTTGGCCCCCTGTACATGTATATATAATGGCCCTGGAGGCCATATGCGAAGTAAAAAGTTTTTTGTAAATAAAATGTTAAAAAAATGTTATTTCTTCATTTGAAGATGCCGCCGAGTAATCAAATTTTGAAAAGGAAAGCCTGGGACTCAGGCGAAATGATAAAAGCTGTTGAGGCAGTTCGAAGTAACAAAATGGGCTATATTAGAGCGTCATTTTTTGCGACATAAAGTTTTCTGAAGATCAGTGAGGGGAAACTTGGATAACGTGTGAGGTCTGCAGGAAATGGCACATTTTGATTGCGCTGGTGCTGAAGGAGACCAATACACTTGTGATTTTTGTCGCTGAAGCAATTTGTTTTTAATATGGCCCCCAGGGGCCATTTAACCTACAGTCTTGAGAAAACTCAGTTTTTTTCCTTTTTTTATAAAAATAATTTTTTTTTACAAAAAACAGTTTTTTTTTTCTTTGATAAACAAATTTCAACAACTTTGGCAAAGGGGGGCCATATTCGCAGCACTTCCCACTACATTTGGCTTAGTAAAATTACAAATAATGTATAGTAATATTACTAAACATAATTATAGTAAATGATTAGTAATTTTGCGACTGATGATTTGTAATAATTTGAAATTCAGTTGTGATAAGTTGCGTAGTAAAATTACAAGACTGAGTTCCACAATTACTGAAATGTGGTGCGTAAAAACTTCTTACACAAATTTAGTAAAATTACTATGGAAATTTTTAACAGTGTGTAAAATATTTCAAGGCATTTTCACTAGTCTTATTAAATTATTATTTTGTGCTTTTTAAATAATACTTTATAAAAAATATTTTTTGATACACTAGATAAAATATTCTTATTTAATTAATTTTTAACAAAATGAAGTATTTAGGAAACGTTGTTCGGAATCTTGTGATAAAATAAAATAAAATAAAATAAAATAAAATAAAATAAAATAAAATAAAATAAAATAAAATAAAATAAAATAAAATAAAATAAAATAAAATAAAATAAAATAAAATAAAATAAAATAAAATAAAATAAAATAAAAAAGCACGCATTTTCGATAAAAGACCAGGATGCCAAACTTTATCAAATGCTTTAGAAATATCAAGTGCAATAATCTTACTTTCTCCAAAACGATGTAAAGATTTGTTCCACTGTTTGGTGAGATAAACCATCAAGTCATTAATAAGCTTTCGATCTTCGAGATATTTCTTAAGCTGATAATTTATCAGCGTTTCCATGACCTTGGAAAGAAGGGATGTAACACGTAAGTGCAATTGGTCGGTAATTTGAGGGTGAAGAAGATTCGCCTTTTTTGGGATAGGCTGGACAAATGCTGTTTTTCAACTGCTCGGAACAAGCCCAGAAGAAAAGGATAGATGGAAAAGCTTACGCAGAGGTTTTGCCAGCGTGGAAGAACACCTCTTCAGAACAATGGCGGGGATACCATCCGGACCAGCGGATTTATGAATGTTAGGATCTTTTAGGACTCTCGCTACAGCTCGAGTACGAAAGAAGATTTGTCCCAAAGAATCATTTACGCTATTAAGAACTGGGGGAGTCATGACACTATCAGACAGCGTAGAGTTGGCGGCAAACTGCCTAACGAATAAGTTAGCCTTCTCGAGAGAGCTAACGAAGGGAGTGTCATTGACAACGAGTGTTGGGACCCAGGAAGATGTTTTGTTCTTTATGTTTTTTACAAATACCTAACCAAAAATTTTTACTACCTGTGGGACATTGTAGTATTTTTTGCCTTAATTTTTGGTCATGCAAAAATTTGGTCCTTTGAATATGGGCGTTGCAGGCCTTCCTGGCTTGTTTGAACTTTTTCCGGTTTTCCTCAGTTGGGTTGGCTCTAAAACAACGGAAGCTCTCTTTGACCCTAATAACCTCTTTACAGCTCCCATCAAATCACTATTTCTCTTTGGGTCTGTTGCTTTTAGCCCTATTCGGGATAAAAGTTCTCATTCCCAAAAGAATCATATTAGTAATCATATCCGCGCTGGAGTCTACGTCACTACCGAGGAAGCATAGTGACCAGTTAAAGAACCTGAAAAAATTATTATTGTCCCAGTTGGCTTTCTCGTATTGCCAAACGGTTCTCACAGGAGCTCTTTCTCTAATTGGATTTTTTTGGCACGAAAAATTTGCGGAAATGATACTATGGTCATTGTGATATAAAAAAGACTCAAACAGACGAAATCTAAGAGAAAAACTGAATATGATTATAAAATTCTTTTCAATACACAACACTACTAGTGTTATGCCTTAGCAGTGATGTGAATCGATCCGAACCCTAAAAATCAAACAGTATTTCCCTATGCATCTGTCGTTATTCGCTCAGGAAGTACATCAATGGAGAGAGCTTAGACAAGCTCAAGCTCAATACAATTCATGTAATTCATGAAAAGGAAGGAATACTCACTGCGCTCTGGGGGTACGTTCTTTTTTTTGGTATTTTTTGTTGTTATGTTTATTGCGGCACTGAATATATTTTTTTTTCTTGATTTTTTTTTTGCTTGCTGAATTTTTTGTAAATTTTTTGTAGGTAGTAGGTATTATTTCTATTTGGTATTTATTTTTTTTTATTATTTTTTTTATTTTGATGGGGACATGGAACTAACGAGACAGACAGTGGGGGACGAGGGGCAACAAAAACGCACAAACAGCGCAGCACACGCGAGGTGACCCTTCACGTTCCACCTGCAAACGACAACTCCAATTATAATTTTTTTCCAGTGCTAACGGGCTGTACAAAAATATCCCAAAAGTAAAAGAATCTCGGAAAGTATGATTAAACAATTTTTCAGAACTGAAGCTGTCACTCCATCAAGCCTAGATGTATCATTATCCTTCTAAATTTGATAATATAGTCACTAGTTACAAATATAGAAATTCATATCAGTCGAGTGAGAATATTATTTAAATTGACCAAATAATTAATCATTTACGTTAAGATTATCACAGTTGGAAGAACCACTGTCACTGATCTGTGCAGTTTCAGAAAAGTCTGCAAACAAAAGTTGTTTTGTAATATGTGGTTCATGGAACGAATATGAAGTAAATTTTCCTTAGCAAAATTCCAAAAGGATGTATAATCCAATTTTAAATTGCTCTGAACCTTTTGTATGTAATTTAGATACTTAAGACTTGATCACTGTTGAACATATTTCCAGCTTCACAATAATTATTCTTTATGTATGTTTGTATACAAACAACATCCAGACCAACCCCAAAGAAAAAAATATTTTGTGCTTTTAAAACATAAAATAGAATACTTCAATGTAAATATTAGACAGCGTTTAGAATAAAATGGTTGTTTCTCATTTTTCTCTCTAAAAATGACCAAATCGAAAAAAAATTCTGAGTATCTTAAGAGAACGAATAGAGACCGAAACTTTAATTTTCAATTTTGACGAGACCGAGACGAAACTACAAAAGTCTCGTTTCGGTCCTTAATTTAACATATTTAAATATCCGTTTAAAAATCCGAATGTGCGAAAGAGTAACATAATTAAGATAAACATTGAGCAATGAGCATACATATTCGTCTTCACACCGCCATTATGGCAACTTCCTTTAATGAAGATTATGATTCTTCCGCATTCTTTATCTAACTAACATGAGTTTCAAGTTATACGTATCCCTTTTTTTTGTCACACAGACAAAAAAAAGATAACTGAATCAAAATACTGAATTTCTATCGCCATAATTTCGCAGAAAAAAACTTCGGCTGTACTTTTGTGTCAATAAAAATACATAAATCATAAAAATAAATGAGCTTTTACATTATATTTTACATTGGTTGGCTTTTACATAATATTTTTCCAGGAATCGCTATTCAACATTCGAATACCATCGTAGAAGATTTTGCTTTATTTAGTGACAGCTTTCTTTGTACTTTCAGCAGCGTTGCTTATGGCGTCCCCAGTCGCCTGAACTCCACTTGAAGCAGTGTTTGCAGCTTTATTTCCTTTAGAAATTTATTAAGAAATGTTTTATTGGATTATAATATTATTTAAAAAAAAAAAACTATAATATACAGTACCTGTTGCTGTTACAGCATTTCCAACGCCAGATACACCATCAGAAAGTGCTGATCCCGCACTTTTAGTTTTATCTGCTACGCATTGGGCAGCTTTATCAATTGATGCTATGGGTGGAAAAAAATATAAGTATAGTAGGTAGTCGTTGTTGTTGGTCAATTAAATAAATATCAAAATATTCATAGTAAGATATAATTATGTACATAAGTATGTAAGTTGTATTTTGAAAAAGAAAATCTATATAGTGTATCAAAAACTAAAATTTCAAATACTTAAATTAACTTTAACATTGGTGCTGAAATCTAAGAATCATTAAGGTTATGAATTTGTAAAATTTAATTTCTTGTTTCAAGTTAAAAATAGTTTTCATATCTTAAAAGTTTGTTGTTGTTATATTGATTTTTTTTTCTGACCAAAATTTCATCTTTTTTCGGTAATTTTTCAAAGAATTTTTTTTTTGAAGACGAAAAGATTTAAAATTTTTTTTTTACAATTTTAATTCTAGCGGTTCATAAAAATTTCCCTTGGACAGACAAATTTTTGTTTAAAATTTTTTTACAAACTTTTGTTTTTACAATTTTTCAGAAAAAAAATTGAAAAAAAAATTCATCTATAAAAAATGTTAAAAAACAATTTATTGAACAATAAATATATATACATATATATACATTTTTTTCCAATTTTAAAAGATTCAAATTATAAATTAGGTATATAATACATTATAAAATTTAATGTAATAAAATTATTTTAGATAATTTTTTAGTAATGACATTTAATTTAATTTTAAAAATTTATTTATTCAATTATTATTATTTATAAATTTTATATTTAATATACATAATAGCTTTAAAATTAATTTTTATAAATAATAAATAAAATTTAAAATATTATGTATTTAGAACTATCAATTTTTGTTAAATTTGTTAAAATTAACAAGCATTTTACAAAAATTAAAAATTTCACAATAAACTGTTAAAAAAAATCCAAAAATTTTTAAAGAAAATTTAAAAAAAAAATGTCACAAAAGATATTGCCCACTCTTGATCAAATAATTATCAAACTTTTGATAAATATTAATATTTAATCATTTTTGCATGAAAAATATAATTTTTAAAAAAATATAATACAAAAAGTGCTAGTGTTAAAATGTATTAAAGATTTTCAAGAATATGATAAGAACCCCTTGTTGTGGTCGTAGTAATTCGAAATATGAAAAATCGGCCCTCCACGCTTGCCAGCCAGTAGGTAAAAAATTGTTTTGTTTTGCATACCACAAGTGAATATGTTTTTTTTTGTTTTTTTTTTTGTTTTGTTTTGCAGTTGAGCAGTTTTAATACCGGCTGTATAACTATGGAAAGACCAATATTTTATGAAAAAAAAAATAAAATAAAAGTAAAGTAAATAATAAACCGGTTTTATAAAATGACTGCCCTTGATTACTCAGGAAGACTCATGCATTCGTTAGTGATTTAAATTTCATTATTTGAGTGTTTTGTGGCAGTTTTTATATGGGGGAATTTTTTTCTTGCCTGTATCCTATTTCTAATGCGCATGAGAAAATGTTGCCAGAAAAATAAAAACAAACAAGATTGAAAAACTGTTATTATGTTTTTTTTTTAGATAAAATAATTAATCCCATTGTATGTTCAATATTTACGAAGAAATTGGTGGTGTATTAATTGGTCAGTATTAAGATGTTTTTGAAGTGTCACTAATAAATTTTTAGGAAGAAAACTCTAGATATTTAAACAGTTTAAAATTTACTTTTTATTCAAGACATTAGGTGTATTGTTTGCTTAGTTATGATTTCACAATTATATCAATGGTTTTACGATTTTATTAAATTAATATTATTAAACAGATACTAACATCCTATTCCTTCCATCATTAAAATATATTTCCGCAGTAAACTAATATGATTCACTTAAATTGTATTCAAAAAATTCGGTACGACTAAGCACTGAATGATGTCAATGTCAGCTCGAAGTTGAATTAAGACTAAATTCAGCTATTGAATGATTACTTTTATGAACAAATTTCTTATGAGAATATTGTATACCCATAGGTGTTGTGGCTATTAGGGGATGATGATAACAATTAACGCTTTTGTTGTTTGCCAAAATCAAATCATTTATGACTAAGAGTAACAATGGCTTGCTGATGTTAAGTTATACAACCATATCATTACTTAACATTTTTATAGTTAATGGACTTAACTAAGATTTTTTTTATAGCACTTCTTAACCATAGCTTCTAAATGAATAGGTATTTTCTTCTTAAAGAGACACACGGATTCTTTTTGGACATTTTTATAAATAGCAGATTTCTTGAAGAGCAAAATATAAAACACTAATATCCACACATAAATGGAAGTGATTGCGCACTTTATTTTCCACTCTCTAGAGAAAGTTATTCAATCTAATAGTTCTAGATATTTCTATTAGAAAAGCATGCATACCTAAGTAATTTTTTGTTTGTTTAACTTTTAGATTCTATAAATCTTTGCACTTTGTTATAGGTAGATTAATATCTTAAGGAATGATTACTTATCAAAATAATTTGCACACTTACATATTTCTTTAAATATACTTATGTAGGTATATTATGTACATATATCTATTACCTATGAAAAAATTGCAATTTATTTGGCATCAGGAATACCTGTTTGGCTGGCTTCCATATATGAAAGATTTTCTGTGGAAAATAATATAATTTTGTTTGTAATGTTTTTTTTTTAGTTTTTAAAAAACACGCGAAATAATTATGCTTTAGGGACTTGACCTTGAATAACTTTTTATAAAAGTCAGATTTGTTCATGGACTTTGACTCTTCTATTCACTACAAGGAATACCCATGCAAAAATGTATTTTGAGATCAAGTTTGTGTAAAATGTTATTCAATGTCAAAATAGAACTGGAGTTTTTACTGCGCATGATTTTTGAACCAGAAATGCTATCAAAGAGTAATTCATACCGAAGTTATAACATTTGACCTTGAAAAACTTTGAAAGCACACCAGATCTTTTAATATGCTTTTGCATGTGTTAAAGACCTCAAGGGCATTCAAGACCTCAAGGCGATTCAAGACGTCAAGGCAAGTCAAGACCTCAAGGCGATTCTAGACATCAAGGCGATTCTAGATCTCAAAGCGATTCAAGATCTCAAGGTAAGTCAAGACCTCAAGGCGATTCTAGATCTCAAGGCAATTCAAGAAATCAAGTCAATTCTAGATCTCAAGGCGATTCAAGATCTCAAGGTGATTCTAGATCTCAGGGCAATTCTAGATCTCAAGGCCATTCTAGACCTCAAGGCGATTCTAGATCTCAAGGCGATTCAAGATCTCAAGGCAAGTCAAGACCTCAAGGCGATTCTAGATCTCAAGGCGATTCTAGATCTCAAGGCAAGTCAAGACCTCAAGTCAATTCTAGATCTCAAGGCGATTCTAGATCTCAAAGCGATTCAAGACCTCAAGGTGATTCTAGATCTCAGGGCAATTCTAGATCTCAAGGCCATTCTAGACCTCAAGGCGATTCTAGATCTCAAGGCGATTCAAGATCTCAAGGCAAGTCAAGATCTCAAGGCGATTCCAGATCTCAAGGCAAGTCAAGCCCTCAAGGTGATTTAAGATCTCAAGGCGATCCTAGATCTCAAGGCGATCCTAGATCTCAAGGCGATTCAAGATCTCAAGGCGATTCAAGATCTCAAGGCGATTCTAGATCTCAAAGCGATTCAAGATCTCAAGGTGATTCTAGATCTCAGGGCGATTCTAGATCTCAAGGCCATTCTAGACCTCAAGGCGATTCTAGATCTCAAGGCGATTCTAGATCTCAAGGCAAGTCAAGACCTCAAGTCAATTCTAGATCTCAAGGCGATTCTAGATCTCAAGGCAAGTCAAGACCTCAAGGCGATTCTAGATCTCAAAGCAAGTCAAGACCTCAAGGCGATTGTAGACCTCAAGGCGATTCTAGATGTCAAGGCAAGTCAAGCCCTCAAGGCGATTCTAGATGTCAAGGCAAGTCAAGACCTCAAGGCGATTCTAGATCTCAAGGCGATTCTAGATCTCAAGGCAAGTCAAGATCTCAAGGCGATTCTAGATCTCAAGGCGATTCTAGATCTCAAGGCGATTCTAGATCTCAAGGTGTTAGAAGAACTCAAGGCAAATCAAGACATCAAGGCGGTTCTAGATCTCAAGGCAAGTCAAGACCTCAAGGTAATTCTAGATTTCAAGACGATTCTAGATCTTAATTCAAGTCAAGATCTCAAGGCGATTTTAGATCTCAAGGCAAGTCAAGACCTCAAGGTGATTCTAGATCTCAAGGTGATTCTAGATCTTAAGGGGATTCTAGATCTCAAGGCAAGTCAAGCCCTTAAGGTGATTTATGTAAGATCTCAATGCGATTAAGGATCTCAAGGCGATTCAAGATCTCAAGGCTATTCAAGATCTCAAGGCGATTCTAGATCTCAAGGCGATTCAAGATCTCAAGGTGATTCTAGATCTCAAGGCAATTCTAGATCTCAAGGCGATTCTAGATCTCAAGGCGATTCTAGACGTCAAGTCAATTCAAGGCAAGTAAGACCTCAAGGCGATTCTAGACATCAAGGCGATTCTAGATCTCAAGGCGATTCAAGATCTCAAGCAAGTCAAGACCTCAAGGCGATTCTAGATCTCAAGGCGATTCTAGATCTCAAGGCAATTTAAGACCTCAAGTCAATTCTAGATATCAAGGTGATTCTAGATCTCAAGGCAAGTCAAGACCTCAAGGCGATTCTAGATTTCAAAGCAAGTCAAGACCTCAAGGCGATTCTAGATCTCAAGGCGATTCTAGATCTCAAGGTGTTACAAGATCTCAAGGCAAATCAAGACATCAAGGCGGTTCTAGATCTCAAGGCAAGTCAAGACATCAAGGTGATTTAAGATCTCAAGGCGATCCTAGATGTCAAGGCAATTGTAGATCTCAAGGCGATTCTAGACGTCATGGCGATATAAGATCTCAATGCGATTAAGGATCTCAAAGCCATTCTAGACCTCAAGGCGATTCTAGATCTCAAGGCAAGTCAAGACTTCAAGGTGATTCAAGATATTAAGGCGATTCTAGACCTCTAGGTTATTCTAGATCTCAATTCGATTCAAGATCTCAAGGCAAATCAAGACCGCCTTGAGATCTAGAGTCGCCTTGAAGTCTTGACTTGCCTTGAGATCTAGAATCGCCTTGAGATCTTGACTTGCCTTAAGATCTAGAATCGCCTTGAGATCTAGAATCGCCTTGAGATCTTGACTTGCCTTGAGATCTAGAATCACCTTGAGATCTTGAATCGCCATGAGATCTAGAATCGCCTTGAGGTCTGAATCACCTTGAGGTCTTGTCTTGCCTTGACCTCTTGACTGGTCTTGAATTGACTTGACTTGACTTGACTTGAATTGACTTGACTTGCCTTGACGTCTTGAATCACCTTGACGTCTTGACTTGCCTTGTCTTGTCTTAACTTGCCTTGACGTCTTGACTTTTATTTCAGCCGTCAAAAACCACTTTTAGATGAGATTTAATCATTTCTCACGTGCGAGTATCAAAATTAAATTTGATCTTGCTTCTTTGCCACCTACAAAATTTGGTTGGTAACACATAAGACCCAGAAGGATGGGGCTGGAAAAGAAGCCTTACGCCGGTGTTTGATCCCACCCACACTCAACACTCACAAAAAAATACAAAACTACGACCTTGAGCTCACGACACTGCTTATCCTAACGCAAATGTATTAGAACAGAGAACAAAGATTCCATATGAAAATTCTTATGAAGAAAGCGAAATGCCATCACGCCCGAAACGGTTGAGATCAAGACCAATTTAATTGAGATTTAAAGTGGATTGGGTCCACAGGGGATGCCACAAGATTAAAAAAAAAAGAGGTGGTGTGGATGTTCGTAGGTCACTCAATTGCCATTACTAGAAAGGAGTATTTTATTTATATAAAGATTGGACCTCTTATAAAATAATTTCTTAAATTTTTTATTTTCTCATTGCCGGCTGATGAAATTTTGATAATTTTTTATACTCAACATTCGTTTCTATAATAAAAATAAATCATGCGATTATTATTGTTCTTAAAATAACATATATGTAGGTACAGCTTATCTCTTATTTTATAATAGTAAACAAAAAATACTTTGTCTTCTTACCCACCTTCCACCCTCCACCCTCAAAGAAGCAAACCTCCTGTTATTACGAAAAACAAAACTAATCAACTTAAGAAGATAGCCTCCGCCATCGTCGTTGTCTCTATGCGCCTTGCACCATTGTTTCTTTTTTAATTAGACATTCCAAAAGAAAGCTTTGTTTTTTATAGTGACTAGGATTTCTATTTTACAAAAATAAAAATGAAGTAATAATATCATTAGATATTGATATCGACTAGCCCTTCCAAATCGATTCATAAAAAGCTTTCGATATGACTTATATCCAGATAAATAAACAGTTAAATTACTTTTTGCGGGCAGTCGTACTTGTAAGCTTATATAGTAGAAGAACTATGACTTAATTCACACCTGTTTGAAAACAAAGGTTTGAATGTCATCCAACCAATTAAATTTGCTCAGGAAAAATGTACAAAAAAAAGCGAATCTACGGAAAAACTCCAACGCATTTACACATCTTAATTTTAGGGTAAGGAATACCCATGCAAAAATCTATTGACAGATTAAGTTTGTGTAAAATGTTATTCAATGTCAAAATGGAACTGAAGTTTTTCTTTCCGCATGACTTTTGGACCAGAAATGCTATCAAAAAGTAATTCATACAGAAGCTATAACATTTGACCTTGAAAAACTTTTAAAGCACACCAGATCTTTTAATGTGCTTTTGCATGAGTTAAATTAAAAAAATTGCGTTTAAAAACCGTAACTTGGAATTTTTCGGCAGTACATTTTTCCTGCACTTAAAAAAGCTCTTGGAAAAGTTCGTTAAAATAAAAATGCCACTATGTATTAAATTTTAAAGAAAATATTTAAGCTGAAAAAAGCACCTTCAGTTAAGCTGTGTTTTTAATTAGCTTACATTATGTATGTATGAAATGGGAGGTCAACCAAACTCAGCGGCACGAAATCTCGAATAACGAAATCCCGCCGACATGGTCGCAATATGGATGTAAAAGTGGTATGTTTCAAAATTCTAACCAAATTGAATCAGCCGCAATCAAATAAAAATTTGAAAAAGATTTTTGCAAAATCACATACACTCCCGAAGTCATTTGTCAAATAAAGTAGCAAAAATTAATTCGGCATTCAGCGCTACCTACTTATCGCTTCATTTCCCTTGGGGGTGGAAACAAAAAAGTGATTTGAATATTTTTCGATTCCGAATTGAGGCAACGATTAATTCATAGAAAAACTACAAGCACAAACTCAAGTGCCCAACAAATTATAGAACAAGCCAAAAATGAAATAGAATAAAGGGTCATTAACTTTCAGTGTTCCATAAAGTAGGTATGTACTGTACTACATACCTATTGGAAATAAATTCAATTAATTTTTATTTTGTTGTTTTGATCATAATGAAGCGTTGTATAGATAATGCGTTCGGATGTTTACGTATCTGAAATGCCACTGCCTATAAAGCATTTTAATACACAAAAGAACTCTTAATCAAAAACAAATGCATCATGCCTCTTATTCTTCAATGTAGATGAAATATGGACATTTTGTGGGTGTATTCAAATTACATTCATACTTTTAGGCGAACTACTAATTTTTGACAGTGCACACAGATGTAATATAAAAAAAAAATCCATAACAAAATCTAAATTTGTGCTGAGAACTAAATGACTAAGTCCATATAGTGAAAGAAAGATGGATCAAAATATGGCATTATTGAAGAACCTGGGGAAAACTGCTCGATTTTCATGATTTCTTTTAAATTTGGTCAATTGAACTGGTTTCTTTTAAGTGGTAGGCCAAACTAAAGTCATTATAATAAAATAACACATAAAAAGTTCATAAAAATCTCAATACAAAAATCAAAAAATTACACAAAAAGTAAAAAAAAAAACAATAAAACCCCTTAAAGCCACAATGAAAAATGTTTTATGTTTTAAAATAAAAAAAATACTGTAAGTGGGTTTTACTGAACTTTTCTGATTTATTCTAAATACTAATGTAAAAGACATTTTATAAACTTGTGAAATGCTATTTAATAATTTTAAATTATTTCAAAAATAAAACAAGAAATATATGTTTATTTTGAAAAAAAAATCAATGCATTTCATTTCTTAAATAAAAAAAAATTAAAAATAAGAGCAGAGATATGAATGTTGTTAAATACACAAAGTTGTTTAGAAAATCCCCGTTAACTGCGTGCCCTAAAATGACATGTTTTATGTCAAAAAATAGAATTGACCTGGATTAAATGGAAAATGGTAATGATATTTTTTTCGAATTTTCAAAAAAAAAAAAACAAGTTTCTTTATTCATTTATGGAGTTTTAATGGGTATAGCCTATTTTTTAATCAGAAAAATGGTGTTCTGTATTTAAACCTGAATCCAAATCGCTTTTTTAAAAGTTTTTAAGTCCTTTTCAATTTTTCCACGTTTCTAACAAAATATTTTTTTGAAATAGAAAATTATTGCAAATTTTTTTCAGAATTTTCAAAAAAAATTTATTTTGTTATTCAAGCCTGAGTCTGGTAACAGTGAACTGAAATGAGACATTTTAAAAACAAATCGTAAAAATAAAAAATATTGTAATAAATAAAATATAATAAACTATAAGAATAAAAGAATTTATTTTCAATTTTGGAACATTGTTTATTTTTTTTTAAATTACTTTTAAAATATTTTTTTTTAGAAAAAAAAGTGCAAAAAAAGTGTATTTTGTTATTTTTAACTAAATAAAATACATAAAATTTATAAACAATCAGACACTATCATTAAAAAATAAATTAAATTTCACAATTTTACCTAAAATAACGACAAATTCGTTGGAACCGAATTCGTAAAATCGCTAATTTTTAAATTTTCCTGTCTTGTGAAGTCTCGTTTTGATTTCGTCAAAATTGAAAAATGTCAATACGCCTCCTTCTCGTATGAATAAGTTTAGTCTCAGTCTCGTTCTGGTATCAACTCAGCATTTCTCCGAATTGGTCTTTTTTGTTAGAAATGTGAGAACAACGCATTTATTATATTTATCTTAAAATTTCAATTTAAGGTTCTAAACACGCAACTGTCAATAATTTTATTTTTACTGGAAACACCTCAGAGACTCTTTGTAAATCAGACATTTACCCCTGTCCACTTCTTAAACTTAGTTCCTATTGAAATTTGTCGTGCTCCATATGGCTACATATTTCAACTAAGAACTGGAGAGCTCAAACTTCAAAACTCGTTAAAGATTCCACATTATTCTATATAACCTCACCTCAACTTCTAAATCACTTTGACATTAGACACAAAATGTTAGTCTTCTTTAAACAAAACCTCAATATCACCCAGATACCTAGAGACACCATCATCATCTCATCATCCTAAGATATCAAGATGTCAGGATATTTTCTTGAGAAAAAAAAATTAAGTTTTAATTTTTAATTATTTTTATTTGTAATTATTTTTTTTTAAATATAAATCTGCAATCTGGTATGTATATGTATTTAAGCGAAAGAGTTAAATAAGAAAAAAACTAAACGAACAAAAAAAAATATTCAAATTAAAAATCTCTTGACATTCGTTGAGGCCATCGCAAGACCGCCACCACCAGCATCGCACAGCAGAGGGAAAAGGAAATTTTTCATTTAACACAATAGTCCTTCCTTTGCTGACGTATAATTGCCTCCAGCTTGATGCACCTTTCTCGTAGAGCACCGTTTTCCTTTTGTAGTAATTCAATTGTTGTGTCCTTCTTTTCGATGGCTTGTTGAACTCTGTTACAACGAAAAAAAAAGCAAAAAACCAAGAATTGTTTAATTCCAATTAATTAACGCGAATCCTTCTCGTTAACAACTTCAGCTATGTATAACACCCAGGTTACCTTTTGTGTATCTTTTGAATCTCATTATCACGCTCCGATTTGAGGGTGGCCACTTCAGTTGCAATTTCGGAACGAACATTCTCCCGCAGACGTTCTCGTTCTGCAAGAAATTCATTACACATCTAGGAAACGAAGAAAGTCCAACGAGGTGTAACAACAAAAAAAAAAAAACAGATTAAAATGTGATTAGGGTAGCCAGCAGCGCCATTTAGAGGTTTTCTAACCTTCTTGCTATGATCCAGTTCTATATGCATTTGTTTTAGTTCAGCTTGGCTGTTTCTCACTTGAGCATCAGATTCGGCCAGACGGGTCCTTGTCTCGTTATATTTCTCACGTAGAGTCCTTTCGACTGTTTCAGCTTCAAAGATATCCTTTTCGTATTTCTCCTTCAGGCGACTGGAATAAATATTAAATAATAAAATTTTCAATTAATTGGGTTCTGTTCTGGCAAATTAATGAGCTTGTTAAACGTACTCTGTTTTAGCTTCAAACTCTTCTTGATTCTTGAGGGCTTCGTTGTCCATTCGGGTAACAATGGCATCAATTTGACGGTCCCTTTCGATGCGATAATGCTGACGAATGGCATTTTCACTCTCAACTTGACGCAATTTTGCATCGTTTTCGTATTCCTTTTTCCAAATTTCAAAGTCCGATTCGTATTGCTTTTCGATAGAATTAACCCGATTCTTCAAAGAGAATAAATTTTTGGTTAGTTTTTGATTTTTGTTTATCCGTTTTTTGTTTTTAGAAAAATTTAGTTTGTTTAAAAAAAGTTAATTAATAATGCCCTACTGCTGTTGCAATTGCTGTTACTGTGGCAATCAGTGCCACTGCTATTGCTATTGCTATTGCTATTGCTATTGCTATTGCTATTGCTATTGCTATTGCTATTGCTATTGCTATTGCTATTGCTATTGCTATTGCTATTGCTATTGCTATTGCTATTGCTATTGCTATTGCTATTGCTATTGCTATTGCTATTGCTATTGCTATTGCTATTGCTATTGCTATTGCTATTGCTATTGCTATTGCTATTGCTATTGCTATTGCTATTGCTATTGCTATTGCTATTGCTATTGCTATTGCTATTGCTATTGCTATTGCTATTGCTATTGCTATTGCTATTGCTATTGCTATTGCTATTGCTATTGCTATTGCTATTGCTATTGCTATTGCTATTGCTATTGCTATTGCTATTGCTATTGCTATTGCTATTGCTATTGCTATTGTTATTGCTATTGCTATTACTATCCCGGAAGATCCCATATCTGTTATTCCTATATTAAACTTTTTTTAACGTACGCATCAACTTCAGAAACTAAACTAACCTGATATTTCTCTTCAATTTTGGACATCTTCTCAACCAATTCCTTGGTAGCATTTTCAACTGCATCGTCTTTCTCGCGCTGCATTTCTAGTTTTTTTCGTTGCATCTCTGAATCTCTATTCTTCAACTCAGTTTGATGGCCTTCACGTTCTGCAGTAAGATCTTCCACCAACTTTGCCTTTTCTTCGTCAAACTTTGTTCTTTCTTCTTGAAGCTGCCTCTCGTATCTTAAAATGGATCACAAATTCAAATCCATTTGCAATTAAACATTCTTTTCAAACCTGTACCTACCTATCTCTTATTGCGGTGCGTTCTTTTTCAATAATTGTTTCACGGTCCTGAGCGCAAGACTCTCTTATTGTATGTTCAATTTGGTCGTGCTTCATACGGGCTTCATCCACAGCATCTAATAATTGCTGCTGATGCGCTCGCTTCAATTCCGTTATTTCTCTTTGATGGTCGCAAGTCATTTTGTTGATTTCCATTTCCAAACCTTTTACAGTTAGTTCCTGTAATATTGCATTTCAAAAATGAATCTCAGCGAATACTTTCAAAACTCAAGCAATTTATTTTCTTTGAGGGACTTACTTTAATTTTCTTTGTATTATCACGAACCCATCGTTCACGACGAATTTTCTCCCCAGCTAGAGTTGTCTCTTTGACTCGGGCTACTTCAGTTTCCAATTTGTGTTCCCATGCTTGATTTTGACTTTCGAGTCGTCGCGTAAGTGCTGCAACTTTCTCACACAAGGAACCTTTATCTTTAAGAAGCTGATTTGGGAGAAAAAAGATTATGTTCGGTTTATTATTTTTTATCATCTTATTTCCGTCTTCACCTGCTCAATAAAACCCTGATGGCGTGCAACTATACCCTCGAAGTGTTTCTTTTGTTCACGCAAACGATTTGCTGTGTTCTGCTTTTCACTACGAAGTCCCTTTTGTTTTTCATTGCGAATTTTTAGAAGATGCTCCTTTGAGAGAAGCACTGCGTTGGCAAGTTCATTGGCACGTAGACTAAGACCAATAACACGACGGGCTAATTGGTGATTTGGAAGCATCAAAAGGTCTGAAAGTCTGTTGAATGGGGAAAATGTCAGTTGTAGAATCTGAACAAGACATTATTATGAAAATATTCTATGTTTGGTTATACTTGGGAACATCTTCAGCTATATCGGGTTCTACGACAAATTCGATTTCGGATCGATTCGATTCAGGGATAGACCTTCGGGTTTCTAGTAGAGTTTTGTCACAGCTGTTTTCCACGTCATCCAGGTAACTCAAGATGTCTCTGGAAAAATTAATTTAAAATACAAAATTTAGAATATTACAAATTATTTTCAATGTTTGGAGTTCTTTTATTCCTTCATGACAATTTATTTTGTCACTGTTACTTTCATTTTTTAACAGTGTCTTGAATACCCTAAGATAACATTATAACCAAAACATCTTGAGGAGAAGATTAACAAATTCTCAAAAGTGGAGAATGCAACGCTATAGCCTTGCTCTCTTATGTAGTTCTACTTTTTATCATGGTTCATAGATCCCAAAAGAAATCATCATCATCATCGGCTCGACAACCTAGGTCCGGTCCTGGTCTCATTCAACAAGTCAGTCCACCTATCCCGGTCTCGAGCCGAGGCCATCCAGTTGCACACCCCAAGGCTTCGGGCGTCCTTGTCTACGCCGCCGTCTCTCCAGCGCAAACATGCTATCACGCTGTCGTCAGACTTGCGAAAATGGTAGTGGCAAAGGTGAATATCTATAAATACAAATTACAGCATCGATACCAGTGTTGCTCCAGCGTAATACCAGCGTTGTGCAAGTGCTACGCCAGGAATACACCAGGAATGCACCAGCACTCCAGCAGCGTGCCAATGTTGAGTTTACACTAGCGCCTATGCAGACACCATCTTTGCACCAGTGTTGACTCAACAGTTGCGTGAATGTTTCGCCAGGATTGCTCTAGTTGACGCTAGCGGTATGTTAGTGTTATGCCACCGTTACACAAAGTTATTTATTTCGAATTTTACAAAAAAAAAATTAAGGAAGTTTCAGAATCTTCTGCTGAAAAATAAGACTTATATTTAGATCTAAATTTTCTCCAGAACATGCAAATAATTAATTCATGATTAATCCAGTTTTATACTCAGCCTTGAAATTGTTCCGTTTGAAATTTTAACTCCTAAACCCCTCAATTACACCAATAAAATAATTGCATATAATTTTATATACCTGTATTTATCCGGTGACTTAGCATTACTGTTTGGTGACGTTGTTTGCTCTGATTCATCAGGATCCATTTGAGCAATAGCATTTAACTTCAGTTCATTATCAACTGATTTCTCTGCAAGATTATCTAAAACAAAACATATTTGTTTCTTGTCTTTTTAGTTTTCTTAAATTTACCTTTCTTCTTGTCTTCCTCAATTTCCTTAATCACAGAAACAATCTCCTCGTAAGTCGAATCATCCTGTGATATTTCATCAGATTTTGAACTCTGCGAACTGTCTTGTATTGATGACTCTTCATCTCCATCGATGCTATCTTTGGAAAATTTCTCAAGATCTCCTCTAACCAATCTTTCTTCAGGTAATTGGGCAGACATCCAACTATCAACCTTATCCAATTGAAACTCATCTAGATTCGAGTCCTCACGATATGGTCTTCCTTTACTCTTCACAACACGACTAGGGAGTGTCTTTTCAATCACTGAAGCAGATTTTGATCTTCGCTCCTTTGTCGCAGAAGAAGGTCTATTATTTGAGCGTTTTTTCGCCGTGACAATCGGAGTGGCAGTTACTTTTAAATAGTTATTGATAACTGACTCACTTGATGGTGCAACTGATGGATCAGCAGTCATTGGAAGAACAAGATTCCGTTTGGTCTGTTTGTACATTTCAATTGTGGAGTTTTTACTATTTACTTCAGAAAAATTATTTTTTTTCTCTAATTGAGCGTAGTGCCCAAGCGATGGCAATGGTTCCATGTTATTAAGCTGGCAACGCTTTGGCTCTAAATCTTGCAGAATATTCTTAACTACAGAAGAACACTCTGAAGATTGTTCGCCAATGACGTTTTTGTACTGTCGAATCACATCACTCTCACTTTCTCGATTCTGAGATTTTTCAGTAGATGATGTCGAACAGGAAGGCTGATGCGGATATTCACATTTCTTTGGTGAATCATGAACACTAGCAGTTGAAGAACTCCGTGTGCTACAGGAGCAATTCTCCGATGGACACTTAGGGTATTCAAAAGTCTCTGCTAGAACTTCACTGCTGGCTCCGAAGTGAACCGACTTTTTCGAACCGTAAAAATAAGATTGCTTATCGTTTTCACAATCACTTAGCACATCAACGTCTTGTGGGTTTTCGTTGGCTTTACTGAAGGAAACTCTTCCTGGAAGATCAGGCTTCTTTGTGTGCCAAAAATCAGTAGTTGCTTGACATGGTTTCTCCTTACAGAGATTAGAAAGCGATGAAGAAGGGTTCATTCTATGTTGAAGCTGTTGGTTGGAAGACCTTTTTTTGATAAAGATTTAGCAGATGAACAGAAAACACATATGTTTGTCCAAAATGATGTTTACCTTGTCGAAGTTGTATCCCCTTCTTGGCTACTAATTTCCACAGAGTCTTTACGTGATCTACCCAAATTGTTGATGCTCGAACTCTTTCTTGAAGTGCTGGCTTCTGAATGCTGATCATCAGATTGGTCTCGGCACAACCAAGAACGTTTTATAGGTTCATCCAGCAGAATTTTCAAAAGATTAGACGAAGAAACCGATAAGTAACGTTTCTAAAAGAAAACACATTTCCATTATGCAATTTTCACTTCATCAGCAAAGAAACTTACATTTCGAATTAATTTTCCACTACACTCCCCTTCAATATAGTTTCCACCGAAATACCTTGAATATTTTGCATCTGCCGATTGCGGTCGCTTCAGAAATGGAGAAGTACGTCCTCGCCGAAGTACCGAGGCCGAACCTGGGCGTTGAAGAACTGGCGTATGTTTGACATTCAATGTTTTTGGCCTATGCCGTGAGACTAAATTTATCTGTCAATAGGTCAGTTTTACGTAGGTATAATAGTTAGTGACTAAAACATTTCTTTCATTACTATTCTCATGTCTCACCTGTGATCCTTTTAAACTCAAATCCATATTAAAAAGTTGATGAAAGGGGTATACTATGTGTAAAGCTTTTGAGTCATTAAGCTTTTCAGTTTCTTTTTTCCTTTTTATAAAATTCTTTCTTAACGTATATTGACTGACACGGATACTAGCAAATGGACAACTGAGGTGGCAAAAAGTTTGGAGGTTTGTGAAAGGTGGTTCCTTCTCAGACTGGGACTTACTCAAACATTAATATATTGATTCTTATGTACGAGCTATGATGGTGGTTGAACGGGATGTAAACAAAAGTCTTTACCTTGCCTACAAGTTGGCCACAACAGAGTGAATTTTAAGGGAGGACAGGTGTTTTATTTTTATTGTGTGTTCTATTACAACCCTTAGCATAATAAAGGTGTGCTAGCAGGCTGGCACAATAAAGAGATATCAAAACACATTCATGCGTATTGTTGATTGTTTTTTGTTTTTTAAGGGTTTGTTTGGGTGATGCGTTGGTACTAGGTCGAATTGTTAACAAATGATTGAGTTTGCTTCGATTAGGGATATTATATTATGTACTTACAAGATAATAAAAAGTAAAAGTATTTATGTATTTTTCAATTCTAACTTCAAAGATTTTATTTTTTACTTGCGACAACAGTTAGGTATTATAGGGCAATTGTTGGATTCGTAAAAAAATCGAGCTCAAGACATTAATCAGAACTTACAGTACGACGATAGAGAACGAAAAAAAGTCGTCTGTCGGTCTGTGTGAAGCTCGAGCCAGAGCCTAAGCTACTAAAGCCATTTTTTTAAAACTTCAAACCTAAAGTTTTTTAAACAAATTTTTGTCGAAATCAGTTGCAATGACTTTGATGATTTTTTTTTAAGTGGAGTTAAGTAGGCTTTAAAATGATTTGGTTAAAAACATATTTTTTAAAAAACCGTTTTTTGGCTGTCGATTTTCTCATAAATTATGAAAGAGGTCCTTCCTATATATTTCGAAATATTTTATTTGAAATTCTTTATGTGTATAAATACTAAAATTTTGTATTTTGTTTTTATAAAAATACTTTCAAAATTTTATATATAAAAAAAAATTACGTCAATGTTTCTTTGTATCTACATATGTACATACATATATGTTTTTAAAAACATGATTTGTAAAATGAATTTACAATACTTTAATAAAAAATCAATCAACTTATGTATCTATTTATGTATCTACGAGGGCAGTCCCAGAAGTACCTGGCCTAACAAAGAAAACGCCAAAATTTTTGGAAAATTAAGTTTTATTCCTGTACATAGTCTAATTTTAGCTCAATACACTTTTCCCACCGGTGTGCAAGAGCTTTGATACCATCTTTATAATAAGATGCGCCGAACTCCTCAAAATATCGATCTATTTCAGTCTCAACGTCTTCATTGTTGGTAAATCTCTTTCCATCGAGCCATTTTTTTAGGTTTAGAAACAGAAAATTATCCGAGGGGGCTAAATCTGGTGAATAGGGTGCGTGAGGGAGCAATTCAAAGTTTAACTGATCGATTTTTGCCATTGCGATCAAACAAGTGTGAACAGGTGCGTTATCCTGATGAAACAATTTTTTTTCTCTTCAAATGCGGCCGTTTGTTCGCTATTCCTTCTTTTAACCGCTCGACAAGTTTGCATAGTATTCTCCGTTTATTGTTCTTCCTTTTTGGAGATAATCTATGAAAATTATCCCACGCGCATCTTAAAAAACCGATGCCATAACCTTCCCTGCAGATGGAATCACTTTCGCCTTTTTGGAAGCTGATTCTCCCCATTCAGTCCATTGTTTCGATTGTTGCTTTGTTTCGGGTGTGAAGTGGTGAGCCCATGTTTCATCCATGGTAATAAAGCGACGCAAGAATTCGTCTTCATTCCTGCGAAATTTTGCCAAACAGTCGGTTGAAACACGCACACGAATTTGTTTTTATTCGATTGTGAACAAACGCGGCACCCACCTTGCGCAAAGCTTTTTTAACATTAAGGTATCAGTTAATTTTCGATATACCGCACTTTTTGAAATGCCTGACATGTCTACTAGCTCACGCACCTTCATCCGACGGTCATCCAATATCAACTTTTGGACTTTTTGGACTATCTCTGCACTACTCACTTCAATCGGTCGACCAGTGCGGTGTTCATCTTGGCAGCTCGTACGGCCACGTTTAAGTTCAGCTACCCAATATTTTATTGATGCCGACGATGGAGAAGACTCACCCAGAGTAGAATCCATTTCCATTTTGATGTTGTTTGGTGTAAACCCTTTCAAAAAAAAAAATATTTAATGACTTAACGATGACCGATTTTTTCCATTTTTTCAAAACTATCAATATTGTTAATTTCAAATGGCTGCCAAATGCAAGTTAAGTCGCGTAATGTCATGAAATTTAAAACTTAAGCTTTGTAAAGGACATTTTTTGAAATACAGTAATTTTTTTTCAAAAAAAAATACTGTATATTAGTCAGGCCAGGTACTTCGGGACTGCCCTCGTATCTTTATTGAAAAAATCAGCTCTAATATTTTTTGAGTTTTTTCTTTATTTTTATGAAACATACATACATACATATGGTTTTGAGTAAATACATCTGTTTTTGAATAATGAATTTTATGTTATTTTCCTTTACGTTTCTTTTGTATTTACGCTTGTTGTTTACGAGTTTGTTTCATGAAATTTTCCAAAAACGTCACTTTAAACCGTTAAACCAATTAAATAAATTTACTTTTATTAACTAAACCAAAACATGTTTTTTTCTGTCTTATTTTCTCATAAATATTTTGAAAACAAAATTTGTAATTATTATTAATAAAAAGCTCAAGAACTTAAAATTTTAAATTGTCGTATAAAATCTATGATTGTGACCTCTTAGGTCAGTACAGTGGCGTAGAGAGGCAGGGGCAGAGGCGGCAAATGCCCCGGGCAGCATTTTTGGATAGAATGGAATAACATTTTATATGGTATTCGAGCAAAATTAAAAAAAAAAATTATTTGAATAATGCTGATTGGCCGGCATCTTGCTTTAAATCCTAAAAGAGATTTTCGGTTATATTGTTAAAATATAAATCTAAACATTTTGAAACAGATTTTCTACTTGACAACTAAGTAATTCAAAAGTATCGAAAGCACTAGCACATATTATTTATGAACAATTTTAAGCATTGTCAAAAGCTAAGTAAGTAATGACAGTTAATTAGTTCACAATTTTTCATAGATATAAAATCAAGTTAAATCGACTACCATTTGTGCAAATAAACTTCTTCTCTATTCTGTCTCTTATCCCTTTTACAAAAAAAAAGCAATTAAGAAAAACAATAATAGTTCATTAAATTGTAGATAAAACTAATATCAGGCAGATCTTTACTCAAATTGTAATATTTTTAATGAATTGTTTATGTACATATTGAATATCAACAAACAAAATAATACTTTTTTTCAATAATTACCAAATACAGACACAGTTACCTTGAACTATATAATATAGTTCAGTATTTACCTGTGTTTTAACTGTATGAAGACAAATATTGTACACTTACCGATACCGCTCTATTACTTACGTAAAATACCTTATCCATATCTTTCCTAAATAATCTTCTAATTAGATTTGACTTGACTGAAATTTTGACAAAAAAAAATTGTATTTCTTAATCAATTAAAATTTTGTTAAATCATCGAGTCACGTGTGTTTTACTCACCAAATAAATCATTTTCAAGACATTTATTCTTCACCATTAATAAATCAAATAAGTGTCAAAAGAAAGCCACACTTCTTATATTCGCCGCCAGAGACCATAGTTCAAAAATTATAAAACTAAAATTTTAAATTGCACACAGAAAAAAACGAAAGAACTGACACTTGGAAAAAATAATGAAAATAAATGTGAAACAAAACATTTTTTATGTTTACTAGCGGCCGTTTTTTTTAGAATGGTCAATAAGATTTCCCACATTGTTTTAATATGACTTTCTTTTTGGATTAAAATTTAAAGCAAAAGAGAATTTTTTAGTTTTTCTTCTATTTCAGAATTTCTTGTTTCTCTGTGTACAAGTCAGCATAAATTTAATATACTCGTATCTCTATAATATTATGTCGGATTCTTCATACGATTCGGTAATGTAGAGAAAGTACTTGCCTTTTTAGAAATCTTAACTTAAATTCTTTCTTATTGTTATGTTGACATAAGTGTGATTATGGCAACAAAATATTTTTATTTACAGTTTAACAACAACAACAAAAAAAATACTTCATACTGTATACAGTACAACAAATGGAAAATACATTTTCAACAATAATACAATATTTAATAACAGTATACATTTTTTTTAAATAAAAATAGGAATGATGCTTTGTTAGCAAAAGAAAATTATTTTGCCATTTTTTGTTTTGTTTTTATTCAGCAGCAGTTTCTCGAACAGTTGGCACCACTTTGACATCTTCGTTGTTTGCATGAATGTCAAACTTCAGTTTATACATTTCCTTCATTAGTTCATCCTGTTCAGTGGGTTGAACTTCTGTGATGACCTTAACTGTATCTGGGTATTTGTTGGGTTCGCTTGACAGCTCCTTGGCGAATGAAGTGACTGGTTTTGCTTCGAAGTTGACTTCACTTTGAGAAATATGATCGGTTTTTTCTTCCTTGGAATGGCTTTCACCATTAGAGTCGCCATTTGTAACAACGGCTTCATTTCCATTGTGAATGCCATTTTCAACAATACCGTTTTCAACTGAGTTTTCGTGGCCATTTTGTATAGGTTTCGACACTTCTTCAACAGCTTCTGGAACCTCCTTGGCAGCATTGTGAACCAATTCTTCTACCATTGCTTTGGCGGCTTCAACTACTTCCGCTGGTTTCTCTTCATCCGCTGATCCATTCAATTGACTAGAATCATGGCCATTTTCTGTTGGTTTTTCAATATCTGGTTCGTTTTTCAACTCAACTTCATGCTTTTTCGTATCATCCACAATTTTCACAGCTTCTTCTTTGATAACAACAGGAGGTGATGTTTCAATAAGTTTTTCGGTTTCTGCCTCAACATCACCATTTTCACTCAAAACTTCAACAACTGAAGCTTTTTCGATTTTATGATCTTCAACCACGGGAAAATCCATTTGTTTGGTGGGTGATGTTGGTGATATCATGACATGTGTAAAGTATCCACTCTTGCGACTCTCAAAGTCCAAATTATTTTGATTAGCTAAACGTTCGGCAATTTTTCGCTGGGCCTTGACAAATTCCGGTTCATCGTCTTGCTGTTGTATGGGTTTTCCATTTTCTTCTGGTAGTTTTGTTCGTCTCAGAACAACTTTGCTGACCTCATTTTCGCTACTTAAGGGAATTTTCATGAGCGTCGGCTTAACATATCCATTGGATGTGCTATTCGCGGTACTCTTTAGAACTACTGAGGCTGCTTCTGGATTAGTCGGTGAGAAGGGACATTGTGTATCAGTCTTTGACTTTGACCTGTTGATTGTAAAATTTGGCTTGCCATGATTCAGCATAAGTTTTGTTGACGGTGATGAAGACTTTTCGGCGACATTAACACCACCACGAAGTGATAATTTTGGCTTGATGTCAGACATTGTATTTCTGTAATTGAAAAGAAAATAAAATGTTTAAGTAAATTCTTATTTATATTTATTGAAGTTATAATTGCATAAAATGTAAATTGAAAAATCACGAAATCGTGGTTAAAATTCATTATAAATGTGGTTGGCAATTTGTGTTTGGTATCAACGATTTCATAGCAAATAAACATACATATTGCTTAAAAATCATGTGAGTTTAAAAATTAATTTATCATTTGTTCTTAAGGTATTTTTAAATCTTTTAAACATTCTAGACGAGGTATGTAAAATGTCATTCACTTTACCAATTTAATTGTTACATAATAAAATATTCTTGAAAACATCGATTACGAGATTGATCAAGCACAAACGTGAGTTCGTACTTCGGAACTTATGTATATGACTATGAACTTTTAAAGTATCTAAATGTCTTTTCACTTAATTGTGAAAAGGTTTAACAGACTTTTAGAATTTAGCTGACTAAATGAAGCCCCAAATGAATATTTCAAAGCCGGTTCTAGAAATTTGGCTTAAAAACTTGTGATCTTATGATTGATTTGGTATTAAAATCAAATTAAAGACACACACTCAAGACTAATTTAAATAAAAAATGTCAATTGGCGAAAAATTTTATCTTTTTAAAATAGATCAATTAAATGACAAATTTTAATTTATGTACATCACACACAACTTGTGGTTTGCGACAAAGTAACAAATTAACACCTACATATCTCTTGCTCTTTAAAATTTTTAACAAGAAAGAGAAAAAGGTTAAAGGTTAAAGGTTAACCCATAATCTCTTTATAAGTACCTTATTATGAGAACTAAAAAATCATTGGAGTTACATTATGAACGTCATTTCATAAGGATTGAATTTTTCAATGGTTGCATTTTAGCCAATGATTTCGGAACTGTTTTAGTTTATTTTTACACTCGAAGAGTGTAAAACAGAGTGAATGAAGTAACTAAATTTAGTTCTACAAAAAAAAATTAATAGACTTTTTTCGTAGAATCAATGAATCCACCGCAAATATTTTTCATTCAATTGAAAGAGATTGTATCTAATATTGTACATCCATTTTTCATGGATTTTTTATATTTATGTAGCTTCTTAGTTTCTATTGGTCCTACAAAAAAAAATGTAATTTAAAAATGCAGAAAATTAAGTTTTTTTTTAAAAACAATTCTTCGATATTTTTAGTAAAACAAAAGTTAAAAAACGTATGAAAAATTAAAAATTTAACATTGTTGGCTTTTATAAAAACGATAAACCAATATGACCAATATGAAAATTTTACTATTTATGTTAAGGTTGTAGGAAAAATCCGCCATCCATAAAACATTGAAAAATTGATGATAACTCTTAAGAATTTTGTTTTTCAACAAAATGACCTGAGAACATTTTAGACAATCTTGTTTTTTTTTTAAATGTTCAACTTTCAATATTCAAAAAAAATATTTTCGATGAGATCATTTTGAATTATAGTGTTGTTATTGAGGGACATACAAAAATGTAGAAAGAAACAAATAAATTTTTTTTTCAAAAATTAAAAATTTACATGTCATAGGGTGGTCAAAAAAAAGTCTGTGAAGCATATATGGAGGTTTTTTGAAAGGATTTAGAAAAATTCATGACATTAAATTATTGATTGCAGGGTTCTTTGAAATCCTATTTTTCAAGTCATAGGGTAGTAAATTCAAATCTTAAAATCAGTCTAAGGACAACACCTGGTCAAATTCTTATTAAAACTTCAAAAAGCATTTTTTTAATTTTTTTTTTACAATTCTTACGGTGAAATAGAATGTATATTTTGCAAGTAAAAATTACTTTTTTCCTACAAATTATGCAACATTTGATATTTTTTACAAATTTGCAATTTATAAATTATTTAAAAAATTTTCTTAAACGTACAATTTGTTGCTACAATTTCACTATGCTTCCTTCAAGGTAAATAAACATCATGTGTGACAAAGAATTGCAACAACAAAAAGTTCACAGCTAAAATGAGGTTTGCAAAAAATTCCCATTGATCGCCGTACGAAAGTTCAATTTTTGCCTTTTAAAGCGATTTTAAATTTAAAAAAAATTTAAATATATTTAAAAAATTAGAGCTTTCAAACTTTTGATATTCTCCAACTGAATGACCAAAAATAATAAAAGTGTACTAAAATACTTTTCATGAGAGTGATAAATTGATGATTTCCATAAAATTCTCAATATCAGTTCATTTTAATTGTCTTTAATTTCCTTTATGACGAACTTTTTTCATAATTACCTACTCCTTCTCTTTGCCTTGCTGTTAGGTGATCAACCTATCCGTTATTCATTCCATACCTCTCTTAGACCTCAATTTATATCTTCCTTACTTTAAGTAATAATTTGAATTGCAAATTATATAGTTTTATGAGACACTCTCAATTAAATTTCGGTTTAAATACCGGTTAAAATAGGTTTTGATTGACAAAAAAAATCGAAATGCGACACATTCTATTTCTATTCTATTTTGTTTTTTGTTTTTGTTTTGTTTTAAATAAATAATTTTATTCAATTTTGTAGTTTAATGCTTTTGAAATGCATCTTTGCCATTTAAGATTGTTTTTTGTTTTAATATCTAATAAATTTATGTCAGTTAACGTTAAGATGACGTATTTTTACGGTGCGGATGATAGTATGAATTTAATATTGAGCTAGATAATTTTATGCGTTTGAAGATACATAAATAATCAAAAATGTCAAGGCATGCGAAATTTTAATATTGTGGTTGGTAGATTTAATAAAATCTGGTCATGGTTTGATTATTTTTATTTTATAAAACTTATCCATTTACACAAAAACGCACTTTAATATGCCAGAAAAATCTCAGAACCTTAGAGACAAATTCTTACATAAATTTTTTTGGCGCTTTGTAGTTCAACTATTGGTTCCCGAAAGGGAGCTCAAAACAGAAAAAAACTAAAAATTATTAAACCAAATGCCAAATGCAAAACTTTTGTGCTGCATTCATGTTTTTGTTTTTCAAAACACGAACCATACAGTAAAACGAGTTTAATTGCACACCGCTAAAAATGCTTTCCATTATTAGTAAAATATGTTTTTTAAAACAGTGGCAACATTCAAAAATATTTCAATATTGAAGCCTAGTCTAGACTAGCATATTGTTGATTCTTTTTAAGTCCAAATTCAATTCCAAGTCCAAAAGAATTAATTCTTGACGTTTGGAAGCTAAACGCATAATTGAAAAAGATATGTGAAATATTATGTTTAAAGTTTTTTGAAATGGAAAATAGGTTGGAAATTGATTCCTACAGCAAGGGATTTGTTTTTCTCAACTATATGCATACAAACTAGAAAAGCATACAATAATTTATAATAAAATTGTAAATCAGGATTTTCTTCCAAAATAAATATAAGTGTTGCCACCTTAATAGAAATATATACATACATAATAAGTATTAACATTTTTTATTAAATTTTTCTTAAATAACGGGATTTGTTCCACCCAAGTAAACGCTTAACTATAGGCCTTTATTTTGAAATGCTTTTTAGTGTATTGAGAAACTAGAAAAACCGGCAATATTTTAAATTTATTTATATACACTTGTACTTTTATGGAAATGCATTTTTTGAAGATTTTAGACTAAACCTTAAAACAGAAAAAAAAAATTATTTGTTTTAAATTGAAAAGTTCTCAAAAGTTTGTACAAATGTATCCTACTTTAGGTTGTAGATACATACATGGAATTTCAGAAAACGTAGCTTATGGTCATCCCTGCCTTAGGTGCGATTCTGAGACGCTATCATATTTCTATTCACTTCTTTGAGTAGGTATTTGCAAACAGCTTGATAGCGCCCCATTAAAAAAAAAAACAAGGAAGTTTAAACAAACAATGAAATACAAATCTCATAGTTGAATTTAACTTTGAATATGAAGGACAAGTTCAAGTACCTATATGTAGATACTGTATACATGCATGTAGCATGTTCATATAAGTATGTAAAACGTCAGGTACTTATGTATAAAGATACCGTTTGTTAAAATTAGTCATCAGCTCATTTGTTGTGTGTTATTAATGAGATTATAATGTTTTCATATTTTTTTTAAGGTTGTTTTCGCTGCCAATACGAGTTTTAAAAAATGAATAAATCAGCTTAACATTATTTTTAAATCTAATTATTTTTTTTTTAGAAAATATTAGATGCGTATAGAAAAAAATAATACGTGTAAGCAATAATAATTGTTAATAAAATAGAAAAATTAAAAAAAAAATGCTTCACTAGGTAATGGCAAAGTGTGTGTGATGGCTAACGCTATAGTCTAGCCAGTGATAATAAGCTCACAATTCCAGGGGTAAGAGGTCCCACACCGGCTAAAGAATCCAAGAATGTTTGAACTTAATAAAATTAACTAAGAGCTGTTTGCTGAAACGAATCTTTAGTTATTTATGTTGTATTTATACTGTTATGATCTACTTTTTCCTCATCGTAAACTGTCACACAAGCTCCTATGTTCAACAGTTCAACTTAAATATTAAAGTTTCGTTTCAGCAAATGTCCCCAAATGAATTTATGATAACATTCTTGAATATTTGATCCGGTTTTTTTTAGAGTTATGCGATAAAATAGTATTTTAGAACTTATCACTAAAATAAATTGGAAACTAATATTTTATGCAACACGAAAAAAACCGTTGTTGCATATTTTATTGAAAGGTTCAATTTAACCACCAAAAATTATAACACACTATAATCTACCATTCAAAAGAACATTAATTGGCAATTGCATAATATTTCCAATGACTAACCAAGTGACCATACATCGAACGCAAAAAATCATAGATTATGATTTTAATTATGTATATTCGCAAATAGGCTGGGACCAGCGATCACGAACAGTATACACACGACTGAATGAATGAATCAAGGATATTTCTACTTCAACATAATATAACCTAATTTGATTTGAATATTTAACGTTCTGGAACGATAGATGAAAAATAAAGTGAAATTAATAATGTAGAAATTATTTTAACATTCATTGCAATTTAATTGTACCTGTTTTTGGTGCTGTCATGTGTAGTTATTATTTTATACATTATATTTATATAAAAAATTATTGTATTAATGTTTACGTTTCTCCATATTTGATTTTGTATTATTTTTATATGAAAGAATTAAGTTATTAATTTCACAAAGCTGTTCATAATTTTGATTTTATTAAAACACTTCGAATTAATTACATTTTGAACGTAGCCAATGAACACACTATTATTGGTGTATTATTTCAGGAACATTGGTTTTTGAGTTTAGATACATAATTAATCAAAAACAGTTCTTTAGGAAATCTGTGATGGTAGATAACACACTAAAATATTGATGTGAAAAAAATTATTCATAACAACAGAAGTGAGGAAAAAGGATAAATAAATAATCGAACACAACAAATCATTTACTCAAAAACAGTTAGCAAAATAAGAAAAAAGGCCAAAAATTCGCATCTCTGTCGCCAAGCATGGAAATTTATATATGTACCTAAATATTATTTTTTTCCAATAATTTTTTGAAAACGTTAAAATCTAAGTAACCATAGGTATAAATTAAAAAATAGAATACGACCCATAAAGGCTCGTATCATGCAGAACATACATCAATATGATAATCTTATTGTTTTAATAAGTTTACTCATTAAATTCCATAGCATGCAAAGTTCAATACAAAGTTCAAATATAGGTAGAAAATTGTTTCTTTTTATTCTGTGGTTAAACGTATTTAACTTTTAACATGGGAATTTTCTATTGCGAATTGGGACAGAGGCAGAGCTCTTAGCTTTAAAAATTAAAAAAAATGGGAAATTTACTGTGAGGATTTTTTTTATTGACACTTTCATCAAAACTGTATTTGTTATTAAATTTTCCCCTATTCGACTTTATATGAAATTTTCAAAATAAAAGAAATCAGACTTGTTGAATTATTTCTTTTGACGGACATTGTTCCACAAAATTGGTGTTTCGTCCCAGCGACCTCACGTGGACCCTTCAGTAAACACGTTTATTAATACGAAATTGTGTTAAACCCATCTTAGATTTTATGAATCAAATCTGCGGTGAAAAAAAACTTATGTTAGAATTTATTTCACTTATAAAAAACGGTTTTTTTTTCTTGCTTTTTCGAAATGCTTAAAATAAAAGTGGAGGTAGCAGATTTTCACCCTAAGCCGCTGGTTTCGTTGCCGAAAAATAAACCGCACGAACTATGAACCGACGCGACGGATGGCGTTGTGGTCAAGTTATTAATAAATTAAATGCTATTCACAGTTCTCTCGCATTCGTTTTTCTAAGAATAGTCATTGCGGTTAACTTTGGGAATATACTGTACATACTTTTCTTCGGAAACCCAGTTTATTGCGCCTGCAGGAAAGGGCTGCTCATGAAATAATACGAAACAAATCAGGAAAAAAATATTTCCATTTCATTTTAATCCTAAAAATTTTTGCTATATTTTCCAACTCAAATGGGCTGTGAAAAAAATTTTGTGCGTAATAGAAATTCTATATACATATGTATATTATGGGATTTCGGGTAAAAAACAAAAACAAATTATTGAAAAACGTACTAACAAAAATTTTAATGCTTTTCAAAATTTTTAAATAAAGTTTTTTTAATTTTGTATAACTGCAAAGCTGTACAGTTTCATTAAACAGTATTTAACAGTAGGTACCTATGTTTTAAAATAATACATCTAAGACAATTTTTTCACTTACTAATAGGCTCACTCATTTTTTTTTTTGGTTAACTACGCCAAATTGAAATTTAAGGAAACGGAACTGTCGATTGAGCTAAAATTGAAAGAAGTAAGATAATTTAGTCTACTTTCAATTTTTGTTTTAAATAATTTTTTTAGATACTAAGTACTACGCCCTTCCAAAAAATAGCACGAGCGAAAAATTTTCAAAAAAAATTGAAAAGCTGCATTTTTCTTTAAAAAAATGTTTTTAGTTAGTAATAGGTTTTCGTCGGACAACTTAATTCATCTTTAGATTGAAATTTTTTTATTGCAGAAGGTGCACTTGTGAAAAATGTCATTTTCGTGTTATTAATTAAATTTCTTACTTTTAAAGTTTTTTTTTTTTGTTTTAAACTAAAAAGTTCTGTATTTAATTAGTATTAAACATTTTTAAAATTAGTTTATTTTATTAACTATAATTTATAAATGTTATAAAAATATGGTTTTCAAAATATTAAACAAATTTTTACTTTAATGAGATTGAGATTGTTTTTTTTTACACTTGTTGATATTTGCTAATTAATATTTTTTTTTGTATTTCAAATCAGAACTAAAACCCGCCAGAAGAAGAAACAATGCTCCACGGCTATTATTGCCAACTTAAAATGAATTAACCCCCGTGGGTATTATTTCCTCCCTTTTCGGGAAATTACATCTGCGGCGAGGGTTAGCTCTGCGGTCGTTCATGCACTGCACCTCGTTATGACTTATGAAATTTTATCAAGCTCTTAACACATTCTGATATAAATTTGAACTCTGTGAACTAGAATACCGTTAACACAAAACTGGTATTAGTATTTTAGTCAATAATCTTCAATGTTAATCTTTTTCTTTATATAACTGGTTTAAATTTACATTTGAAGTATAGGTAGGTAGTTATAAAGTCGCAGCAATATGTGCTAAAATCAAATAATACGAGGGATACAATTGAATTGAATAAAAGATAACACCTATTCAAATGCATTTAATTATTTTACATACCTATCAAAAACTGAATTTAAACACGATTTGCTTATAATAAAAATACCTGTTGAATGAAAATTACCCAAAACATCAAAATGTTTGATAACAAATTACGTAATTGTATTTTTTTTTAAATATATTTTTTGTACGTGCATCGAACTTTGTTATTGTTATTTATGTTGGCCCTCGGCCTAAATTTCGTTGACTAATAAAAAACAGAAGAAAAAAAAAACACTTTTTCCGTCCAAAAAATCTTAAGTGCTGTGGTTTGTTTTTTTTTTCATCGTCGTCGCCAAAGAGATTGCTTCAGATATCAATTTTTTTTTTTTTTGTTATAAACCAACAGTAACATACTAATCATTTTGTGATTAGGATAATATTTCATGTTCATTCAATCCACGTCAACGAACGACCGACCGGTTAAGAGAGTATAAGAACAACACTTGATGTAAAAAAAACAGTCAGTCACATGACGAAGATATAGAAATGAAAACTGATTTAATATTCTTCTCAGAGCTTCCATTTAAATAATTCAATGAATAACCCTTAAGATATAGAAATAATAAGAAGCACTATTCCATAATGACTATCATTAGTTATGTTTTTTTTTGTTTGCAATAATTTAAATTAAAACCGCATAAATTAACCACAATACGATAGAAGATACTTTGTACCTATTTTGTTAAACAGATACATTGCACTCTAAATCTCTGTGGTCACGCGGTCACTTATTGCTGCACAGGGCCGTCGCGTCGTCGTTGTCGTTGTCGCTTTGATTTGTGACACTTTATCGTAACACATAAAACACTTTCAATACCAGACACCAAAACTTAATTATACTCTCTACTCATAATATTTTTAAGGGTTAATTTATATTTCCAAACTTGCTCACCTTTTTTTCTGTGTCTTTACTTAAGGGTTGTTGCAAAAAGGCACGATAAAATGTGAAAAAAGCTTCCCTTTTTCTGATTGTCAGTTGGTATGGTATATACAGTCAACTGCGTGCTATATAATATCCTCTCGTTCAACGTGGTGACTTGGTGATTACTGCGAACGCACGTCCACGACAATGACTATCGACTCGAAACAAAAAAAATTGCGAAAATCCAAAATGAACAAAAATTACCGAATCGATTTGTTTATCTTTCCCTAATACCCCACAAAAGGGAAAAGGAATGTTTATATGGTGGATTGAATTTGGAGGGAGGGCGGCAGAGAGATATAGACTTTGTGATAAGGTAATAAATGTATCTTATCGATAAAGTGTTGAAACTGATACACAAATTATAGTCGACTATAATTAAAAACACAAACAACAAAAAAAAAAAACAGAGAAAAAAATTAAAACAATAGTTAAACACTCAAAAGACTTTTCAAGTTTATATTTTTTTATAATACGAAAATATAAAAAAGAGCTTTTTTTTGTCCGAAGATTTGAGCACTCTCGCTATAAGAAGCACATGCTAAGGCGGTTAGACCAAGAATGAGACATTGGTCTTAGAGTTTGTTGGAAATCGACACCCACATTATTTTTGTGAGTTTGTCTCTAGTTGAGGTTCAACATCACACAGTGTATAGATATGAAAGTATAATGTATAAACTACTGGAATGGCTTAAAAGCTTGTTTTTATGAGTCTTCTCTTTGAGATGACGTCAGGACTTGTATAGGGAACGGCATATTCTTCTATAGCAGGTTATAGAGTAGAGTTTACTCAAATGAATCATAGAAAATTTCCTCTTGTTTTCTATTTAGTGATCATATTATTATTGTCTTGATAAATTAGTCACTCTTTGTGCCACTAAGCCACAACTAAATCTGTTATAAGGCAAGATTTATTTTAATTAATTAATTTCTCGCTAGAGGTCGTGTGTGTATGACAGAGATATTTAATTTGTTTTTTAATTTTATTTTGTCTTTGAACTCGAATTGATTTGTTTTTTTTTTTTATTGTTTTTTCATTCACCTGTTATCATTCACAATCACCAATTAAAGTATAGCTTCCTCTAAAAGGAAAGGTAGAGTCGGTTTCCAGAAGACTATAAGGTTAGGTATAGGTATAGATATAGGTACCTTTACTTGTTATCGACATTATGGGAATTTGAAATATGATCACGTATACTTTATAGGTAGGTACTGGCCTAATCGGAATAATGGCTGTCATTTAGAGGAAGTATAAATATTTTATTTTTATTTTTTGTATGTGAACCATAGTGTGTAGGTTTTCTTCTTTTTTTTTTTGTTTGTTGAGCTTGAAGACTTGTTTTGATTTTCATATAATGTACATACATTCATACATATGTATGCTGATGTACTTAACTAATAAATAATTGGTCACGCGAATAAGTTTTCACTTAGAAAATTAGAAAATTGATGTGCTAAAGCCGCCACCCAGCATTAAAAGGCTTTGGCTTTGAACTTGAAACTAATTTGCGGTTGTTGTTTTAGTTTTCTTTTCTTTAAAGGAAAATATATAAAGGGTGTCCCAACAAGAACGCAAGATTTAAATTTTTAAAAAGAGGCTGGGTGCGACCCACACTGATAGCTTTCCATTTGTGATCTTGAAAACTTTATATTTAGTTTTTTTCAAATAACAAAATTTTCTGCGAAACAAACTTTAGCTGTTAAATTCAAACAATCATTATTTTAAGATTGAAAAGCATTTTAATTATTTAAAGAGATTTACGAAATGCACATATGTATATTATAGAGATTGTTGATGTACATATAGGTAAGTTGTTTCCACGTGACCCAGGAGGTAAACTTCCACTCCTTTTTTTTAACGAGGTTTTTGTCAAAAACTGTCAATTAGATATTTGTCAAAATTTGACCTTTCATAAAAAATTGTACTATGTATAAAATAAAATATTTTAGAAGGCACAATCGTTGTTCGTTCTCAGGATATTCGAGCTGAAATACAATTGTAACTACTTTTTCTTTAGAATTTTTAACAGTTTTTGATTTTTTGTTAAAAAACTGCCCATTCAATATTTGTCAAAATTTTATCAGTTGCTAACAATTATGTTATGTAGAAAATAAATCAAACAAGAAGTCAATATCGTTACCCGTTTTTGAGAAATTTGAGTCGAAAGACAATTTATACCAATTTTTGGTAGAATTTTTTGTAGTTTTTAATTTTTTGTAAAAAAAACTGTCCATTGAATTTTTTTGAAATTTTCACCAGTAGGTAGTCAAAAACAATATTTTTTGTAAAATAAAATTATTTTAAAGTTAATATCGTTTTTCCATCTAAGGATATTCGAGTTATAAAAATTTTTTTTAGTTAGTTTTAAAAAATAACGGTAAATTTGTATGATGTCATTATGTGTCGAATAAAATTTATTTCAAGTCAATAGCATTATTTGTTCGTGAGATATTTGAGCCCAACCAAAATTTTCACTTGTTTTTTAAACTGCTATAGTAAAAAAACAACTGATTGAATATTAAAAACGCCCTTTCAGCTTCTTTCGAAGTTATTATATGTGAAACAAAATTTATTTCAAGTCGATAGCTCTACTCGTTATTGAAATATCGACGACGAAAAATGGTACCAGAACGTACGGACGTACGAACGTACGTTCAGCGACATCATCACGTGCTGCTGCGATATTTTCGGTCGATCGACCTGGTGGAAGGCGCGTTTTGTTGTCTTTACATTATTGTAACCCCAAATTGATCGCAATTTTCGATCTGTAGCCGCAAAACTTTCACCATTTTGGTAAAACAATTTCACGATGAGAATGCGTTGTTCATTCGTGTAGTGCTCCATTTTTATTAAACTTATACCTTCTACTAACAACCAATAATAATTGTTCAAATGTCAAACAATGACACTTCGAATGGCGCCAAATTTAAACTTGCGTTCTTGTTGGAGCACCCTTTATTTAAAAATCTGTGAAAGTAACGTAAAAAATGCAGTGAGTTTTCAATTTAAGATTTTAAAACCCCTAGAAAATGATTCTTGTAACAATTCTTTTGTATTTAAGAAGTATCTGAATGACATTTAAAATATATTGATCAAGCTATTAATGAGACGCTGGAAAATCCACAACTTTGCTAATTTAAAAAAAAAAGTTAATTTGATGGTTTCGGGTATTCGATTTTTTGTTTGACAAGTTTTAAATTGGTAAAAAAATTTAATCGGCAATAGGGAACACGAAAAAAGTGGGTTCCGAAATGTTGCCTAAGGGAAATTCTATGAAATAGTGGATAAATAATTTGAAATGGTTTCTGCCCATATTTGTTTTTTTTTTTCTTAATTTTTAAATTAGAATTGTAAAATATTCTCAACTATTAATTGCAAGACTTAAAAAAAAGCTGCTTAAATTCAAAATTTTACATTTAAAAACGTGAAGTACGTAAGCTACCGATTTTTTCTAATATTTGTTATCGCGTATTTCATTAATTTTATATAAAACATTTCCAATAACTATAAATATGCATTCATTTTCTTGATTGCTTCTCAGCAAAACAATTTTGTTTCATTGGTAATTTTTGTTAATCCCACACAAATGCAGTCCAAAAATGTTAACGTGAGTTATCAACACAATTTAATTTTTTTTAAGAAGTAAGAATCCATTTTTTTGAAAGATTTAATTTTATCTTAATCCACTAAGAAAGTTTAACAAGCATAACTAAATTAGTTAGTGCATCGTTTGTAATAACTAAAAATATTAAAAATTAAGTTCATTATCTCGTGAGTCTGTACCAATTGTAACGTGAGTTCCCGTGGAATAAAAAATATCTATTTGTCGGTCTGTTGGTCTGTCAGTCTGTTTTTATGTAATTCCCTAGAAGCCAAATTGAAATTTTTTTAATCTCAAAAAATAACGATACCTACCTACTTGTCATATAACTTAACGGTTAAAACAAAAATAAATTTATCTCAAAAGGGGCTCTAAGGATTGAAGGATGAAATTTTATGTATTTAATTTAAATTATTGGGTGAAATAAAATGTTTTAAAAAACAGGTATTTACTGTAACAGCAACCGAATTTTTTACTTTGTTATCACTAAACATTTTATACCTAGGTACATATATAAAAATTAATTTTGTTAAAAAACGGCTCTAACGAATTTTTAAATAGTTTTTCTCAAAAACTCCTATTTTTATTATTCAAAGAGCTAGAAGCCCTGGTAGCTATTAGCTTTAAGTATTTTTTAAATTAAATGTATTAAATAATAGTAATAATAACAATAATAATATTATTTAAAAGTTCTAATGAATTTTATGCCTTTTTTCTACAATTAATTTTTTTGTAATTTGAAAGGAACAAGTTCGTGTGATCCAATCTTGTATTTTTTTTTGTAATTATGTATTATTTATATTGTTCGATGTTTTTTATTTGACTCTTATACTACGAGTATATATTTTTTGCTTGTCATCACTCAAGCAAAAACTTGGTGCATCATATGCAAAACATCTTAAGTGCATTCATTTCTGTAATGACAAATTCAAGTTACTTCCCACTGCCAAACTCTGTCAAGTTTTGGATACACGTTTTGACACTCGTTAATGGATAAAAATGGGAATTTGAAAATTTAAATTTTTGTCGCAAACCTGAAATCCCTATGCCATTTGAATTAAATGGTAAAATTATTTTCAACGGAAATTTAAAACTATAAAACTACTTTTTCACTTTTTTCACAGAATTTTGGCTTTGAACCCTGAGAAAGTTTGAAACAACAAATAATGTTACTTGTTTAAAGCCAGCAACTAACATTTTCGAAGTACAGCAAACAAATTATCTTACTTTTACATTCAACAAATGGCCGGATGCTTAACCGGATGCTTAACTTAGTTTATCTTCGATTTTTGGTATAACATAACATTTTTTATTAATTAAAAGTGACTAGCTATATCACTCAAAATTCATGTGCATTTAATATTTTTTTTTGAATTGCATGAACATGAAATAAAGTATTCGTAACTTATTAAACTTATTCTTTACTGACTATAACATTAATGATAAATTTGTAATTGTATGTACATATCTTCTTTTTTTGGAAAGCTATAAATAATATGATATTGCTTATCTGGTGTTTATTTCGGGACAAGTGTTTTTCTCGATAATAAAAATACATGTTGTGTAGCTGGTGGAGCAACAAAAATAAGATATGAATAAGAATATTTTTCTGCTGTACTGTTTTCTTTATTTCTATCTTCGTACTTCCTGTGTGGAGTGTGCTGTAGCTGTTTAAATGTAATTGTGAATTCAAATTTTTAAATTTAATTTAGTAAGTAGGTTTTAAGTTTCATACTATAAGACTTGTAAACTATTGATGGCTTCAAAAGAAAAATGAGTTGTTAAAAAATAAAATGGTTTTCGGAAATTCAAGAAATTTTGAAAAATTGTTCAGATACTGCAATTTTTGCCACTTTTGTTGGGAAAGCGATTGAGCAACAATGATTTGACGGAGACGAAAACAATTAACTAACATTTTTAAGTAATTTTATATACTTTGAATTGTACTCAGGCATCATTTAATAATAAGCAGTAGTTTGGGAGTTATAAGCGAAAGACGGAAAAAATGCATTTTTTAAAAAACAGGAAAACAACAGATTCGGAACATCTTCATTATTGTGTTATTATAGGTTATTATATGTGTAGAAAAAAAAACATTCAAAATCGTTATTTGTTTTTAAAATATTTGAGACAAAAAACGGTTTTTTTGTTTTCGCAATTTTGCTGGATACAGAAAAAAAACTGTCAATGGAATGTTTTTACCAGCCTTCAGTCTTTTGTGTATTGCATAAAATTGCACCCGATTCTAAATCATTGTCTATTCGACAGGACAAATTTTTTAAAAACAATTTCTAGCAGTTTCTTTTTGGGTCGACTTATCTTCACGTTTTGAGGTCCCAGGAATCAGAATCCGTCGTTTAAAAAAAAATGTTTGTTTTCCTTATCTCGAAAACGAATAAAAAAATAGTAGGATGGTATTTCATACAAGGAACATGTAAATTGGGTCAACAGAAGAAAAGAATCAGGTATACGGTGTAAGGTGTCTATGTCTATATCCTCTTGTTCAGGTAGAATATTCTTAAACAATGACTGAAAATATAAAAATAACTTATAATTAAAAGACAACAACTGTAATATCTAACAAAAACTAGTTAAAATTAAGTAATTAATCATCAAATAAATACTTGAATTAGTTTGTTTTTGGAATAGTCATTTAAAAAAAAACTTACTGTTGGGTACGTTCGCCTATCTGTTTTCGAAATCGAATTAGAATACCGAAAACAATCAATCAGAGAGTTTTCCCTGATTCGTTTTCCTTTTTGCTTTAATTATGATTTTGATTTGAATATTCAATGTTCTGGACAAATTAAAGTCAAATACTAGGAACCAGGAGGTATACCTACTTTAAAAAAGACATAAGCAAATATCTCAAACAACTTCGTAATAAAAAGAAAAAAAAATCGCTGCAAATCATCCCATAAGTTTTCAAATTTGGATCTTGTGACTGTGACTTGTGACTGTGACTTGTGACCGTTACTTGTGACTGAGATATGAATTTGCAATAACTTCAAAACATTTTCTAATCAATTTAATGCTAAATTAATATTTTTATGGAATTAAAAAAAAAATCAATCAAATTGATCGATTTCTATATTCCCTCATAATTATTACCTATTATGTAAATGTATGTAGAAAATATTTTTTAATGAAATTAGGTAAGTATAATTAGATAAGATTGCATCTTTCATGTATAGGAAATTTATTAATATTATAACCAAATTGAAGAACAGTGAGCAGGTATCTATCTACCTGATTGTGATTGAATAACTACTGTTCGATAAAGCACCTGCTCTATATTAATAAGGTACACCTCTACGTCTTATCTATAAACATTAACTGTAACCTTCACAATGAAAATCTAAACAATTTGTATGCTGTTTGTTATCTTATTGATTTGATTTTCCTACTGCTAGCAGTATTGTATAAATAAAATAAAATTCTATATATAAATACCTATGTATATATTACATACAAATACATACATACATATGTATATATATTGTTTATTACTGCAAGATACGAGTCTGTTCTTTTTGCACATGCCTATGCATAATTTTTTTTAATTTAAGTGGTTTTAATGAAATTTTTGAAAAAAAAATGTTTTCAAACTCTAACTTTTCTTCCAAAAAAATAAAAAATAAAGAAAAAAACAAATTCAGTAGTAGCAAATTTGTTGTATTTTTTAAAGTTTTTCTCATAACCTAACTCTAAACGTAAAAAGCTAATATATTAATTAATAAGAAAAGAAAAATATTAATTATTGGCCATAGTTTAAAGAGTATAACTTTTAGGGTTTTCGTGGTTGTTCGAATTAGACATTTTTAGATTTCTCGGAGTTAATTTGAGTCTAAAAAAATCCTCCCTAATTAGAATGTAAATTATTTAGCCTTTCATATCTCAAGAAAGAATATAAATATCGACTACGGCGGTTACATTTCATTTTATGGATAATAATTAATACAAAATCAATTAACGTTTTTTTTTATACCAAATATCCCAAGAACTGAAAAGGGTATCGACTTCGGATAATGAATACCCCTAACAGAAAGTTGCATACTTAAAAACCTCTAATTACAAATTTTTCGAAAAATGTTTTTCAACTCGAATGGATATTAAAATCTTCAATTTCAAAAGTTATATCTAAATTTTTATGATTTAAACGTTGCTCAATTGGAATTTATGTCATGAGCCTAAGAGTTTCTGAAAACCATATTTATTTGTCTTGAATATGTCGAGAGTATCGTATCATCATCATCATCGGCTAGACAACCGGGGTCCGGTCCTGGCCTCCTTCAACAAGTCTCTCCACCTATCCCGGTCTTGAGCCGACGCCATCCAGTTGCGCACCCCAAGGCTTCGGGCGTCCTGGTCTACGCCATCTCTCCAGCGCAAGCATGGTCTACCACGCTGCCGTCTACCATAGAATGTACCACAAAGGACTTTCCGAGCAGGTTCCTCTTCACTCATGCTTCACTATGTGTGCTTCAAGGTAGACTGCGTACAATTCATGATTGTACCGTCTCCGCTAACTTGATTGTTTGATCAACTGTTCTTCTCGCATTCGACGCCACCATGTGGAGGATCGTATGGTCTTCATTAAATTGAACCCCCGATGGCCCCACCAAAAAAATCGATGGTGGATTGTCTTTTAGTGCACACAAATGTGATATCTTCTCAGTATGATATCAAGTTGTTTCGGTCGGTTGAAAGATAAAACACACTAACAAATAGCTGCACTTTTGACTGCTTAGATAATTTAGGCGAAAAGTTAAACATTCGAAAATTCAGAGGGTCTTATTTTTGAAAAAGCAAAAACTTAAAACCAAAGCAAATAAAAGACTATTTTCGTATTTTAATCCTTGATTATTCTAGCTTTGCATTTTTTACACAGAAAAACATTCATAACTAATTAATTATGTCCCTGAATGAATTTCGAAAGAAAATCTGTTGGTTTGGGTTCTTCAGATTCTTTCCAGTATCGCATGATGTGTCCTTTCTGCTTCCAAATGTGAACAGATTCTTTTAATTCCATTTGACCCTGAAACATAAAAAAAAACAAATAAACAAATTCAACAAAATTTGCCAGCCCGAATTTTTATCAACGTACCTTAATCACCAGCATATCAATAACACGAATATCGGTTACGTTGCGATGCTTAATGAATTGTTCACGAAGTTTAGCACGACATTCTTCCACAGATTTGGGAATATCATAGTCCATAACTGGAAATCAGTCCAAAGAAGAAGGATTCATTGAATTGGATTTACATAACAATTTTGTTTTGCGAGACTACATAACCTATGAACACTGAGAGAGAATACTTACCAATGTAAGGAATTTGGCGATACCATGCCTTGTACAAATTGAGGGCACGTTTTCTTGCTTCTTCCCGGTCAACGGATAGAATTGGACGAACTTGTTGTACAGCTCTTTTCACAGCTTCACGTCCAGCCATTGCAGAAAATTTTTGTCCTTTTTGCAAATCGGGAAAACACAAAATTTATGATTAAAAAATAATTGACAGTTGACAGCTGGCTGTCAAAATAATTTAACGAAAAGTCAACTCAAGTGAAGATAGATGAACTCGAAAAAAGTTGCTAGACGACGGGTGTGTTCAAAGAAAATACCATAATTTGACGAAAAGGAGTAGTAACTACAATAACTACAAGTTGTAGTAGATTCTCTGAAGATTTCATTTTTTTTAAATTCAGTCTTTCCACTCGAGGAAACAGAATTGCTACCAACTTTAAGCTACGGCTATATTATTAAGTCTTGGACTAAAAGAATTCTCAATCCAAGTATATTAATCTAACATTACATATAAAAATTGGATTAATGTTTGGATTAAATAAGTGAATACATATGTACATCTGGATTAATATTTGAGGTTGGATAAAATTATTGAATATTATGGCGGTTAATACATTGTTCTTATAGTTGTTTTTTATATGTACATTTTTTTATTTTCAACTATTCGTATAAGATATCTTTAGTGTACTATATAAAGGTGCAAGAGAAGTTGAATTCAATTTTATGTGTTATACAACACTTTTAGGATTGCGAGACATGGTAATGTGTATAGCTTCTTTGGATGGGTTGAATTTGACTTGCGCACTAATTTCGTTCATAATTACCAAATTAGCTCCGAGACCATCTCGTTTCCCATAACAATGTACATTTCCAAATCAGGTAATTTCAACAAACTTGCACGAAATATCCAAATTAGGTAAACGCATGCAGTCAAGCATTAATTTGTAAATTTGAGTTGTAGACCAGAGAAAACAACAAGATCTGTCAAACGGAATTAGCTCTTTTTGGCAATAATGAGAACTTAGTATAAGCAGGCTCAAAAAAGTGAACTATATTTGCAAAATACTATTGATCTAGTTCGATATGTCACAAATAGTGTCAGGGAAAGCCAAATTACAAAATCTCTTCATGTAAAAAGGACATTTCAGTGAAAACACCCTGTACCAATTGTTCGAAAAATAAAATCTGAACGAAATTTACAGCTGTTCGCCATTTTAATGAAGCAATTCCACTTCGTTCCTTCGGTATGTTCGATATTCTATTTCGAATGTCAAATAAATCCGAAGAACGTCAAAAAAAATTTAATTTTTCCGTCTGCCTTTCCTGCTAGTTCGTAGTTGAGTTGGTTGTGCCCCATGCATTTTTTTTTTGTATGAAAAATGCAAAATTTCTATCAAACAATTTTTTGCACAAAAAATATCTCGTCGTCTTCTTTTCTTGCTAACAGTTGCTATTGTGCAATTTAAAAAAGAAAACATTTTCAACTAAATTAAAACCATTAGAATAATAATGGAACTTCAAAAATTATCCAAAGTGACTCAAGAAATTTAAGATAAAAAATAAAAGAAAACAAAACGAGCGAAAAACTCGTCGCGCATTTTAACAAAGAATGAAGAAAATGTGAAATTTTTTTTTGAGAAAAAATATAACTGCTATTTTACATTTAATTAAAATTTGTATAATTTTATTTTGTTTTCAGTTAAATAATAAATATTTTAATTTAATTTATTCAATTCCTTTGGCTGAAAATAGAAACTGAATAAAAAGTGAATTTTTAAGTACCCAGTTCCTCTCGATTTTTTTTTAATTCGTGTCATCGTTTTGTCTTTCTGTGAGTGATCTACGAACATTAAAAGAATTCGTTGAATAAGCAGATTCAATTAAAAAGATATAAAAAAAAGTGCGAATAAATAGAAAAACGAACAAAAAACAGCAGCCAGCACCAAACTCAAAGAATCATCCAAGGTGAGTCTACATTCTACAATTTGTTTTCTTTAGTTCTAAATATTTTTGTATTTGTTGTATTTTTATTAATTGGGTAAATGAGCATTTAATTAAGATAACCTACGCGTAGTAAGTCTGTTGTTGGTTGCTATCTGGGAGGGCACTATTCGCACTCATCACACACATTTTATGAAGGGGTATTATGAGGAGGTAGGTATGTTAGATTCCAAATTAAGAAAACATTCTTTGAACTTTGAATTGAACCAGTCTGATTGTGGTCCATCGTGCTTTTAAATGATCTCAACTCGAAAATTATAATAAAAAAAAACAACCCAATGACTAATAGCTAATTCTCAACAAGGTCGCTCCACTGGCGCTGGCTAGACTTAGGAAGGCGATGTTAGTTCATAACTGGTGACTGATTTTATATCTAGCAGGAACAAGTTTTTTTTATTCAGTTACCTACCTGCTAACTTTTCGGATTATTTTAAGAATTTAAATCAATTTGTGTAGGAACTAAAATGGAATCATTACTTGTGACTTATTTAAAGGGAATTTGTTTTTTTAAGACGATGTTTAAGGGTGGGTGTCCCTTAGAAGCAAACTCAGAACTCATGTAAATACATTTGAATGTATTAGTAGAAGAATGATTCTCTTCTATAAGCTAACTTCTCTCTTGTGCAATACTTTTCTCAGAGCCAGATAATGCCAGCCACAGAGCCATATGGGTATGGTATTGGTATGCATCAGAAGACAGAGGCACACAAGCGCACACAGGCATAGATACATATTACATATTTATTGCCAGAGCCTGTTGTGCTGAGACATGAAAGATGAGTCTGACCGACACGCGACGCGACGGCCGGTGGCTATGACATAGGCACGGCGCGAATGATGTTTTTTTAAGTTTTTTTTTTTTGCTATAGGTAGGTAGTTGTTTTGTTTTTTGGATGTTACGAGTATGTCTTACTATGAGAAATGAGAAAAGTAATATACATAATATGAATAAGCGACAAAAAACGATTTACATAATGCTAGAGAGGGGTTTTCGGTTTGGTGGCGGTGGATATTTTTATTTGTTGTAGATATCTACCTACATATTTTTTTGTTCGTTATGATATGATCTTCTAATTTAAAAAAAATATTCATTATTAGTTAGGTTTATGTAAAATGTAAGTTTTCTTTTGAGAATTTTTTGAAAGAACATTTCACTTACCGGCTCATTCATACGGTTGTATGGGGAGAGTATGATAACAGGGGCGCCGAGAAATGATAACGGATTTTTGTAGAACACGGCAATACAAGCATTTCTTACTATGAGAGGGGGGGGGTCTATCTCCCCCCGTTTAGGCGGTAGGGGCAATTTAAAATATATGTACGTTAAATGGAAAACAAATAATTAAAAAATAACGGTAGTACTTAAAATTAAGTATTATACGTTATTTTAAAGCCAACATTCTATTTATTAGCCAGTTTTTGAATCAAGTCAAAACTATGCATAGTTTTTGAAAAAAATTGTTTTAAACTCAAAATTTGGGCAAAAAATAGTTAAAAATAAGGTTTAAAGTGTAATTTTTCAAAACTTCAACATTACCTACTGTTATTTTTTTTTAGAATTCATTGCTTTAATTTAATTTTGATCAAAATCTGAAAACTAGATGATTTTATGTCTTCTAGTTCTTGAGAAAATTGAAAATTACCAAAAAAAATATTTTAATTAAATTATTGTTTCCTTGCTTGAGTATTTACGTAGTCTTATTTTGATAGTTATAATCGAATATGGATAAAGAAATACCTAGGATAAATTAATTTTTCTTAAATCCAGTTTATTTAAATGCAAAAGAAAGTTTGCATGCACCCCATTTAGCACCCACCCCATGTTGCACACACCCCAAATCCTATAGTGAGGCCAAGCAGGGGGTTGCACCACCCATACACACCTCGGTGTGTCATACACCCAACCTCGCACCAAATTATTTATAAACTTAGGTATGGTTTTGAAATATTGAAATTTAAAATTGTTTTTTAACTTTTTTTTACTCAAATTTTGAGTTTAAAATTAAATTTTTGAAAAACTATGCATATCTTTGACTTGATTTAAAAACTGGCTAATAGAATAGAGTGTATAAAAGTATAAGTTTTTGTATGGGTCGAGAAACTACCTAGGTATGTATGTTCTATACGGGAAGGGCTATATAGTTGATATTTTTTTTTTTTAAATAAGGTAGGTACAGTACACATCATAAAATGCTGAAGATCAAGATAATTTTTTTTTAAATTTTGGAGTGATTTTTGAAAGGTTTCAACTATGTATTTAAATTATGGTCAAATTAAAACAAAATAAAAATAATTTCAAACTTCTTTTAAAATATTGAAAAAAAAAATAATTTTTACAGACATTGCCCGCACAGGTATGGAAAATAACGGGATATAATTTTGTCATTGTTCAAATGTGTTTTTTTCTTTTATCATTGATATCCCAAAATCTAATGATCATACAAAAAAATAGAACTCACTGTTTTGAAAACGACCTAAATTACGTATACTAGATTCTTACGTATATGTATGCATATTTTGGCGCCATCCACTTGACATTATTAATTGCACATATCTGAAGGTATTACCCTCCCAGTGAAATGCAAACTGCATTCAATCACTAAATAATAATTTTAATCAAATCTATCGCTATACCTACTCAAAATTAAATTCTCCACCAACGATATCAAGCATTTCAATCATTCATCATTCAATTACACTATTTTACATAAACTATCGAAGAAAAAACAATACAAAATGACTTGTATACCTATGTATATATATGTATACATATTTCTTTTCGCAAAACAAACAAATGACCCAACCAATGAGTATAAATGTATACACATAAGTATATATAGGTACCTATACTGCACAATATTCAACCAAAAATCCTGCATCGATCCGACCACAAGAAGTGAACACGAACTTCCATCAACCATCAAGTCTACGAGTTACGATTTGAACAAAGAAAAAAAAACAGGACATAGGTATATAATTATCTACCTAATTTTTCAAACTTCTGAGTTTTATATCTAAAGAACGATCATATCCATTGCGATATCATGAATCGCGATAACAAAATACAATGTGTAACAACCTACAAGTAACTTGCCCAACCAAAAAAAATCAAATTCTTCTGCATGTGGCTACGTCATATACAAATTGTCATTCATGAATCATGACCTTGCATCAAATATATCTAGAAAAAAAATTATTTCTAACAGCAGGTTTTTTTTACATTTTCTAATAATTATAAGATGACGGGTAAGAAAAGAAAAATAAAAAAAAACTTAGCCAAGCACAAAAAACAAACAAGACAAAATATATGTGAGAGCGAACGGGCGGGCAAAGAGATAGAAATTCTCTTCTTTAGCGCTGATATTGCAGTGGAATTTTGTGGAACTACAACTTCTTTGTGTGCGTGTGCAAGGAATTTTTTTGTTAAAAAATGCAAAATAGACGTCTTTTCTAAGAATAAAATTAAATAAATAGTAAGCGGAAAAATTATTTTTTTTTGAAAAGTGGATAAACAAAATACCAGAAAAAAATAAAAAAAATATGCCAGAATTCTATTGCCAGTCGTTCTCTTACAATGGTATTACAAATATTGTCATATTGAATTGCATTTTGAAATATATCCTATGAGTTTTTTTTTTTTTGAAAACCGAGACTTTTTTCAGAATATATGAATCTTTCATAAAAAATTATTCACAAAAATTAAAAAATATAATTCTAAAAGCCCCTGTGCAAACCAGAAAATTTTAAGAAAAAAAAAGTGTTTTTTTTTACTTTTTGTTAAAAAAAAAAAAAAAAAAATTGAAAAAATTGAAAAAAAAGTTAAGTAATTACACACCTATTTATTGGCTTTGTAAAAAAGATAGTTTGACTTCTTTATCTTTTATACTTATTAAGTTATATCCAGTAAAACATTCATACCACTTAGTAAATTTCCTTCATTTTTCATGGGTTTGTAAGATTTTTTTTGGAATTAAATAAAAAAAATAAAAAAAAAATAAAACCGATACTCATCTTGCAGATATATTTTCTTAAGAAAAAAAATAAAAAAAAAATAAAAAAAATTTATTTACTATATGCCCCATCATATTTGCAAGCACTCTACAATTTTTTTTTGATTTTTCCATCTGTTTGCTAATTTTTAGGTCCAATTTTAATTTTTTTTTTTTTTAAAGCTCCTGAAATATTTTACCCATCCTATTTCCTATCGATATCCGTTTGTTTCATTAAAATATTCGGAAAAGTGTGAACGCTATACGACTTAGCGCAAAACTCTAACCTATTTTTTCATGGGACACTCACCCTTAACGAACGTTTATATGAGACTCATTAGTTAAAAAAGTCTCCCCCATAAGCTCATAAAAAAGTAATAATTATTAGCTTATGATGGAGTCTTTTGTAAGTAATTCGGTAAATACTAGCCTTAGATGATAGATAACTATAAACAGATGTCACAACTCCTATAAAGAAACTGTCAATAAATTCTGAGATAGCTCAAGCTGACAAAATTAAGTCAACATTTTGCGACAGTTTCTTCTAAGGAGCCACGATATCTGTGTATTGTTATCTATGCTTAGACGTTTCAAGGCCCACCAAAAAAGAGTGAACCTTCGCAGATTAATCCTCGAAACGATCGCCATATAATCTGACTGAAACAGTTTATAACTATGTATGCCTCAGTAGGGAAGCCCAACTTCGTCGAAGACATCGTCTATGGACTAGCCTTTTTGGAACGAGATTCGTTTAAATTCTCTACGAACCTTGCCACCGTATTCATAAGTAAATGGTTTGATTTGATAGTTTCCAATCATCTAACTTTTCCCTTAAAAAATGAGAAATCATAGGTAGTCAACACGTCCAGAAAGCATAAGCGTCAATCCAATAGATCCACCAGTGTCACTATCGCACCTCTTTCGCTGGGTTAAATGTGGTTTAAGAACTCTAAATATATACTTATCATCTGCTTATGACTTCTCATTGATGAGAAGATTTCATCTTAAAGAAATGCAATCCCACATTTAGTTGATTCGAAAACGCCATGAATGTGTATGTACAGTTGTTAATTTCCAAATGTAGACATATCTAGAGGTTTCTTAGCTAGGACTTGAAATTTGGTCAACATTTGCCCGCTTGAAGGTCAATAAAACATTCTAATTTATAAGTAATGATACTGATTCCTATTCCATTTAGTAGGGGATGGAAATAAGACGGTGATCGAAAAATAAATTTAAGCTGTCTGGTCTTATGAAATAAAGCCGCTATTGAAAAATAAAATTAGGACACTCTGTCTTATTTCCTTTTGAAAGTTTAAAATGTTTGAAGAAAAATCTGATGTTAAAAAATATTGAAAACCTCCTAGAAACAAGAAATCTTTGTGCTTTTTTTTTAATACTTTGGGCTTTCCTATAATCAAATTTCATCAAGTTGTAAGTTTTCTATCACACACAATACGAAAGCATTATTTTGTAACTCAGTAAGGTTGCTTTACCTTAAGGGCAATAAGTGAGGTTTACCAGAATAGATAATATCAGCTATACATAAGCAGTCACCTACGAACTTATCATGTATTTATTTTTTTCATTTTTATTTGCTAAATTATTTAACAACATCTACACATCATCAGATTGGTATCAAATGAATTTGCTTAACCACTATTCCGCACTTGCCTTAACTAACAAAACCAAGCGTTATTTTGCGGTTTAATTATTCATTTTAATTATACACAGCACATCTATTCTATGTGCATATATTGCACCCGAAATAGAAGATGGTCATCGAGTCTCTGACAATGGCTTTTGTTTGCTATATTTTGTACTCTTCATATCCTCTTCATAATCTTTTGATAATAAAAATGATACATGTAGCTACACCTTTGTGGTATTTGAACAAAAAACAATTATTTTTTAAATAATTTGATATCTTATCCATTGAATAACTTAAATGTATATATTTTAATTGTGATAAGATATGAATGTATCTTCTTTGTATTAAATAATAGTATTATTAAAAAAATGTTTTACGTAGTCATTTAATCACATGTCATTCGTTGTTCAAATGTTTAAAACAATAATTATTATTTTGTTTATCAATGAATAAGAAGGATTTTCTTTATTTTGACAAATTTAAATGACCCTTTTATATGGACAGTAATTTTTTTCTCGTGCTAGGAAAAAATTATAGAAGTTTGAGTGGGCACGAGTGTTTTATCGCTTTTTGAATTGTTATCATATGAAAGGTGTTTATTTGTATCTGGTGCAGATATGATCATATTGTGCTTTGTGCATCTCGTGATTTTGGCATGTGACCTGGGATGAAATTATTATAAAATTATCAAAATCTTTACACAAAAAAAAATTCGATTTATGAAGACTGTCACTTATCACAATCATTTTAACCGATTTCAACTTGAATCGATCAAGTTGTTTGGAGGTTACTTGAAAAATTCAAACACAGCGCTACTTCTCAAAACAGAATTTATTAATAGATTTTGATTTAATTGATTAGTTCCCACTGATTTTGAGTAAATAAATGCCAGCAAATTTTTGTTTTGTATTTCTTCTTTATTTTTGAATGACTGGCTTGCAATTTGTCACCAAAACACGCCTAATGGAATTATTCAAATAAATTAAAATCGTATTCGTAAAGTGAATATTTTTAAAGTATGAAAGTGTATAGAATTAATTTTATTTGTGATAAGATATAAAACTTATTTCTTACTTTCAAAGTATCATTGAAGTCTTTTAGGTCTATGTCCTATGCATCGTTGAAAAATTGTTTAATAATATTTTCGTTATTTTATCACTAAACAATGATTTGTTTTATTTTGACAAATGAAATAACCTTTGTAATCACTTATAAAGGGTGTCCCAACAAGAACGCAAGATTTACATTTTAAATAAAACGCAGATATTTAAAAAAAAATCGCGAATTCTTTATTATATCGTAAAGTAGACAGGTTGAGGTTATGTACGGAACAACTCATCGGGCAGATGGCTGCCGCTAGTTGGGTATTGGAGAGACAGCATGAAAATGCTAATTTTGCCGATAAAATCATCTTTAGTGACGAGTCCCATTTCCATCTTGATCGCTTCGTCAATACAATAGGCAAAATTGTCGCATTTGGGGCGAGGAAAATCCTCGAGTGATTCACGAGAAGCAAATGCACCCTCAACGTGTTACTATGTGGTGTGGATTTTGGGCCTTTTTTTATGAAAATGAGTCAGGTCAAGCGCAAACAGTCAATTATGTTCGGTATCGTGAAATGATAACCAATGAAATTAATGTGAAGGGAATGGGGTTTCAAAAAGGCGGCACCACATCCCATACAGCCAGAGAAACAATTCAATTGCTGCATCAGTTTTTTCCCGGTCATTTCGCGTTTTGGAGACCAGAATTGGCCGCCTAGATCGTGCGATTTAACATTATTGGACTTTTTTCTTTGGGATTTTTTGAAGTCGATGGTTTATGCGAATAAGCCGACGACGACTCAAGCCTTAAAAGAGGAAATTGGACGCTGCAATTATGAAATACCGCAGCATTTATGCAAAACGGTCATTGAAAATTTCATTAAAAGATCGCGTATGTACCAGCAAAGCCGCGGCGGCAATCTGCCCGATGTTGTTCCATACATAACCTCATCCTGTCTTCTTTACGATATAATAAAGAATTCGCGATATTTTTTTAAATATCTGCGTTTTATTTAAAATTTAAATCTTGCGTTCTTGTTGGGACACCCTTTTTTATATTAACACACGACCAGTCAAATTTTTTTTTATTTTGAAAATTTAAAGTTTAAACTTGATTTTTCATAAACCATGAACAGATTTCACTTGATTTAAAAATATTCTAATAAAAAAGAGCGTTCTTTAAATAAATACATAGTATTAAGTTGTTAGTATTTTTTAATATTTTTTTTTCCATTTCAAGTTCTTTTTTTTAAATAAACTTTTGTAGAACCGTTACCATTTTTTTGAGCTTAAGTTATTGTATTTAATTTCAAAATTATTTTATTTTATTTTTTTTTTAAATTCCAAGATTTTAATATTGAATCCTTTTTACATGCCTGGGCATAAAAATTTTGTTCATATCAGATAAATTTTTTTTTGAGAAAATCAAAAATTTTAAAAAATGTGAAGGATCACAAAATTTGGGAAAACAGTTATCAAAAATGAGCAAAAAACTGAATTTTTTTCAAAAAATCTTCAAGAAGATCGGATTCTCTAAAAATGCCAACAAAATTTTGTATGCATTGTTTCATTTTGCAACCGCGGTCATATTTTATTTTGAAATAATGCAAAATTTACATCTTCCAATAATCGTTATTATAAATAGATATTATTTAAAAAGTCTTAGAAATGAATGTAGTAAATACCTAGTTGACTTTTTAATGTTGAACTTCTTTATAGGTTTTCAGCTTGAAGTATTTGTAGAGCTCTTGTTGCACATAAAGTCTTAAACTGAACAAACAAGTAAACATTAAATGAGAACATCGAACAAAAGATTTATTACTATGGAATATAAAAAATAAAATTTCTTAATGTCCACAAGTTTCAGAATGTTGGTAAGGCAGTGTATTTGTGTTTCACTGAATACCATATGAAAAATTAAGTTACAAAAAAAGCACTGCCTTTATCAAAGCATTGAATTGTTCATCATGCAATAACTTCATAAATATATTCGCAGCACACTTTACTGGAATACTAATTACCAGAGATGAGTGTATCTTTTCTCCATCGAAATTAACACGATGATTCACTAACGGGTCTTAGCTATATTTTTTTTTTATATTGTGTTTGGTGTATAGTCTCTGTGCTCAATTAATGTTTTTTTTTTCCAAGAAATCTTCCATGAATCAGTGCAGATCAAAATGCAATCAATATAATATAGAAACTTTTGAAAATAATTTGTCTAATGTACTCAAGAAATGATGAGCAGAAAACAAAATTTACAACTTCCAAGTAAAAAAAAAGGCTAAACAAAAATTCCAACCCATCGCATCATGAATCCTTCGGTGGCATTGAACTTTTTGTATAGACAACGAGACGCTAGCTATGGCCAATGTAGGAACAACTTGAGGGCAAATAACCTTAATCTAGGTCGCTAACAAATAAACAAACAAAAAAGCAGATGGGGATGCATTGCATATAGAGTGAGTTTCATATTGCGTGGGGTTGAATAAATGAATAAAATACATGAAATAAATGATTTCCGGCCTTTACGTGGTTTGACACATTGTTAGTGTTTTCTTTTTTATTTTTTTTTCTTTTTTAAATATGTATCTATTTTTTGGCAAAAGTGTATGATACTACAAACGAAATACCTCGAAATCACTTAACGTATGATGCTTCCAATGCCAAAAAATAAAAGGATAAAGTCGAAGAACTTTGAAAATAGGTCATGTAGAAACATTATTTTTTTGCTTTAATTAAAATTAAAAAAAAAAACTAAATCTTGTGTATAGGAAGTCGTTTGGCTCATGGCAAGGACTCTGCAATAAATGCATTAACGTGTTTTCGTCAAGTGTTTTGTTCTCTGTCTTCTTTTGATGGAACATTTCTCTGCTCGTTTTAAAATTTCCTTGTACTCTATAGAAGAGGAACAAAAAGAAGAAGTTTAAATATGAAGAAAATGTGAAAGAAAAGTTCCTGCAAGTTATTGAATAAAAGGAGTCTGCTGATGGGTGAAAAGAATCTCACGTTTTAGCATCAGGATACGGGTCTTGACGCATAAGAAGTGAAATATTCTTGTTCTTCTTGTTGAACAAAAAAAATGTGCAGTATCAAGTACCCGTTTATCTTTGTCTTTTGTAGAGTTTTTTCTTTTACAATTTGAAACTGCAAAATAAAAAAGACATTAATATATAAAATATAGTCTATGGTGGAAAAAAGCTAATTTAGATGATTTTCTTCCGCAAGCTTTTTATTCATTTCAAAGGAAGATTAAACTTTTGCAGAAATGGAGTTAAAACTTAAGATGTTTGAACCATAGTCTTTTTAGATTACATTTTTTCTGGTTTCAACTTGCAGTTTGTGCGATTTTAAATTTAAAGTAAAAATAAGATTTTCTTAAAAAAATTGTCAACCTCTAATAAGACCCTAAAAAAATATACTTACTAATATGTTATATTTTATAGTAGGTCGATACATTTAAAGTACCGCTAGTTTCATTTCAGTATAAATTGTATATTAATAGAAATAAAATTGTGAACTTTTTTGTTGTTGTCTTTGTCTGTGACAGGGCAACGGCAGACAAAGAAAACACTATCAATTAATACAAAATCTTTTATGTTAAAGACATTTTCTTTTGTTTGTGTTCTTTGTCCTACTTTATTTAATTCACCCACATCCAATAATTGAAATTCAAACATACCACTTCTTCTTTAGAGTTACACAAATTAATTTTTTTGTTTTGTTTTTAATTCTTTGATTGAAAGTATAAATTAAGTGGGAGATGTGGTTTGGCCACGCATTTATCCAGAAAAAAAGTATAGATATTGTGTGCGGTATAATTTGTAGGAAACTTGATTTCCGTATAAATTGATATTATATTATGTCCCAATGGTAGTTTAATTTAATTTGAAAAAAAAAGTCGTAACCTTTTAAACACTGATATCATTTTACAAGAAATTAACTTATTTGACGAATACATTAGATTAAATCAAACCTTTTGAAAGAAAATGCGGAACAACTTTTGTTATTAATTCCTTGAGCTCTAAACTTTTGTTATACATAAGATAAGCTATTTCTATATTATAGTCAGACCGCAGTGGTATGAGATTAAAAATAATACTGGTCAACAAAATTAAACTTTTTAATTATAAAAACCGAAACATATTCTTCCAAAGATTTTTGGTGTGCTGATTTCGAATCTGAACTTAAAAAAATTCCAGCACATTCTCGTTTAAAAATTTTGTGTGAAAAAAACTTGAAAAAAACCTTTTTTGGGTATATGTGTTTGAGATCATGTAACAGCTTTATGGAATTTTTTCAACATCATTTTTCGAAGTTCAGAGCTGGTCTATCAGGTCAAGTTTTTGAAATCTACACATTTAAAAACTAAAAAAACTTTTTATTTCTGTTTCTGTAAAAAAAAAACCTTGTTGACCAGAATGTTAAAAGAATAATATTTACCTTTTAAATGTGTCCCAATGTTGAATTTCAATTTTTCACTGGATGCATAACTTAAAGAATAAGCAGGTATTTCAATTTTTTACAATTTAAGACAATTAAGTACAAATTCTGTAGGATTTATTTATTCGTGAATTCAAATTATCATTTTTTGATAAAAGTACATTTCGTGACTTGGAAATTCATTCTACAATCAGTACATTTAATTAAAACGCACCTGTTGGGTAGTCTTGAAAAATGTTCTGTGTATCTTTCTTACATTATTTTCCTATCACATTCTAACAATATAAACATTATTAATCGCTGGCGCTACAAAATTACATAACAAAAAAAAAAAACCTCCCATTGTTCTAGTTTATACATATAGACCGCTGATTTGCTTGAAAAGGTTTGAAATATTTTTGCTCCACTTTCACAATAAGCAAAAAAAAATTCAGATTGTTTAATTTGTTCTCCAGAGTACAAGAATGATAAATGCTTCTTCTTTGTACGCGTATAGTATAATTATTATTGCGAGGCAAAGTGACAAACGATTCGAGGTCCATTATCTGACTATTTAACATCATCATTGTGTGCATCAGTTTAGCTGCAAAAAAAAAAACAACTAACTGAGTGAGTGAGTGACTAATTCATCAGATTAATTTATGGACGTTTTATTTGTTATTCTATCTTTATAAAATCCCTCCCTTTATTCTCAAGGTTCTCTCCTATAAAAGCGTCCTGTGATGTCTGTTTTGAATTAAAATCAAATTAAGATTCTATACGGTTGATTAGTGACACCATAGTCAACGAGCGGGTTTATTGGAAGCATCAGCTGAGTTAGTGAGCTGATGACAATTCAAATTCAACTTCCCTGAATTATATTGACGTGTGATAATTTAATTAGATTTTTTATTTGTTAACAAAGAGTATTCGAGTTACATTACAGTAGTAGAAATAAATAATAATTTGAATTTTATTATTTTTTTTTTGAGGCCTAAAAATTATTTAAGCGCGTACTAAAATTATTGACACTAACTCCGTACCTGACTATATAAGAGCACTGGAAGTAATAGAGAATTAATTGCAGAACTCGCTTGTTGCATCACAAGTTATTAGATGAGTGTGTGGTTGCTGCGGAACTTGAAACGTTCTTTCCTTTTTGAAGTCTCCCCTCACCCCTGTTTGAGGGGAGACTTGTCGATTACGGTACACAAAAGTGACTAATTGACATTGCTCTTTGCGCTAATATTTGCATAATGGGTTAGGTAGCTCACACAAGTTTTTCATATCAATTGCTCTTGCGATTGCGCACATGGATGAATAGTTAATTGGAACCCCACCAATGTAAATTTAAACATAAAAACCATCACTATGAATAATAAAATATCAATAAAAAAATCATTGCCTGGTAAACAAAGATAGCAAAAAGTTGGTCAGTTAAAAGTTAATCGAGAACAAAATTTAGAACATTCAATTCATTTATTTTATGAGGGAAAAAAACCCTTTTGATTTGAACTATATTATATACCCACCTTAAATTTAGAAAACAGCACATCGATACCATAACAAACTAACTCTGACGTAATAACGATTAATTTTTTTTTTTTTGAACTTAAACGACTTGATTCTTATCGAAGCAGGAGTGTGCCCCAGCCCATCAGCCTGCACCCAATGAGTATTATATTTATTATTTGACAGGGCATTTGTGCGCTCACAAAAAATATATAAATAAAACATAAAAGCAAGACCTATTCAATCCGGAAGTAAAGTTTAATGTTTGGGTTGTCGGCACGATCACGTAGCATACTCGTATATATACGAGTACAAAATAAAGGAAGTAAACTTTGGAACTTTGAAGGAAAGCGTATTTAATTGGTGCTGACGATGATTTCATATCACGTTCTATAATATTGTGTGTGCCTTTGTGATTTTTTTTTTCGTATCGTTCATAAGTTGTAGGTTAATTGGGTTTTGATTTTTAGGAGTCTGAATTGATATTTTTTTTTTTTTTGACGTTGAGGTAAATTTAAATACACAAATCTCACAAATATTTTTCTGTGATAAACTATGCAGGTTAAGTATTGGCTTATCATAAGTATAGGTCATTGTAGTACGATGACATGGAATACGATAACATTTATTAACCTTGCAACGTTCTAACTACATATGTAATAACTTCTTGTTTCAGTTCAAGTTGCTTGAATTTTAAAAATTTCATCCGCTATTTGGGTATTGACATTCTCTATTGGAATGTCCAAAATTCTGTATATTATGATTTTGTTATTCTGTATTCTATGATTCTGTAAATATGTAATTAAAAAAAAATTCTAAATCTATCATTAATCTGTTTTTTTTTCAAAATTCTGTAAATGGAAACTTTTATGTACATATATTAATATCTGAACATTTGTTTTTGATAATTCGTATTCTCTCTTTTATCATCAAAAAAACATAATAATTGCTGACTTGCTGCACTATCAAAAGTATTTTTGTATTTTTTTTTACAGAATTTAAGTGTAAAGAGTTTTAAAATTCAGAATATTTGTAATGGAATATAATGCGAATGCCTAATCATATATAATAATAATAATAATACATATATGTATGTACGCACAATGACTGATTCACGGAATGTATGACGGAATATTTTACTCTGTGTATGCGTTACAAACGAATTTCCATTTGGTTTCTGAAAATTTTTTTTTGACAAATTTTTGTTTTGACTTTTTTTCGGCATTTATTTTTCAATGAATGATTTATTTTTTTTTTTGCACAATTTATTTTCTGAGTAGGTGCTATAGACGCGAAAAAAAAATCTCTGTCGACCTGCAAACTAAACTATTGAAGTGATTTATTTCAAACTTGGAACTTAAAGTCAGAGAAAATTTTGTGTGACCTTTTTATTTAAACTAATAACATCTTCTTCATGAGCCATAAGTCTTATTTTTCTATAATTAAAGGGTGTGATTACACTTCTCTTCAGGCTACTTCATCTACAAGAACGCTAATTATATTACTTTTTGTTATTTTTGTTTTAGCTTTCAAAAATACACTTAAAGAATTATAACAAATTTCTGACTACAAGTTTTTTGTAATTCAAATAGCTACACTTCATTTCCATCAAAATGTTTATAATTTAATTAATGTCCTATTTATTATCGTAGGAAAATAATAAATTTTCCATTTTACACCTACCTTTAATATAACTAAAAAAAATATAAATATAAAATAACTATCATGTTATTTTTTTTTTTCAATGTGAAAAATTATTTACGAAAAAAAAACTCTTTAACGAAACAATACAAATTATTTTGTATCAATCGTTTTCTTTATATTTGCCAGAGCTCGTTTTAAGTCATATTCTATACTAAAAAATTGATAACCTTGTACCTGGGGTGGAATCGTGTAAGGTGATTTGTGATAGGTGACAGTCACAATCAACAAATTCGGTGATAGTCACCGGTGACAATCACGATTTGGCGACTTTTTCTGGTGACAACTAAAGAGCTGTCACCAGAAAAAGTCGCCAAATCGTGATTGTCACCGGTGACTATCACCGAATTTGTTGATTGTGACTGTCACCTATCACAAATCACCTTACACGATTCCACCCCTGGTTAACTAGTGATCCTAGGTCTTAATAATATTTTATAGTTTCAATTATGTAAATCAAACTCAAGCAATAACAATTGCTTATAAAAATTACTATTAACATACGAGTATACAGCGCTGTCAGAAACATTCCGGAATTTTTTGCTCAGTTTCATTAATTGTTGTTTTCAAAATTCATTAACTTTTACAATTCTAAAAATAAAAATGTATAATTTTCAGAATATTAAAAAATAATAAATTTGGTAATTCGCATATATTGAGTTGAAAAATCGTTTTAAAAATACCTTTTGAAATAGCTAGTGTGGTATCAAGTTTATCACAAGGGCCTATAATAAAAAATAATAGTACTAAGTGCGAAAAAAAAGTCTTTTCCTTATTTTTTGGATTAATTTTTTCTCAAATTGGCACTCGATACATTCAATCTGATGATTGAAATGTGTTTTTGAAGGCATAAGTAAAAATATAAAAACTGAAATGCAGAAATCATTTTGAATTCAAACAAATATTTTATTCTTACCGAACCTTCTACATAAAATCAGTTTTATTACTTCAATACTCACTGGAAGTATTAATAATGATTCAACATGTATCCTTATATTTCACACGATATTATACATAATTCAATCACAAACTTCGCTTTAATTCGAATAAATTCTTTTTTAACTAAGCTAAATTCCATGACGACACCATTGTGTCAATGTTTATTTTAGTTTTTTTTTTTGTTAAAAAATTGAAATTTGTTATCAGAAATGTAAATTTTACAGAAAAAAAATAAAAGAATAATAATATTGGTTTGATGACTCATCAAGTGAGCAGCATAATAATGTGTTTGATGTTTCACAAATGCTCTTTTAACGGAAACCCCTCAATATGGGTTATTCACAGTATTCTGATACTGTTATTACTTTCTTAGATACTTATTGGGAATTTTGATAAAAATTTTCTCCGCAATATTAATGTTGCCAATCCTGCCTTATCTTACATCTTTTTGGATAATTTATTTTTAGGTATTAAGCTCACTGCTTCAAATATTGTATCGCCCATTTTTATTTTGAATATCTGAGTATGACCATCATCATTATCTGAACATGTCAAGGGTTTTCGCTTATTCTATGAATATTAATGATAAGAAAAACTTTATAAAAAAAGAGTTAAAAAAGTTCCCTACGTCTTGACTGCTAAACACATTTATTGTAGATAGGTGTAGTCTCGTATCACTGTCAAAATTAAAAGTATTAAAATAGTCTACGGTGCTAGAATGTGAAGCTGCAGTTTGAAATGTGGGGTGTAAAGTAAAGAGTTTAGTTAACTTCAAATGTCTGCCACAGCTACAACATTGTGTTTAGCCAGACTCAAAATGCAAGGTGATACAATATTTCAGCAGCCAGCAACGTCCAGTTCCGATGCAATATGACGCTTCAGTAGGCACACACAAAAGAAATCTACCACATACTATAATGGATGGTCAATTTGCAGTGAATGCCATATGTCACACACCTTGTTTACAATCTTAACACGTTTACAATTTAAAAAACCAAAAAAAGAAATCGAAAGTAAAAAAAAAAGCTACTGGCATTTTGTTTCTTTGTGTTAGCCATTCATTTATAAAGCGGTTGCAGGGTTGCCAAACCTTAAAAACAGCTATATTGTCAAAATGAGTTCTTGAATCACATAGAGCTGAAGTGACTGAATGCATGCATTTTTTTTGCAGAAACGGTTTTTCAAAAAGAAATTACACAGAATTAGTAATAAAACTCGTATGAGGAATTATCATAAAAAAAGAGTAAAATTACTCTAATTACGTGCACCCCCATCACTAACGTGGTTTGCGAGTCAACAAGCGAACATGCAAATGTTGTGTACCGAATTTCAAGCAGTCCCGTCCTTAATTTTAAACTCCAAGTTGATTTGAAAAAAAAGAAAAATGAAATTAGACCCCACGGTTCAATAAAAAAAAGTAATTTGCAAAATAAAGGTTTCACATTTTAATATTACTTTATGATCGAACTTCGACCGCCGCAAAACTTGAAAACACAAATATGTGAAACTTGAAGGACTATAAATTCTGTAAATTTTAAGAAAAAAATTTGACAGGATGTTTCAGAATGCTATTATTAGAATAGGATTTGGGATGTTATTAAGGTCCACAATCCATCAAACCGTTTAAGAGAATATGAAAAATCCGGTTCTATGGCAGGTACCGTAAATAAAAGTTTTTCAAAAAATATTTACTTACAAAACTCCACTGAAAAAATTTCATCAAAATCGTTAGAGCCGTTTTTGAGATAAATTTGTTTGGTTGTTCCCTCTGAAAAATAACCTTAAAATCTTAACTTCCAAATTTGAAAAAAATCGCTTTAGTAGTTAAGACTGTAAGACGTACTGACAAACAGACCGAAATTCAAAAAGAATTGTAGGACCCTCTTTTTCGCATTCTATATCATCGCAATATCAGGTCTGATTAATATCTCGAGTTCGATGTTCTTTTAGGAACCCACAACTGGCCCTTTAGTACAAGAGCTCCGAACATTTGTAAATTCAGAGAATGTAAATGTTTTGCATTATAAAACCATCCGATGTAGGCATTTTCCAGCTTGACTGCATAAATAAGCCACTGTACTCCAGCAACACCGGGCTTTAATACTAGTATAAATAAATAAAAAGAAAAGAACAAAATAAGTAAAATACTTTGGTATAATAAAAAACAAATGTATGTTTGGTAACTCTGGCTTACAGTAGTTACCGGTGGCAGTCCATCATCATCATACTGTGAATTGTGATCATCTTCGTTCGACGATCGACGCGACGTTCCTTCGTCTTTCCTGCTGTTGCTATTTGAATCCAAATTGCAAAACTAAACAACAACAAAAAAAACATTTATTTTTTTCAAAATAGAAAATAAACTTCACCAGCCCATCTCATGAATAACTTTGTTATTTAGCTAAGCTAAAGTTTTTGATATCCATTCAACTAGTACCAAACCAACGCCAACAGATGATGGCCATGATGAATTTAAAGCACCCGTCACATCACATCATCGATAGCAGCAAACTAAATGACTTTGTTTGTGTTGTGTTGTTTAATATTTTCTCCACACTACCTACCATGACTACTTGGTGGTGATATGGAGGAATGAAAATTACGTAAAAAACATGAACGATAACAGATTCAATTTTTTTTATTATTGAATTTACGTTAGTATGTAGGTATATGAAGTTAAACGTTGGTGCTGGTTGTGCATTGATGCGTGGTGTGTTATGGATATCGTATTTAAAATAAACAAAAAATACGAACTAGTTTTGCTGAAAAATTAACATTCATTATTGACGTCTACTGCATCATCGTTATTATCGATATGAATATTTTATCAAGGTGTATTAAAACCACGTACATACATATGTGTATCCCCCAAAAAGATTTCATTTCATATCTTACCGGTGGGTGCCATCTTAATGAAGACTTTTTCCTTGAAAAACTGTTGAAAGGCGTCTTTCTGTCTCTTTAAGTAAATTGTTAAAGAACCGCTTTTTTATTATCAGGACTTACGAATAAGTTTATCTTTATTTTCCCTTCAATTCAGCATAAAAACATATGCATATTTACAAAGTGACAAATCACATCAACAATGTAATCCGCAATCCGCATGTCTTAGTTGCTCTTTTCAGTAGTTGACTCATTCGATGCGAACGAAAAGCTTTGAAAAGGAGTTTCAAGTATTTTGCAGCCACCAACAACCACAATTGGAAAACCGCAGTTTAGTCATACAACTATGCCATGGCCTGTGGTTACTTTATTTGTACGCGCCAATCTACCCTCTGGCCCTTGTATCCGCCAGATGTCACTTTTTCTGTGCGATCGATATTGTAGCACGAACGACTGATCTCCTCACAGCTCTGCGTTGGGTTAAAGTCGTTCGCAAACAGTGCGCTATGATGATGAGATTTATTTTTTGTTCGTCGACCAAAATACCCGCACTCAGCCCGGCACGATCAGATTTAATTTAGCTTTCGTACGGTAGAGTAGCAAGTAGCTTATACAATTTGTCCAATCGATCGGAAGTGGATGTTTTACATTATTTAGTGAACTAGTTCTTTAAATTTCGAATTAATTGTTACGAACTTTTTTTTTGTTTTGGTTTCGAAAGCGTCTAGTCTTTCTGATATTTTTGTGTGTGTTTGTTTTTTTTTTTTTTTTTTGTTGTTTTATTTTAAACATTTATTTTGCAAAATAAAATTAATTGAAACATTCAAATGGGAGCACCAAAGACGAAAAAGGTTGGGGCATTTAAAATTAAAATACCTACTTTCGATTTTATTTGATTACCGAACTTGCTATAAAGTGAAATGTCACACTTTGTTATATTCAAAAACCAGCATTTTGAATAAATTGTTTTAATTTACATTTTGTGTTGATAACTTTTAGAACGTAGATATAATAAACAAATTATATATATTCAAATACAAATAATTTAATTAAATAGCTATTAGTCATCAGAAGAAAAATATAACTTAATGTAATGAAAGAATGTCTATTGGTAAACAAATACGTAAGACTATAGCAATATTAATGTAAGTTGAAAGTGGAAACAAAAAATGGTTGAAATTACAATTATTTGAAAGATTTATTCATAAAAGTTTTAATAACCTGGATATGCAAACACTTAATTAATAGTGTGGATTATTATTAATCAATCGTTTGACAGACGGAAAATTCCATGTAATAAAAATAAATAATAATAATAGTAAAAATAAAACGTGTATTGTGACATAAATTGTCATTTATTGTTATATTGTACGGGTAAAAAAAAAAACATTTTTAAAATATTGAAAGCAGGAATAATACGAAAATCCAACCTGATAGAGCAATTCTGAGCTCGGCTTCGAGTTAAACATGTTTCTGTTACAAAAGTCTTACTGACCAGTGTTATTAAGTTCAAAGACATACATTTTTCACACACTCAGGAAACAAAAAATTCAAATAGTCCATCAAATAAAAGTAAACAAAAATTTCTTTAAAATAGCGCCTAGCTTAAAAAGTACAATTTTTCAGCATATAATAGGAAACCAAGTTCAAAAGGGGCAATTTTTTAGAAGTAACTTCAATGCCCTTCAAAGACCCCGAACTAACATTATTACAAAACGGAATATTATTTTTTTTTCCTGTTCTAGTTATTAGATGATATTACCTATGATATATCCCATATATACCAAAATACCATTTACATGCATATTATTCTAACCGCTAACTGATGGTAGTACAAGGAATATTTTGTTGTCTATACTTATTTCCTCGTATTAGAGCTAGTTTATTCACGGTGGCTTCAGCTTCTGATACAACTTTCACATGTTTTGGATAAATCAAGGCTAATCAACCCCAATTCGCTGGTTAGCTAAATCTAAATACCAACTCCGACTATGGATTCTCTGAAAAAACATTTTAGCTTGCATGAAAATTCTAGGGTCTACGAGGTGGAATAATCATGGATTAAATTTAGCCCACTGTGAACATGAATTCTTAAAATAATCTGTAACAAGTTTTTTGACAATTAAGATTTATAGTTTGCTAATTGCTCAATTACTTTTTTTTTCATATTATGTATTTCCGGTTCAATCTCTCTTTTTTTTTATCTACTACTGAAGAATCTTCTGCTTTCTTGAGACTAATTCATGTTAAATGAAATGGCAGAGCGATGTGTTAAATCTCAATTATTTTAATATGTTTTCTCTAAAACATTTAATTCCGTTGTATGCAAAATGATCCATATACGTACGTGCTTACTATTTAACACGATTTTGAAAAAAAGAAACATTAATACCCACAATCTGGGATAAACTAAAGTCAAATTTATTTTCTCTCTGTCGTTCATCGTTATTAACCATGTAACACACATGACATATTGTACAATAAATCTTACCATAAACCAAAACCTGTATACAGCATCATAATCAAGGTCATAATGACTATTGTTTGTTTCAACGCTTATGAACCAGAACCTATCACATCGGACGATGACTCCTTTCCTCTCATATTTTTTTTTTATTTCTTACCTGCCACCAAATAATGAGGGCGAATTAAGAACATTCATATTATTCCTAAATCAGATTTTGGTACAAAAAATATTTTTATTCAACCCACGCTTGTCATAACTCTTAATTGGTTAGTGGTTGATCATGTGTGGGATGTCTATTTAGGCAAGACACCATTGACAAGAAATTATCAGAATATTTTACATTTCGTCATTCATTAACAACAACAACAAAAAAAACTTTTGGAGGCTTAAATAATAAACAACTGCTAAAATTTTAAACTTCCATCATTATAGATGGCAATCCCGCCACCACCGGGACCACCTCCCCCGCCAGGTCCGCCTCCACCCCCAGCGATGGGTGGTTTGAAGCTAGGCAATCCTGCTGGTGGTGCTGGAGATATGAGATCAGCACTTTTGCAATCTATTCAAAAAGGAACCAAGTTGAAGAAAGCCGTTACAGTTGATAAAAGTGGACCCGCTTTATCAGGAAAGGTAAATACATAGTTGGAAACCCAAATACATCCTATAGTACTGTATTTCTGATAAGTTTTTTTTCTATTAACTTCTTGTAGGTACGTGATGAATCCAAAACAGCAACAACAACAACAACTGCCTCCCCCAAATGGAACGCCACCAACAATATCGTAGCTAATGGTGGCCCGAAATTGGGGGGTCTATTTGAAGGTTTGGCATCCATGCCAAAATTAAAACCTGTAAATGGAGCAAGAAGTTCACCGTCTTCCACAAGATCAAACACAGCACAACAGCAGCAGCAATCTGAAACAATCACATCCGCAACAACGAACAGTAGAAGTCCACCCCCCTCAAATGGTCCAATGGACTTCAATGCCGAACTAACAAAACATCTAACATTAAAGAAACAAAAGCAACAAATAAATGTTACCGAAGCAAATTTAAGGACCAATCGTGGACCACCACCACAACCTCCAGCAGCGCCACCGAAGAATCTTTCATCTGTGAGTATCTTTCTCATTATAATATTAACACTGTTTTCAATGTCGAGTCACTTTTCCAATGGAATTGCTCAGCGGGTGCAAGACTATTTTTGAATTTAGTCACCATACAAGGTATACACAACACATATCAGGTAGGGGGTGGTTTCTTTCATCTCCATTTTCAATGAAATTGTTTTTCCTCCTCAAAGAGATTTATGCCGGATTTTGGGTATTTTAAGTGCGAAGCTACTATTTATAGAATTCTTTTGTGGATGATGGTCTTTTTAATGCTGTGTAGATTGTATAAAAATGTAAATGTTTATTGTATGAGAATTAGTATTTCAAATGATAAAGTAGGTTGGAGGTAAGTTGCGTTAAATAAGCAATTTTTTTTTATTCCGGGTTTGTTGAAATTAGATTGAAATAAATTGGATCTAGGTAGTGTTATTCTTTTTTTTTGTATTTCAGGGTATAAATTACGGAACTAGTGGATGATCCTTTTTTATGGACATTATGTAATGGATGAATGAATGTAATTGCACGAGTAAAACTAATAACTAATCAAATAGTCAAAAGCAAAAAATTATAATCCAAATCAGTTGATTTCAGATCAAAAGTAACCTAGTCCAACTGTAACTTCTAAAGCTTTAGTACCAATAAGGTCAGAAACAAATTCAAATTTACAATATTTAGTAAGGTGATCAAACTTGTTCTGCTTTCCACATTCTTTAAACTAATTTGCTATTTCACAAACTAATATATCATCAAAATTAGGAAGCATTCGCCGATACCGTAGGTTCTTGTGATTTATTACATCGGTTAGTTATGTGGTACATCCAAAAGACAACTTGTCGTAATTGTTATCAATTATTTATATTGAGAACTACTGATTGTTGTAGTGAATGATAAAATTCAGTAGACAGGATTGGATTTACCAAACTATTCAATTCAAAATTGAGGTCTTTTTCATTCGTACGCTCTCTCATACCAATTATTATGGAGCAATCAAAATTAAAATTAATTTATTATTTATTTATTTATTAAAAAAATATTCAATGTTATGTAATAGCTGATTTGTCAAAATTGATCGACAAATGTTTCAAAGTTGTTTTTTTTTACTTTAATTAAAAATACAAAATTGTTTAGTAAACGAAATTGTAATGTAAAAAAGATAAAGTTTTAGAATTTTGAAAACTAGACTTGTAGAACCAGCTCCCTGTTTCTTCTAAAAATAAGTTAGCAAAGATAAATTAATGTTCTATTAAATGAGAGATGAATTTTTCGAAAGAAACGTAATATTTTATCTGTACTAAATTCTCTAACTAACACTGCATACAATTGTCACAATATCTTAAATATAGAATATATCTTTGTCCTCGCAGTCAAGAAACCAACCAATGTAGACTTAAAATCGATGTATTGACATACATATGTGATTTTGCCTTCTATCACATATTTATAAATTGAATTTGTTCGGTAATTGTCTTATAAGTATTAACCACCCCCGCTATAATAAAACGATGAAATTGTATATCATAATTTCGTAACGTCCGTCATGTCACTGTGGAAATAAGAGATGTTGTGTAGCATAACAGCAGCATCTGGTCCATAACAGATGCTTCTCTCACATGCAAATTATAACGCAAGATCCAACTTACACCAAGTAAATACAAATTGTTTTTATTTTGTACAGCGGCAATGGCACATTGCAATCAATTTCAATTAATTCCACTTGCTCTCGATTTTCTGCTAATTTTCCTACGTTTTTTTTTATTTTCTTTTTCCTTCCCTTCTGCGTGAACAAAAACAAAGATGAGTACATCCGACTCTGTGCTTGAGAAGAGTAATTTAAATCAACTGAGATCAAGTCCGAAAATTGGAGGAGGAGGAACAGTGACAGGAGGCAGCAATGCCAAGTCATCATCACCTACGCTATCGGAAGGCAGCAATAGTAGTGGAAGTAATACAACTACGACTGGTATCACTGTGGTGAGGAAAAATGCCGCAAACTTAAAGTAAGATTTAAATGCTTAATTTATTTTAATCTGACCCTAATGCTTTTTTGTTTTTGTTTTAGTTTATCTTTAGGGAACAATTCGAGTTATGTACATAGTATGAGTAGTCAAACAAAAACATCGTCGTCTTCGTCGTTGTCATCGACAGTATCTTCTACATCTACTACTGTAACAACACAGCGCGTTACTGGTTTAGCGCCAAATAAATCGTCTCTTTTTGCAACAGTTAGTGAAAGTAAATCACCAGTACCGGGATCACCCTCACTGAGTGGGAGTACACCACCTATTACATCAGCGAACAGATTTGGACCCAGTCACGGCAAACCAAACTTTGCACCAAAACCTCCTGGTATTCAAGTTGCAGCAGCAAATTTACAAAAGTCAAGTGTAGCCCGGCATCATAGTATGAAATCTCCTAGGTATGTACTGTACATATCATTTCTACACTACACATATCTTATTTTGTCCAGAAAAGTCTCAACCCGTGTTCTAATAAATATCTTGTTATATAAGCATTTAATGAATTACTTACTTCCATGAAACTTTTATCAATTAAAAAATAAAAATCAAGAAAGTTAAACTAAGTATACAAATACTTGAATTTATTAGAAAAAAACACGCTTATTTTCATTTCTCATATTAAAGTAGGTTACGTTCGACATTTTTCTACTAAAAATAAAACCTAGATAAAATCAACTTCCGTATAGACCATTAAATCTATTTAATCATTTGATACATTATCTTTTAGAAATAATATCAATTAAATAATTTTCCAGATCCCCACCCATTGCCCCAGCTGGTGGGCCAGTCTTCCCAACCTCGCAAGCATTCGCAACCATGCGAGCACCTCTTACACTATGTCAATCACAGGAAACAATAAGTATTCGACAAGCGCCAAATCCCCCAATCGGTAAGTGGATTTACTATCCCAAAGTATATGTACAGTACAATGTTATCATTTTGTTAATCAATTGATTCATTTATAGGCCGCCCAACTGTCGCTCCACCAAAACCACCATCAGTCAAAGCACCTCCACCACCCACACCTGCCAGGAGTATATCTAATACAAACCTTAATAACCTTACACTGAGTTCGGCACAGAGCAATTCGAATTTAAACTCCAGCCTTACGCCAAATGTATCCTCTTTGCGAGAACATTTCAAAACGAGTCAAAACAATATATCCACAACCGGAACATTATCATCGTCTAATAATTCACCGCCATCAAAGACAAGCTCACCCATCACAAGCAGAACACCAGCCAGCCAACTAAATGGTGCTCCTCCTCTACCTCCGCATAGGACATGTCCAGCACCACCACCCCCTCAGCGGCAGATGTCATTTAATGTGAGTAGCTTTTTTTCTTTCAAATTGATTAATTTTGAAAAAAAAAGAATTGTCGTACATCTAAAAGCTCTTTTTTTAAAGTGTACTTTGGTGTAACTTTTATTTTTAAATTTCTTTTGTTAACATAATAACTGAGAATTCGTGTTCTCGTGGACTTACCAACCTAGTTTTTATATTTGCTGTTTGGGAAAAGTATTGGTTTAGTGCACATACAATATAAGGTATGATGTGAATTCAAAATCGAGTAGCTCAGGCACGTATAGGGCCTTACTCGCTGTAGTAATAGAGTTTAAAGAAAAAGAACTGCTAACTGAAGTAAAATTAAAGAACAATAACCGGTGTGTACTTTTCAACTTAAGACGATATATGTTTTTCTAGAACATTATGTCTAGTTAAATTTTTTTTTTCTAAAGCATGTTTTTGTCGGTACTGAATCCGAATCTGAAAAAAATATCTTTGCAACTGTCTGACGCAAGAACTCTTCCCCGCAACGTTGTCGCATTCTCTATATTATTATCCAGAATTTCCAAAATCCAAAACTAGTTAGTGCCACTTCTCTAGTATTAGTTTTGTCGTTGATAATTTGGTAATAGGTAAGAACGATATGCGGCGTGAAAAAAAAAACGATGAGCTTTTTTTGTCGTCTACGTTTAATTTACCACTGACAGTAGAAGAAAGAACATCATTTAAATTTGAAAATCGCCATAATGCATAATGTGGAACTAATATCCATGTATTTTCGATTCTTAAATACGATGTAGCTACATTTGAGGCAACTAATCCGCGCATTTTATTTTATTTTTGAAAACTAATGAGCATGTACATGCGACCTATTTGGGTTTTTTTTTTCTTAAAGAAGATTAATTTTGCATCTAAGAGAAAAAGTATTATAAAGTATTTAGTGTTTCCTTGTGGTTAAAAAGGATAATACATATTTTGATATTATATACATAAGAGGATATATTCATGGTGTCCCAGATTTTGAAAGTTTTAAATTTGTATACTCATACGGCGTCTCAAGTTTGATTTGAATGAACAAAATATTCTACAAGTTTCATGTTATTAAACTTAATATTAATGCGTGCTTACTTTATTTATATTTCATTGTTAATCAAATTATGTAAAACTACGATTTCCTATTCTTTTTTAAAAGTTGATAGATAATATTTTATGATAATATGAGAAGCATTTTCATTCTTTTTTCCAAAATGTTTACCCAGCTGAATAATCTATATAACCACTTTTGCAAAATTGTAATATATATTATATTATATTTTTTCGTGTACCTACATATTTACAGAAAAGTTTAAAATTAATCGACACGGGTAAGTAATATGTCAGAAACTTAAAACTTGAAGAAGTTTTAAAACGTAACACCACCTCTTACCAAAGAAGACTTGGATGCCATATTATGAATGTTTGGCAGCTTAACATAAAAAATTTCTTAAAACTCTAAATAAATTTACATTCAACTTACATAAAACGTTTGCTTGTAACTTTATTATTCATTTGTTCTTTTTTTACTTCTTCTGCTAAATTTCAACTATTTTAAAATATATGCTATGTCCTTAATCATACGGGAGGCAACTGAAAGTTTACCTATCGCGGCTTTCAAAAAACGCATTGCGTATTAGTAAAATAAACAAAACCACAAATGTACTTTTTTAGTAGCATTTTGGGCAAAATACACCTTTCCCGATTACGGTATCAAATGAAATCTTAGACTGCCCTCTTTACAAATCCAGTGGTCATATATATCATATATATATACTTTCATATATTGCTTTTTTTAAAAACGGTATATTGCGTTTGGCACAAAGAAACACATTCATTGCAGATAGATAGATAGATACTTTATTTAATAGATAATACAATTGTTTGTTTACATATTGTGTTTTTAGCACAGCTTGAACAGAGATACGATAATTTATATATCTTACTACTGGAAAATATTTTTGAAAATGAATTGGCAATATTAGGAATGAAAATTTAATTTAATTGAAGGAAAACTATAAACAAAAACCTTCATGCAAGAAATAAATAAATAAAATAATATATATATATATTTTTTACCATCTCAAAAAAAGACAAAAGTGGTTTGTCCCACCACTGAATTCGTAAAGATGACAGACTAAGCATTCATTCGATTCTATAAAAATATTTAAATGACATTTGGTACCATTAATGCGTAAATATATTTTTATGCTAATTTGCTAAAAAAATAAAAAACAGTCAAGCAATATTATGAATTACATGAATATGAGTACAAGTTTCATTTATTTCAGCAACCCTGTTAACTACTTTTATAATCTCATTTAGCACACTTTTTCACTACTTTTCCATTGCACTCTCAGCAGATTTCTCTTCGGAGGAAAAAATCTATTGATTTTATCAAAAGAGTTTCTGACTTCAGGTTTTACGTTTGTACTTTTTCTGTTTTAACCAAAGGGATGAAAAAAAACTCGTACTCATATTACCAGGTCGGTCGTTGTCGCATCGCAGTGTTTATTCCACTTTTGTTACGTGACAATAGGCTCGCTCAATGTCCTATAAATGTGTAAAAATATAATTCAAATTTAATTTGGAGCCTCGTAGCCTTGAAAAAAAGTTGTGAATTAAAATTAAAGCCGAACAGAAGAATAATAAAAAAAATGAGATCTAAAAAGGTAAACAAAACTAAATGAGTTTGATAGTTATTTTGATGGTGTACTTATGTGTAATCTGGTTGAAAGTTATGGTGGTTGGATTCGTAAAGGTTAAAAGTATATGCGGGTAAAAATAATGTAAATGTAAAGTGCCTTTTTTTTGCTGAAGGACAACCCTTATTGGTTCAAGGTCTTTGCAAAAGCAAGATGTAAAGCTTTTTCTATTTATGCTGTTTTTATACTCTGTATATATAAGGTATAAGCTATAAACATGAAGTGCAAAAAAATGGCGCGATTTTATGTTAAGGATACTAACTAAGTCGTCGGTAATGCATGCAACGGAAGTTAAAACATGCATTGGAAAAATGATGTCAAAGTGTTCTTGTGTAATATAGTTTCATGTTGACATTAAGTAAATAGTAGGTACTATGAATATAAAAGGTTTAAGTTTCAAATAATGAAGATATTTATGTATAATTGACCTTACATGCATAAAATGTATCATATATATTTCATTGCTTCTTTTTCAATGCTAAACCATTGAAAAAATATAACGACAATAAGCAATAAATATTCCATCAAGACACTTTGACCTTGTTCTCACAAATTTAGAAATTTTTGGCAGTGGTGTTTCACTCTCTTTAAACTACTCCTTCCGTGCGTGACATTAGATCATGCTTTGTAGTCATCACTTCGTCTGAATACATTATGAGTAAGGCCCAATGACAATTTAACTTGAAGACGGTTTTATTAATTGATATATGTACGTACAATGTACATTGTATAATGTACATACATATGTACTTAAAGATCTTAATGAGGTAATTTTTAAATTGACATAATTTGTTTGTAGTTGAACCACAAAAATTTAGTTTTAGTCTTGTCAATTTAGATTCAATGAAAATATAATCATATCCTTTATTTTTTTTTTAAATAAAGACTAATGTATTTTAGTGCGCGGCATATTTTTTTTTTCCAAAGTTAGTTGGCTAGAGTTAAAGCCCAGTTTATCAGTGGTGATTTAAGCCATATTCTCCCAATTAAATAATCCACAACTCACTTCAAGAGAAGTAAAAACTCCTAATGTAAAACTAAAACAAATTTTCTTCAGTCAATGCATGGTAAACCGAACTCGGCTCAAATCGGTAGTCATAGATGATACCTTAATTAATACAATGTATACTTTGGAACCAGCCACTACATGAATTTAAATATAAAACTTTTGTAATAGAAAATACAGAGAAAATTTAAACTCGCAAAAATTTCACTAATAAAACTAAAAAAATTCTTATCTTCTTAAATAAATTGTGATTGTACTTTGATTTCAGGCAGGTGCACCGCCAGTGCCCCCTCAAAGGCACTCATCAATGCGCCCCCCCTCAATTACATCTGCAGCGCCTAATGTTGTTAACACGTCAAATAACAACAACAACAGTTATGGTCATAACAACAGTGGTTCAGCAGTCAGTCGTTTGGTTACGGATTTAGAATCGAAATTTGGTAAAAGATTTCATAATGTAACCGAATTTCCAACACCTCCACCATTTTTAAATATCCAAAAAATGTATCCTAGTCGTAATGCAGTAAAAGCAACTAACGGTATGTAGAAAAAAAAACTGTTCAAAAACGAAAGAGAATAACTATAAGAAAACGTTAGATATGTTTTAAAAAAAGAACAGTATAATTAACTAATATTATCGAAACTAAAGAAGTAACACAGTTCATTTTAGTAGTATTTTTTTTTTTTCTAATTTTTTAACTATAAATTTAGTTTATGGTCATCGTTATTCGTTATTCACTTGTTATTTAATAATATATATATACTATATTTTAATATTAAATATTATTTTTGTTTTTAAAATAGAATTATAGTTAGATAAAAAAAATATATACCTAAAGATTTATTTTTTAATTTTTCATTACTTGCAAGAACTACTATGTATAAATTTGTATTATTATATTTTATGAATAATTTTTACTTTTAAGAATTTTTTTGCCTGTTTTACAAAAAAAAAGATGAATTTTCTTATAAATTACATTATGAATTTATAAATATATATTTAAGTTTTTCAATGAATATTATGCATTTGCTATTTGTTCATTTTCTTTATTTTATTCATTATTTACTTGTTAACATTTAACAAACGAAGCATGCTTTATATACATAAAAATTAAATAATAATACAAATAAAAAAAATTATGATTAAATGAATTTTTAAAATAGCTAACAATAAAATAAATGAAATCCCCTTTTCACATGGAAAAAAAAATGAATACAAAATAAAAATAAACATAAACACATTCGCATTAATGTTTTATTGTAAACAATCAATTTATATCATGATCTTTTTCATATGAAATTTTGTTGCGTAAATGTTTGCTCTTATTTGTTGGAACCGCATGACATACATTTTTGTTTTCATTTGTGATTTATTTTCGTGTAAAATTTTTATTTAAAGCGATCAATTTTTGAAAACAAGCAAATCACAATGAATTCGGCGCTGAGTTTTTCGTGTACACCCCAGTTGAATCCAATATGGTGAAGATTTGTAATATTTTGCCTCAAGGAACTTAGCACCTCATTTTTGTTTTTCGATATTCGCAAAAAATTATTAGTCAGAAAAGGTCGACTTGTTTCAGAAATAGGCCAGCCATAGAACATTTTTATTGAAGGAAAAGGGTCAAAGTTTCTGAGTTATTCGTCAAACAATAAAATCAGCGTAAGGATTATGAGGATTTATTAACCTTTCAGATGAATGATTTGCCAAGATACCCATCAGATTGCATACCTTTTTTTTTCAAATTCCAGCAATGAATTGTTGTTTTATGAAAAATTCATAAAAAAATCAATGACCGACAAATTACTTAAACCTTAACAAAAAACAACACAAAAATATGAATTTGTGCCACTAAGGTCTTATGAATTATAAAATGGAACAATAACAGGTGATAGAAAGTTTATTTTTCCAATTTTCCATGTATCCGATTCTAACAATGTCTAGGACCTTAAACAAAAACTATGGCTGACCAATAGACCAAGGTCCCTTTAATAGGAATTTTTATTTTATTTTACATATATATGTATTTCAATTTATCCATCAATTCTCAATAAATTCTTATCTTCTTATACCAACAACAATATACAATAATAAATTGTAGTTCTAAATGAAGTTGTTAACTAACAAATTCACTTTTGAAAAAGATTGTGGGTTTGTTGTTAGTCAAACATTTAAGTCTATTTAGTCCACTAAAGTAAAATTTATCAAATATTTTTTTTTTATCTTTTTAGTATCGAAGTAACTCCATAAATGAGGCTTTGACATATTTATAAATCTTTAAAAAGGTGCGTTTACTTTAGTTGGCCGAGCTGTCACTTTTATAAGCAATTTTTAGCTGAATTTTAGTTTAAGAAGATAAATAGTTTAAGCTGGATACTTGTATTAAAGTTTTCAAAAAAGTTTTTAATTTGTGTTTTATTGTTTGTATTTATATTTTATTTCGATTGATTTGATTTTATTGTGCTGTTGAAGCTAAAATAATTTTCTTATTCATTAGTTTATTTTATTTGTCGGGAATATAAGAACGACAACTGTTAGAAATTAGATTTATTCATTTAGAAATTAAAAGTCTTCATCATTAACACTTTTCTCCTTGTTCAGTTTGTTTCCGTGTGATATCTTAAAGATGTCTTGTAATGTTTTTTAAAGCAAGTGAGCAAAGTGCTCATTCGAACAAAAATTTCATTATTTGTTTATTATTTGGTAAACTCCAAAATTCGAACGTAGCATTTTTTGAATAAAAAAATTTAAGAACGTAAAATATAGTATTTAAACCGCAAAACTGTTGATGGAAATCTTTAATTTTGTTTCTTAATAAAAAGTTCAATAATTATTAATTGTTGGTTGATGGACTAAATGACTCGGGAGGCGGTTCATTTCTCTCTTGGTTGATCCGACAATTTTTTGTTCACAAAATTTTTTTGGCGATTATTTTTTTTATAACATTATTTTTATTGACAAATTTATTTTGAGAACAAAATTTCGTATAGGTAAACGAAAATTTTTCCATTTCTTAAAATATATGTTTGGCACTGTGGGTTTTCTTAGATATTAAAATTGATTTCTGTTTGAAAATTCCTTTGAACCTTGTCTGGTGACTACATAGTACATACATACATGCAGTAACGCAGAGTTAACGCTAAAAAAAAGCACCTCAGGTACCCTTTAACCAACTTATATAAAATAAAAATACTTCTGAATTTTGAAAAATAATAAGCTAATAGGTATTAGTATGGTGTATTATAAAACAATCTAAAGTAAGACATTATTAACGTTAGCCTCTACAATTGTTAAGAAAAAGTTTTTGTTCTGTTTCAACCTACGACAAGGCTGTAATAGTCGTTTTATAGTTGTACAACTATCACAACAAGGATGAATTTGGAATGCAAAATCAGTTACTTTTACAAAACGGTTTCAATTATAGTAAAAACAAAATATGCAATGAAAGTAAAAAAAAAACTGTCTTTATGTGCTCCTGAACACTCTTCATAAATTATTTATCAAATGAGTATACCTACTCATTTTCTAAGAGCTTAAACATATTTTGTTTAAAATTCATAATTCGTATAATTCTAGACTTGCAAAAACATGCATCTCAAATTTAATGATTTGAATTGAAAGATAGATGAACTTTGAGTTCAAGAACAAAATGTCGTGTCTGTAAGCATTGCGCGTCGGTCACTATTTTGAAAAAAAATGTTACTTTATCTCGAGAACTGCTAATAGTAGCACTCTGTAAGCACTCTTTGGATATAAAATTTAATTATTAGTATTTTTTGTATTATGTACAAATATTTTTATAAACATATATTTTCAGGGTTGGTTATGTTATAATATTAGATAAATTTTAAGGAAATATAGACAAAAAAAAGAAAAAACTCAGGAAGTATAAATCCTATTAAAAATTTTGTTTGCGAAAAAGAACTTTTACAAATTCCTTGAAAAATGAGCCGTTTTTCAAAATAGCGACCAACGCAAGACTTACAGCCGATCCATTTTTATTTTGAACTAGGAATTGATCCATCCATTAATTCAAACACAAAATTTGAGATGGGTGATTTTACATTAATTTTTGACTTTGTCGACAGTCTATTACATTTAATTCAGTTTGCTTGATTCACCAAGTCGCTACAATTTCTTTCTTATCTTTACATTTTTATCACTTTTTTTTTGTCTTTACTTTGCATTTTGTTAGTATTTTTATTATCTGCAAGTTTTATTTTTTTTAGCTCAAAAGCGTTTTGCATTATAATTTAAAAAAATAAAATAGGTACATCGAAAAATTGGAACTTTTATCAAAAATTTTCTTAACTTTTTTCTCAATAGAACAAACAAAATCTGCCTTTCTTTATTAATTTTATATATAGCACCAACAGTTCCATCATCAACACCATCAGAAGCACCACCACCTCGGAAACAAAGAGCACCAGCGCCTCCAATACAAGCGAAAATAAATGCTTACGCACAGCAACAAATGGAAAATCAACAATGGTAAACAAAGTTAATAAACTATCTACACCTAATGTTATTTGTATAGCCATAAATGAAATATTAGCACAAAGAAGTTTTTATTCATTTAATTTATTGTAATTGGTTTTTGAAAAAAATGCAGTTTACTAATTTTCTGAGGGCGTAAGCAAAAATATACATATTAAAAAAAAAACAACAATATTTGCACAAATAAATAAAAAATAATAATAATCTAAAAGCAATAATAAAGTATACACGCATTGTTTACATCAATCAAAATACAAATATACATATGTACTACTGTAAATGGGCGCAAATAGAAATTGATTTTTATTTAAAAAGCACTTCAAAGTGAAGTTCCTAAGATTATACTTGTATTAACAAATATTGATAATTATTATTGTTTTTAAATGGTATAATCTATTGAAGAGCCAGTTTAAGGAGAAATTAGTATTCTAAAATAGCATCTCTTTCCCTTTGTTATATTCTTTGTATTTGTATATAACTTTGAGCTGGTTATTCAAAGCTTACATAAATTCTTAATTCGAGGCACCAACAGTCAATTTAAACGTTCGATTCTTCGCCCTTAGAAAAAGTGTTTTAAATTATTTAACCGCTGTTAACAAAAAAAGTCGCATAATCAAAACAATATTTTTAGCAAAAAAAAAACAGTTAAACAATCCATAGTGTTCTTTAAATCTATAGTAAACAATAAGATACGATTTTATTTACTATAAATGAATAATATTTTAGATGTATAAAATTTGTAAATAGATAAAAAAAAAAACAAGTACCATTGTCTTGTAAAATATAGAATAAAGTGCATATTGTACAATTTATATTAAAAAATGCATTTAAATACATAATATCGGCATTCAGCTAAAATGCATAGTATAAGAAACACGAAACTTTAGCAATAATATAAATCTTTGGATGAAGCCATATTAAGTTTTTTTTTTTGAATATTTTAGTTGTGATAAGTAAATACTAATGTAATGATTAAACTGTAGTCAAGTTTTCCTTATATAAATTAAGAATTTTACAATGTTATGTTTAATTGTTTGTTTCTTAGACATTTGATTGGATTTGTACTGTATAAATGTAATAAAATATACACTAATAAAAATATAAAACTTTTATTATCTTACTGGAAAAATATGTTTTTGCTCTTTTATAAAATTAGCGTCAGAAAATTATCGTTAATGGATCGAAAATGCACTTAATTCAACAAAATATATTAGAGAACGCTTGCTGCCTGAACAGTGTGACAGGGCCTCCGTGAATAAAGGTCAAACTTTATTGGGAAAATTTCCAGAGTTTGTGAGTCTTCACGTTCTCTATAATTGTAATGTCGTATGATTAATATCTCGAGTTCGACTTTTTTTACGAATCAATCATTTGCCCTACAGTTGTCACAAGTAAAAATGGATGTTGTACGAAACCTATAAATTCATACATACACACATATAATAACAGCGTGAATAAATAAAACTTCTAGAAGGTTACCTTAAGATTCCCTGATTTTATTCACCTGAATATTTTTTTTTTGCCAATAGATTGTTTTGCTATAATTGATTTAAAATATTTAATAATTCAATGCCGTGAGGAGTCTTCCTTACTATAAGATTTAATTAGTCATCATCATCGGCTCGACAACCGGGGTCCGGTCCTGGCCTCCTTCAACAAGTCTCTCCACCTATTCCGGTCTTGATGACTTTCCGGGCCGGTTCCTCTTCATGCGAGCTAGGTGCCCTGCCCACCGGAGTCTATCGAGCTTAATTTTTGTCACTATGTCTGCTTCAAGGTAGATTGCGTACAATTCATGATTGTACCGTCTCCGGAATCGGATTTAATTAATACAGTTCCTTAAATGTCATGTTATTCCCAAAAAAAAACTAAACTGTAGCATTCTTTATAATATCTTATTACATGTATTGATTGTCGAAAAATCCAAAGTTAGTTACTATCAATAATAAACAAGCAATCTTTACTTTTGACCCACAACTTATGTAGACGTGAGCGTCTCAATAAAAATTCACTTGAAATAAAACAAAATAAATATACAACTCAACTTGTGTATTTTGTATTTACAAATTGAAATTTTTTATTCATATTCCAAATATTTTTTAGCAGGTTAATAGATAATAACTAATAAATCAATTACAAAGGTGAAAAAAAAGAAACAAAAGAAAAAATTATTTAAGTAATTACACTCGCAAACTGATAAAAAATTACATTACTAAAGAGATATCTCTATGCATTCGCTTTTCGTTAGATTCAGTCGCTCGCTCACACCAGTTGTTATCTAAGCCAGTAATATTATGTATGTAGTTTAAACTTACAGGCCCGAGTAATGCTTTTAAATTAATTACATTTTTTTTAGAGAATTTTAACATAAGACAAATTCGAATTTTCGTCTTCAAAACATTTGCCAATTTTGGCACAAACTTTACTTTGTTCAGTTTTGCGATTTATCAAATTCTGAATACTTTTACCATAGTATTTCAAAAGCTCAGAACATTTTTTATAGTATTTAGCTGGCAAATCATTGCACACAGTATCGATCATACTTTGGGATGTATACAGTTTTTGCTCCTCCTGATTGATATAAGTAGCAAGACGAAGTGTTGCTCCATGACAAATTCCACATTCAATTACTTGCTGATTTAGTTTAGTTTTAATACCAGGGCACTTAAAAAAATATTGACAAATTTCTTTTGGTTGTACACTTTGTGCCAAAGTAATAATAATTTTTCCGTATTCTTCAATAAACTTATTACAATCGCCAGCTAAGCTCTTGGGTATTATACTGCAAACATTTTCTACGGCATGTATAATTTCCTGCTCAGTGCTATTGTCCTTCAGCATATTTTCAAGTTCCCGAGCTACTAATTCACACATCTCACACGGTACAGGTTCATCTTTTTTCACTTTATCCAATTGTTTCTGGGAGCACAGTAAAATAGTTTCGCAAATTTGTTTTGGTGGCATAGATCGTGCTAATGAACAAATAAGATTTCCGTATTTTTCAATAAACTCATCACAACCATTAGCTACCTCATCCGGCAAAATATTACAAACATCTTTTAATATTTCTTTGATTTCTTCGGTAGTTTGATTGTCTTTCAACTGTTTTTCCAATTGATCAATTACAAGTTCACAAAGCAAACATGGTGGAGTAACTGTGATACTTATTTTATCTGACGATGTCTTTGGGCATAGCTCTAAGTTTTGACAAATTTCTTTTGGTGGAACCGTTTGCACCATGGCAATAATAAGATCTCCATATTTTTCAACAAACTGATCACAACTAGTAGCCAAGCTCTTAGGCATTATCTTGCAAATATTTTCAACTTCGTGTTTAATTTCTTCTTCAGTTTTTTTGTCCTTCAACTGATCTTCCAACTTCTTGATAACTAACTCGCAAAAAACACAAGATGAAGGTGCAACAATACCATTTGGTTGAGGTTTTTTTGCAATTTCGACACTAGCCTGATCTGGGACTTGTTGAGACCGCATATTTTTCCATGAGCAATAGCCAAGTTCTTTGCAAATTTGTTTAGGTTTTGTTTCTAATATAATTAAATCAGCAATTTTGTCTCCATATTGATCGATATATTGATGACATTTATCAGCTAACTTCTTCAACCTGCTGCATGCGTTATAAAGCTCTTTTTCAATGGCGTCCTTGTTCTTTACTGGGCCAATTTTCTTTTCTGCTTCAGATATAACTTTTTCACATAACATACATTCCGGACTCAATACATTTTCTTCGTCGAGTTCAACAGATGAATCCTCATTGTTGAAAATGTCATCAATTAATTCCTCATCATCAATATCAATATTAGCCCAATCTAAGGCTTTAACGTCTGAAGTACAAAGATCTATATAAACGCAAATTTGTTGTGGTTTAAAGTCGGTAATTAGCATATCAACTAATTCATTTGAGTAAGTGTCCACAAAGTCAACACATTCATTCTTCATCTTACCAGACAAATGACTACACAAACCGTTCAAAACATTTCTGATATTTTGCTTCGACTTATTTCCCCTGATTATTTCTTGAGCTTCTTGAACAGAAAATAGACACAATGCACATGTTGGTTTGTCTTTTTCTATTTTTGGTTTAGGAGTGATAATTGTCACATCGACGACTTCTGAGTTCTTGGGACATAAACCCATTTCTGGGCACATTTGGCGGGGATCAAATCCTTGAATCATTAATGCAATAACAGCATCTCCGTACATTTCTACAAAATTGTGGCAATTTCCACGAAGCGAAATTGGAAATTTATCACATAAATGAAGGACGGTGTCTTTAATCTTTTCATCTGTGGATGGTGTAGCTAGGGTCTCTTGAAGGAAGTGCAAAAAATACTCACACATAGTACATTCTGCATTGCCTCCAAAAACGGGCCTTACTGTCAAAAGGTCAATGGGGAGTTGCATAGAATTGATTTGTTGATTTGTGTAAACTGGTAAGGCGCTCTTATCAAGTTTTGTTATTTTTGTATTGATTTTGGCTGGTTCAATGTATGGTATCAATGGAATTATATCTTTCTGACCTAGGAATCCACCAGCTTTTCCTTTAGGACAAACTCCAATAAGGAAACATGCGCCATTTGCATCCAAATTATGAACAAGAACCTGGTAAATTTGATCATAGTATTGGTCAACAATGCTGAGACATTCGGCCTTGAAACCACCCATTTGTCTACATAACCCTTCGAGAACCTGTTTGAATTCAAGTTCCGTGGTATTAGCTGTAAGTACTTCTTGCAGATGATGGACCAATTGTTCACATAGCTCGCATGGAAGGTCGTCTTTTGATGCTAAAACTCCAACATTCGACCAATTCTGAATCTGGACATCTTCTGGGTGCTGATGGTATTTAGCCACGCATGTACCAGACATATGACAAATGGCGTTGGCATCAAATTTGCCAACCAAATAGTCATACATAGTCTTGAAGTAAGTTAGAGCGATATTTGCACAAGCATCTGAAAATGATCCAGCATGGCCGCACAGATTAAGAACTGATTCCAACATATCGTCGCGGCTTGTAGTTTTGAATTTAGTGGTAATAATTGATGACACGTAGCCACATTGTTCACAGGACAATGATTTTTGTTTCTGGTCTTGTTGGTTATCTGGTCTGGGAGTTGGAGCAAGTTCTGGCACTACAGGAGATGCTGTACTCACTTCTTTGTATTCCTTTAACATCTTGTTGATTTTTGCATTGTTGCAAAGTCCTGCAACAGAGCAAACAACCTGAGGATTCATTTGGGAGGCCAACGCTTCAATCAGTTCAGGAATAAAGTCATCAGCTACTTTGATACATTCTTTAACAACTGGCTTTAACAACATAAGGCGACAGGAACCCTCAAATACTGCCTTTATATCCATCTGGGTTTCGTTGCTTTGAAGTTGGTCACGCGCTTCCTTTACCATTTGCAAGCAAATATCGCAAACAGAGCTCTTATCTTCAGGAACATCCTGTTGTTCCCACACAGTTTGGATACAATGTCTTACAGCGTTGCATTTTTTAGCGTTGCTGAGGTTTGCACACCAATGAATTGGTCCCTTACTGCAATCATAAGCATTATTTGTTGAAATTGGCAATAGGGTGGTCGCATAAGCAGATCCAATTACAACAAATAACAGTGCAAATTGATGAAACTTCATTATTGCGTTTCTAAAATAGAAATATACCTATTACTTATATATATACTTTTTATATTGATGAGTTATACCAACCAACAAATAAAGGCACAAAGAAAACTTTATATATTATGCGAACTAAGTCGCCTGTATTTTTTTTTTGTTTTTCTTTGTTCTTATCAGTACTTTGACTTTATTTTGTGGTTGCCTGGATTTAAAGTATTTATAGCTGAACTGGACAATGTTAATGCAGTATCAATATTTAAGTGTTGATATATGTAAGTACTTGGAAAAAACTTTGATCTATATGAACAAAAAATGTAGAAAATGTAAGACTTGTTTTCTTCGAAAAATTGACAAACTTACCAAATCTTGGATTAGTCAAACGAAAATATGTTTTTTTTCCAAAGATATGAGTACTTATTTATATCTAATTTTAGTTATTCGACCGCACTTCTTAAAAACAAAAAACCTTCTGATCTGATAGCTAATTTATTAATTTATGCAGAACTACAAAATGACAGCTTCGTCATGTTACGGACGTAGTGTTTCGGAATAAAGTAACTGAAAAATGAAAATGTGAATGTGAAAGAAAATTCAAGAAGAATAGAAAAAAAAACCAAAGCCAGCAGATAAAAAATAAGCACACATAAGCAGGTCTATGCGTGTGAGCAGTGCTGCCAAAATGCTTGTTTATGTGCATTTTGCATATTCTAAAAACTCAAATATATGCACTGCAGATTGTGCCTGCACACTAAAGTATTTCATATTTTCTTTTATATATGAAAACTATAGTACTATCATGGCGAGTTTTTTTAGGGTTGCATGGATCCTGGTGGTGGCGCTGCAAAACTTGAGGTGTAAAATCCGATTTGGGGAGTCTTTAAGCGTCGAAAATTGGTGGTGGGGGCAAGAGGAGACTATTTTTTGGATTATTGCATCAAAAAAATATCAATAAATATCATTTAAAACCTCCATAAGCTCTCCGCAAAAAAAAAAAGAGTAAGGGTTGCAGGCATACTTTAGATGTCGCCCCATTCGACTTCCACCATGAGAGTACTATAGTTTTCATATACAAAGTATTTTCTTGTTCTACTAAAAAATGCACCACTTTTTTTAACAAAAGTCTGTTTGGTAACTTGAAATTCATACCAAATTTCTTAAATTTTCTTTTTTACTATGGAATTTGAAAGCAAATTTTGAAAATTTGTACAAATTCGTAAGAAATTTCACAACAACCACACACACCTTTTTTACTATAACCCCATAATTACGCACTGAAAATAAAACAAAGAGAAGTTGACAGCGGTGTTATATAATCTTTTTTTTTAACTTTATTTGTTTTTTTATTTTCTTGTGTTCCGTGTCTATAGAACTATAATATAACTAATTAACATATTTGGTGAAGTTGCTCATATAAAATTCTTATTGTTGTTTATTATTGAATGCGGGTGTGATATTTCTGAAAAAATATGCATTGCAGATTATTGCAGATTATTATAGTCACTACTGCAGACTTTTGAAATGATTACTGGCAGCACTTACTGTCAAGAAGGAGGAAAATAGAAAATGAAGGATAAAAATTAATAATGAAATTTGAGCAGCGGCGGCGTATCTTATATTATTTATGAATTTTTCGCTTGTAAGATGCTTGGTTCCCAGCTGAGACTATCAGTAGGGGTATTCATAAAGTCGTGGTAAACTGCGTAATGTTTTGAAGATTTGACAGGTTAGCGAATTTTTTTTTACATCTAATAGCCTATTCACACCAAACTCAAAACGCGGTTTTCAGCTAAAAGTTTTCGAAAACACGAAATGCGTTCACACTGCATATTACATGTTTTCATTTGTCATTTCAATTTTTTGACAACACTACTGTCAAATTTTGTATTGAAAAATTAAAAACTTACTTGTGTTCACATATTTGCAACAATAAATGAATGCTAAACAAATTAAACTAATTTATATATGTAAATAAAAAGAAAATTGAAGAAAACATGAATATTTTGTTAAACTTCTTTTTCTTATCTGAAAACTCTTACATGAGAATCAGAAGAAAGAAATTACTAATCACAAAAAGTTTATCAAAAAAACAAATTAAAAACTCAAATAATATGACAGTCAGCTGTTTTTAATTTCTTTTGAAAGCATTCCATCAATTTCTTTCTTGTCGATTTTTGGGCGCTGAACAAGAACATTCCATAGGTGTGTTTGATTTAGTTCATCTACGAGTTTCCACACGTTTTCGACCGGTTTTATATAAAACATGTCGTTTATGAAAACCTGAAGCTACAAAAAATGTATGCGAAAACTTGTGTTTTCGATTAGGTTTTCATCGAAAACCGATGTTTTCACGAAAACCGTGTTTTCGGCTTGGTGTGAATACCGTATAAGCCTAGTATAAATATAAACAGAAATCAGCTACCCCTCGAAAATGAGAATTGTTGCATCATTGGCCACGTTCACAAAGTTATCTAAAGCAATCCAGATTGATTTGTGTTGTTGTAATCTCTTGAGAAAAAACAGGTGATTATAAAACATCTGTTCTCAAAATAAAAATCTCAACCGATCTAAAAAATTCTCGTATATTCAGCTATCTGAAGAGAAATGTCAAAAATAGCTGACTTGAATTCAAATCAAACAGCTAAATTAACCTATCCGGTTTTAGTCGTTCACAAACATACTCGAGTATCTGAGATCACAGTATTATTATTATGTGTACTGTGATCTGAGATAGCATATCTCAGCGCAATGTGAACGCGGCCATGTCATTATTTTATAAACTTTGATATATAACATCACTGCTTCCCTTATCAGCTGTTATTGACTTTTTGTTGACTTTTGTTGATAAAATAAAAAATAGTGAATTGTTACAGGTACGATATCAGCGAACAGAAATTTGGGAAAAGTTATATGACACTTTACTTTTAATTCTTAAATAGGTACCATAAATAATACATTTCCATCGCTAAAATGCTGAATTCCATGGTTAAAGAACACCAAGCTAAGCAAGCAAAGCGCAAAGAAGAACAAGGTAAGTGAGTGCAAGAAAATAAAGTAAAATCTTTCCAATACGTAGCTATATTTTAACTTTGATATTTAGAAATTCGTCGCAAAGAAGCTATTGAATCCTCGAATGAACTAACACAAGCGCTGGTGGATCATTTGAATGTTGGGTTGGTTTTCATATACAAAAAAAGTATATTCTTTTAATTAATGCAATGCTTTATAGTGTGGCTCAAGCTTATCTTAATCAAAAGAGATTGGATGCAGAAGCTAAACAATTACACGTTGGAGCAACTAATTTTGCCAAACAAACTCATCAATGGCTGCAACTAATCGATAATTTTAGCAGTGCTTTGAAGGTATGTTATGCTTCCAACCATATTCAAAATTATTTTTCATTATAAAATAACACTCAACAGAGTTGTCTACACTATTGGTATTTAATGAATTCCTATTGTGCTGTAATATTTTATCTTTTAAACTCAACTCAAAGTTGATGTCTTCCATAATCCGACAAAACGTTGGAGGAAAATGAATGTTCCAAAAGCATATAAATTACATTAAATCAAAATATTAACATATTCTCTTAAGAACAAGCAAATATTGGACAGATTTTATACTAAAATTGAACAGATGGCAAAATTAATTGAATAAAACAATCATGTGAATCGAAACTTTCGATCGAATCGAATAGCAGACGTTTGTTGTCGTCTAAAAGCAGTCGTACACTACGGTTCGGAGGCTAAGGTATATTTTAAAGATCTAATCGACCGAACCGAAGTAAGAGCTGTTTTTGTATTTGATGGCCATACAATTTTATATGATCCAAATTCCATCCTTGTGAAAGTGTGAAAGAAATAATCCGTTGAGAGTTTGAGTTAAAAGATTAAAAGAAAAGGGTGATATTTTGGCCACAGAAATATGATAGAGAAAACAAGAAACAGCCATCGCCAAAGCGGTTTCATTTGTTCGCTTTCACTTTATTGAATAGGGCCCTAGTTCGTAATCTATTAGTCATTGTACAGATGACTAAATAGAAGTTTTTTTTCGGTGCAGACAACTCTGTTAAGTTATGTATAATTCAAATAGGCACACAAAACATCAGAAACCGACATGACTCCTGAAACGACATTTTGTGCGTTTGAATTTTTTTTTAATTTTCTAAGTCTTAACATTTTTCACCTCTATAATGATATTCGCAATCAACCGCTTCTACAGCCGTGTTTTAGAAAAGTTAACGTTTTCTCAGTCTTAACATTTCTGACCTCTTTAACGATAATCGTTGTGCTTACGCTTTTTTTTTTTATTTTTTAGGAGCTCGGCGATGTTGAAAATTGGGCACGTAGTATTGAGACCGATATGCAAACAATACAAGGAACCCTGGAAATAGCATACAAGACATCACGACAACCAACATCATCAGCAAATTAATTAATGCATCACTCAAAAGAAACTATATCACTAAATTTATAATATTTATTTTAAATTTGTATTTTTTTTTTATTAATATTATTTTACAATAAATTTTTTTTTAATACAAAAATAAACACGGCCAAATGAGTACTTGTCTACGACACTTATTGCAGTGCTGTTAGAGGCATGGATGAATGTTTTACATTGAAACTCGTATTTAGGCATTTGATATAAAAATAATTTGTATCTAATTTGCAAGATCGTTTTTTATTTAATCAGACAAAACTACAACGAAAAAAATTTTGTTTTCAAGCTTTTTTTTAAATAGTTTGCATATTATGTTTCAGTTTTTTTTTGTCTCTCGATAAAAGGGAAAAGGAAGATTGACAGAAAAGTAAAAAAAACTTAAATAAAACTAGTAAATACAAGAAAAAGTTAAACAAAAACCAAAAGTTCATTTGTCTCTAACGCAAAAAATGATAAACTAATAAAAAATAATAAAAATAATAATATAATAATGTTAAATTCTTGTTTTTTTTTTTTAAATTATAAATTAATGATTATGTTGGTGAATCTCCAACCCATTTCTGAGATCTAATAGCGAGAGCGGCCTATAATTGTAAAAATATAGTTAGAAGAGAATATAAATATTTCTTCAGTTTAAAATGCTTACGTCTTGAATATGATCTGCTTCGACTGCGCTCGTATTGGTGTCTTCTGTCACGATATGGTGGTGAGCCCGATCGACGCTTGCTGCTCCGGTATTCTTCCCTGTACCGGTCATGGTATTCTCTGTCCTTGTAGGATCTGTTTCAATAAATGTTTCAATAAAACATTACAACCAAATTTATTGATTTAAATTTTTTTGAGTATTTATTCTTACCGTGTAGGTTGGCCCATATAAACACCTGGAGTTGGAGTGTGAGGTCTCTGTGTAATTGAATAATCTACCCTTATGCGACGGCCATCAATTTCTAGACCATTAGTACCATCTTTTGCGACTTTAGCATCCTTCAAATCGTCAAAGTAAACGAAACAAAACCCTCTAGATCGACCAGTCTGAAAATAAATAAATAAACAAAAATCAATAACTCTGCTTTATATCTTCCAATTTTGATTTTTTTTTAAATTCCCTTGGTTGTTATCAGATGCGTTTTAAGTTCACTGTATTTTTAAAAATGTTACAAAAAGCCTTTCATGGAAGATTTAATTTCACATCATTCCACCCATTATTTTTGTTAATTTTGTATAGCCAATTAATCAATTAAATGTTTTGATATTAACAAAAATTTACTTTTATAATTATACAATTGGCCGTTTTCTTTTAAATTAAAATAAAATTATTTAAAAAATACTCACCTTTGCATCCAAAACAACTTGAATGCGTTCAATTCTCCCATATTTTGAAAATAAATCACGTATTTTGTATTCATCAGTGTGGATACTTAATCCAAAAATCCCCAAGCATCTACTTTGCACTGGTTTGTCCTGAAATTAAAAATAAATTATTTCTTTTCTCAATAAAAATTGTTTTAAGTTACTTACTCGCGTTCCTGTATATTGCTGATTTGAGGCGTATCGGCTTCGGGATCGCGACCTGCGCCTATATCTGGGTGAATATGACCTTGGGATGGATAAAAATTAATTTTGTAATTGATTTTCTTCGAGAGAAAAATAGTGTTGTTTTTTTTTTTTGCTTGAGTGTGTAAGATTTTGAAAATATAAAATTGATGAAGCTCTTGAACTGATTTAGTTTTGAGTATTTTGAATGATGGCTGTGAATTTTTAGGATCTTTAAATCATAAAAGAAAAAAAAAACAAACAAATAAATTTAACAGAAAACTAACCTGGAACTACTACGACTGTTGGAACGTCGCCGACCTCCGTTCTTTCTCGGCGGCGGTGGAGATCGGGAATTAGAACGGCTTCTTGAATAGCTTGGTGTTTTTCTTAAAATAAATAACAATAAATTTTATGTACATACACAAGGTGCAATTTCTTAATTAAACAATCAGTTAAATTGAAGATTTTTTCAAAAAAAAAAAAAACATAAATAATAACTATTTAAAAAAAAAAATTATAAGCGAATAAAATGCTCGAATGTCAAAAAAGTCGTTCTTTGGGTTTTTGGAAAGAATCACTTAAAGTGCCTGTAAAAAAATTGCAAATGCAAAAACTCTTGATTTTAGACCAATGCCCTTGTATTCGGAAAGTCAGCAAGCTGTCAATCAGGGTTAAGGGCAAAACGAGTTTGGACTATGTGTTGAATAATTGGAGAAGAGAAATAGATGGAACAGAAATGGAGGTCGCTGTTTTCTTAGACTTGAAACGAGTCTTTAAATCAGTAAATTAGGAAATATAAAAACAGATGAATTGAAATCATATCAGTGTTTTCTAAACTTTCGAAACTGATGTAACTATTTAAAAAAAAATGCTTACTTTCCTTATAACCTTAAAGATAATGGGGCATATTCATATTCAATTTTTAGACCCGAGTCCAACTAGCCTCGAGTCTTAAGTTAACACACAGGTTAGAAACAGCAGCTAATCATAAAGAAACTAGCAGCTCTGTTTAGTAAAAAACGGAATTCTACTAAAATTTTAGTACTACTGTCTGTCAATCCATTGAAATCCAATCCATTTTTTGACTGATAGAAAAAAACAACTTAGTCAAAGAGTCAGCCGTTTCTAAAGTTTGAGCTTCAGTTTATTTTTTGGACACGGGTCTAAATTGTCTATGAATAACATAAACTCCAGGTAAGCTTAGAAGAGACAATGAAACAACTTGTCAGACGACTATGAATTTGTCCCAATTATTGTTTTAATTTTTTAGTTGAAAAATGCAAGTATCAAACAATGAGTGAAGAATAGAATATAAAAAAAAAATTATTTTGATTAAAAAAAACACAAATTTGAAGATAGCTACATAAATAGTCTCTCAGTAGACAAAAATCTGATAAAAACGACTAATAAATTATCTGATCATTTTAAAGCAAGATAAACTTAACCAAGGAAGAAAGATTTTCGATGTCAAAAAACATATCTTTTACCTTGAAAGATTCGTCAAACATTAATTATGATTTCTTGAAATGTTCGGTATTGAAACTTTGACATTTAACTGAAGATTTAAAAATGGCCTACTAAAATATGATATTTGTACTTAGTTAAAATGTAAGTTTCAATTTCAAAGAAGTTGTTAATTAAAACCTGGTACTTTTTTTTCATGAGCAACAGAATTTAGATTTTTTGAGTTACGAGTTTCATAAACTTGCTCGGCTTAAATAGAAACATGCTTATAATATTCAATTTTTTGAAATTTTATTTCGAGCTGTTCTAAGACCTCCAAATTTTCCGACACTTTTTTACATAATGTAATCGCTGTTTTCATTTAGGGATAGCTTGTTACCAAGGAGAATGCCATGGCATTTGATCAATGATACTTTTTCTTAGTGTTTTAAAAAATTTGAAAACCAAATTAGTATCAAAAAGACATTTTTTTTTTGAAAAAGAAACTCGTATGGCAGATGCAGATAATTTTGGTCTCAAAAAATTTAATAATAAATGGTAATGATACAAATTTTTAAAGAAAATCCACCCACTCTTAAAGGCGACAGCCGAATAGATGGACAGAATCGCGTCCTCAACTTAGATTTATTACGAATGCGAATAGGTACTGTAATAAGAAAACATACAAAATCTGGAAAGAATTCTCTTAGCTAAAATAGGTGAAACTCTTAATTGGGAACCACAATCTAGAACCCAGAACGTTTCAAAATCATGTTGTTTAGCTGATTAAGTAAAAACAATCTCAGAATAATGATGGGTCTCCTTAGTTGCAACATTCTGGGTAAATGTGATGCATTTGTGCCCCATATAGCTAACAAGATTTTCTAAAACTAATCCACAATCGCAGAAAAACTGAATTAGGTGATAAATTTTAGAATGAAAAACCTCATTTAGCTCTAGATGGGGGCGAAATATATCTAATAGAGGCCTGCATGAATGCATTCAATTGCTCTCTCTAAACTTGTACAGTACTTCAGTGTATTCATATTCATTGCATTATCAATAAAGTGTACAGTGAAATAGAATACCAAATCGCAGACAGTTACTGTACAATGTTTGATCACCTGATGCCAAAATGAGTGCAGTATTTTCTTTCTCTCCCACGCTTGGGTGCTTGAAATGGCTTGATGAGAGCAAATCGTGTGCAATGTTAATTGTTATAACTGTTGAAAATACACTGAGTACACTGAGTGCACTGAATACACTGAGTGAATCTAATAATTCGATTACAAAGTTTAGTTGGTTTCTAGCTTTAGTGTGGTTACGCAGACAAAAAAAGTTACAGAAAATTAATAAAATGGAAACTACTGATGTAAGTTATTGTTTTTTTAGAAAGTTTCTTTTTGTATTAAAGTTGAATATTTAATTAGGATATGACAAACGACTCCGATGTTTCAATGCCCAGTGTTAGTGGTTTGTTGAACAATTCCGTCATTAAATCAAAAATTATCAATGGCGAATTTAATATTAATAATAAAAGAGGCCGCAGTAAGGTATGGGATGTATTCGGTACAATAAAAAATGAAAACGGCGCTGACATTGAAAACTTAGTGGCGTGTAAAAATTGTTTTTCAGTACATAAATTCAATTCTAAAAGTACATCCAATTTAGTAAAACACAAATGTTACATTTTGAAAAAATTAGAAACTGATAACAAAATTGAAAAGGCACAAGTGGACTCTGAAGACAAAAAAAAAAGTGTATTGTTGATAACTGAATGGACAATAGAAAACTGCCGACCGTTTAATATTGTAACGGATTGTGGTTTAAAAAATTTCAGTGAGTTTTTAATTTCCATTGGTGCAAAATATGGACAAAATGTTGACATCGGCAAATTATTACCACACCCTACAACAGTTTCACGCAACATTCAAAATGTATACAATAAATACTTAAAAGTTGTAAGGTCTGACATAATGAATGTAAAAAATATTGGATATGGACTTACTTCGGACATTTGGACAGATAATTATTTAAGAACTGCATACTTATCATTAACAATTCACTATGTCAATGAAGGAAAATTGATTTCCAGACTGTTGGGTTTAAAATCTATGAAGGGCGTATCATGTACAGGTGATTATTTCTAAAATTGTCTAAAGTGCAACCGAACATTCCATTGAAATTTCAGGTCAAAACATTTATTCGAAAACCACAACACTTTTAAGTGAATTTGAATTAAATTTAAACCACAAGGCCATACTGGTGACTGACAGGGGGTCGAATATGATTGCTGCATTCCGTACATTCGATCATATTTTTTGCATTAACCATTTACTACACAATATTGTAGAAAAAAGTATAAAAGAAATCCCTGAAATAGCTGAGATATGTAATATTTGCACTAAACTTGTAAAATATTTTAAAAAATCGGGTGTAAATTGTTCTCTTCAAACATCTTTAAAAAGTTATGTTTGTACTAGATTTAATACAATTTATTATTTATTGCTTTCCATAGAAAAAAATTGGGTCGAAATCACAAATATTTTGCGGGAAAAAAATGAATTACAAAAAATTTGTAATATTAATTTAAGCCACATAAGTGGTTTAGTTAAAATCTTAAGGTCTTTTGAGGAAACGTCAAAAGTGTTAGAAGGTGAAAACTATCCGACTCTTCATCTAACAATCGTTCATATCCATCGTTTAAAAAAAATATGTGCCGTTAATTCTGAAGATTTAGATGTAATAAACAATTTCAAATCAAAACTAAGCACCTTTTTGGATACCATTGTTTTACAAAATTTGACAAAAATTCATAAAATTGCTCTTTTTCTTTTCCCTCCCACTAACAAGTTAATTCAATTCGATGAGGCCGAAAAAAAGATTATTAAGGATGAATGCAAAAAATATATGCAAGATTATGCAAGTGAAATTGCTGAACCGGAACCTCAAATCATGGAACGATTGTTAAATGAAGAGTTGGATTACCTATTAGATGGTAATGGTTTGTTTACAGACTTTATTCAACCAGTAGAAACTGTCAATTCCAATGATAAAATTAACAATGAATTACTGGCATATGAAAATGTGAACGTAATTTTTCACGAAGAATTTGATGTTTTACAGTGGTGGCACTTACACAAAATTGAATTTCCACTTTTGTTTAAAGTCAGCTGCAAAATATTAGCTACACCGGCAAGTAGTGCTGCCTCTGAACGAATATTTTCCTCAGCAAGAATGCTCATTTCGGAAAAACGAAATCAAATTGGATCCGACCCAATTTTAGTTAATCAAATAATGTTTTTACATTGTAACATAAAAAAAATTGAAATGTTTAATAACGTAAAAGATATTTTTCAAGAAACTGAATAAAAAATAAAGCTTTTTTTTTTGTTTCATTTATAAATTTCTAATATTATCAGCCTTATTATGGTTGTCAACTATCAATCAATTGATACACGATAAGTGCTATCAATTAATTGATAAATCGGTATTATGCATCCCAATTGATAAATTGTGTTCCATTGTGAACAGTGTGCTCGCACTAAGCGTTGACACACCCCATATCTAGGTACAAAGCGACCATTTTAATTTCCTGCATTCAATGAACACTAAACACATTTTACTTCAAAATTCAATTTGGAATGAATTTTTGCTATACGGCACAGAAAAAACACTCCACGATATAGCCCTTATGCTAGTCAAGCACGTACCTGTGCATTGGTTACCCAATTCCAGTAAAATAAACCAAAAAAATGTTCATCAACGACGAATTTGCGATTGACTGAAAAATTGATAGATATCAAAAAAGTTGATAACCATAATACCGAATAAGCAACCAGAGACGTTCACAATGGATCGCAAAAAAGCATCTCATTCACAACTGATCAAAAGTTCTGATGGTTGTTATCCGTAATACCACTTAACCAATTTCATTGATAAACGAACAAATTTATCAAGTATCGTGTTGATATTTGACAACCATAATAGGGCTGTATGTCTTATTCCGTTGCATTTCTCAACATCCATTTCTCACAAATCTATCATTTAAGAACTTGACTTGGACTTGGAACAAAAGTAAGTAAACAAATATTTAGTGTACTCAGTGTACTCAGTGTAGTGTATACTTTTTTTATGAATACTTTTTATGAATACCCGTTCTCTATGGGTGCACTACACTAAATGCTTGGTTTAGCATGGGTTCAGTATTCATATAGTACTCTCAAATCAGGTGATTCATTCATTCTACTTTTCAAACTGTAAGGACAGTAATGCAGTGTACTTGAATTAAAACGAATGTCTTGCAACTGGTTTCAAGACATTCATTGCAGGACTCTAATATCTAAGGATTGCAGGTGTAATTATTATAAATTCATAACCATGGATTTGGTTACCTTTGCTACACGTTGCTATACATTAAAATTGACCAATATCAATAGCAACAATAAATACATTTTGATATTGTAACATTTAAATACAAAGATGGACAATTAATATAAAGTGAAAAAAATTAGCTATAGTACTTTCTGCTAAATCAATATTTAGAAACAGAAGTTTTATTTGGAAGATAAGGTATTAATTTAAGATTCAGAAAATATCAAGCCAATCTAACTGAATATATAGCTTTCATTTATGGAGTGTAATTTTTAAACATAATTGAATGTTGGAACAGAAGATAAAGTACTCATTTTTATTTTATTATATTTAGCAATAACCTCAAAAAAAAATAATTCTTTAATTAATAATAAATTATATTTACCGTCTTCCATTTCTCTTGACTGGTGATCTACTGATGCTTCGACTAGCACTGCGCGGTGTCTGCAAAGATTGAGAGAGGTTAGAAACGATTTGCATATTGCAGTTTTTTTTTTTTCTATTTAGCGAGCAAAGTGTATGACCGATAGGTTGTCTTTGAGTAAACTAAACTTCTGAGTTCTGAACTGAAATTGAAATGCAAACTAAATTATTTGATCAATAAAAAAAAAAATATATAACCCACTCGATCGGAACAAATAAAAAAAAACAAACAAACAAACTTGTTACCAAGTTATTCTTATTTGGAAGACATAAACAAACTTGAAAATAAATCTTAATTTTATTTTGAAAATATAAACACAATAATAAATGAATGTTTACCATGCGTCTGTTCATTTTCTCTGGCATGGAGATTTGTAATTTTGGTGATGAATTTGTATTATTTTTTGACAAAAAAGTTATGTTTCTTTTATTTGGATAAATTAGCAAGAATATATTCGAAAATTGTAGAAATTAAATGCACTCGCAGGATATTTTTATTATGGACATCCAAGAAGGCGAACAACTTCTTTGCCCGAAACACAGCGCAGCGAGATGAGATTTGAGTTATAAAAAGTGAAAAAAGTACAACAAAAATGGGAGAAATTACAGGGCTGACAACATGTAGAATAGGACAGGTGCATTCAGAGAATAATTTAAACTAAATATATCTCCATCTAACGGAGACTAGATTAACTTTAAGTACTAATAAACTTACTTTGGAACTAAAAATATAATCTTGTTGTCTTTTAGCTTCCCAACTTGGACAGAAGAGTAAGTTGTCTTAACCTTGAATAAAGGCTCTCCCTGACGGGCGCGATTCTGTCACGGGAACCTAATAACACTTGGTTGTCAATGAAAACACACACGTCTACGGATATGAATTTATGTAATTATCTTCCTATTTGCAGATATTTGTTTGTCCTTTTTCTTTTTTTTACCACAGATCAACTTCTGGAAAAATCTAAAAACTACAATAAATACTCGTATATCTGGACAGCGTTGTATCAGTTTTTGCTTCAACAACAATTTTCTTATTGAAGGAAAGACATTTTTATTTTATTCAGAATAAATATATAAAAGTAATTTAACAAAGAATAAAATCGGAAGCACAATCTTTAGTAGTTGGGTATAACCATTTTTGTTTATCTTGTTAAGAATTTTAAGTAAGAAGACAAAAATCTATGAAAATAAAACAATAAAAGGCATGGATATATAATACTAACTTCACTTTGATATGTATTGTTTAAAGGCTCCAGCAAACCAATGCGAAAACGGTGCCAGCAACAATACATAGTAATACGTAATTGTTATTGCATTGTTTTTTCGTCGCCAAGAATGTTTTGTATCAGTTGATCGGAATGATCTATAGGATAGTAAAAAAGGACTTTTAACCCAATCGGGTAGGCTATCTAGCTATCTTTTAATTTTCCAAATACTCAAACCATGGTTTAGAATTTTTTATTTTAAGAGTATACTTGTGCGCATTGTTGGGCTCCCGAAATCTACCAATTTGTTACCTACATAAGAATATCCAACAACAGTGTAGTCATCTCCTTACACCCGTGCAATTTTTTTTTCTTACATTTTTTCTTTTCTCGCAGTTGCTTAACCTGATTACAATGACTAGCGCTTGTCCGTCCATACTTATACCGCAATTCACGTATTGACACACAAGTCGTCTTATTTTTTGTTAAAAGAAAAGAAAGAAAAAAGGTCAAACGATTCGACTTTGTTGGAAAAGAAAACACCAGAATAATCACAAAAGAATTAATCAAAAAAAATTATCAGTGAATAGATTTTTATATCGAACCTAAATTTCCAGCAAATTTTGTTGCAAAAAAAAAGGAAAGAAAGAAACAGAACAAACCTTTCATCACCATCATCAAACAATGGCCGGTGCTACGAAAATTGAGCGAGCACAAGAGCTCTCCACCCGCAGTCCCCAACACGGCATTGACTTCCTCAACAAAATCGTTCGAGAACAAGAAGTTGCCGAAAACGATGAAGAACTGATTCGCATCAAGGAGCAAGGCATCCAGCAACTGGGTGAACTCTACAAACAAGATGGCAAGGCCAAAGAGTTGGCTGACCTCATTAAGGTAACAAGACCTTTCCTCAGTTTGATTAGCAAGGCGAAGGCCGCCAAATTGGTAAGATCTTTGGTTGATTTGTTCTTGGACATGGAAGCGGGCACGGGCATTGAAGTGCAACTATGCAAGGACTGCATCGAATGGGCCAAGCAAGAGAAGCGAACTTTTTTGCGTCAATCGCTGGAGGCCCGTTTGATTGCATTGTACTTCGACACTGGCTTATACACAGAAGCCCTGCAATTGGGCTCACAGCTGCTCAAAGAACTGAAGAAGCTCGACGACAAGAATCTCCTTGTTGAGGTCCAGCTGTTGGAGTCAAAGACCTACCATGCCCTGAGCAACTTGCCTAAAGCCAGAGCTGCCCTCACATCGGCTCGTACTACTGCAAATGCAATTTACTGTCCTCCCAAAGTACAGGGATCTCTAGATTTGCAGTCGGGCATTCTGCATGCAGCAGATGAGCGCGACTTCAAGACCGGATTCTCTTACTTCTACGAGGCGTTCGAGGGTTTCGATAGTGTGGATGCTGGTCGCGCCTTGACTGCTCTCAAGTACATGTTGCTGTGCAAGATAATGCTGGGTCAGTCGGATGATGTTAATCAGATCATCAGTGGGAAGCTGGTGAGTTTCAAAAACTCGGGGGTTTTCTAGAGGTTAGATTATATTTTCATACTGAATTCTTTTAGGCCATTACATACTCTGGAAGGGACATTGATGCAATGAAATCAGTTGCCGAGGCATCGCACAAACGTTCTCTTGCTGATTTCCAACAAGCTCTAAAGGACTACAAGAAGGAACTAGCCGAGGATGTTATTGTACAGGCACATTTGGGAACACTATACGATACAATGCTGGAGCAGAATTTATGCAGAATCATTGAACCATATTCAAGAGTGCAGGTGAGTTGTGTTTTTCTATAAATAGTTTTAGCTCGCTAGCAGCCTTGGGCAATGTACACAAAATTGCAAAGTCATACACTTTGTATTTAAAAAATCTGTGGGATGTAGAATACAAAATTATTCGAGTCGCACTTTCTTTCATTTCAATGAGTCATACAAAATGAATTAATAATACAAAATAGTTAATGCGTTCTTTTATAATGTATTCATTGTTTTTTGGTAGATACAACTTGAGGCCAGAGGAGTGAGTTTTTTTTTTCTTTTGTTTCTTTATTCGTCTTAGTGCCAAAAAAACCAAATAGTAAATTGGGGGCCATCGCGAAACAAAATTTCTCGGGAAATATTTGCCTTCATTTGCATTCATTGCCTTCAAATGAAAAAAATGTTCCTTGATTTCATCTTAGGTCTTCGGACCTTTATGTTCGTTAGTTTCCCCTTATAAGGTGAAATACTCCTACTCTCCAACTCTTCCCCAGTTGTGCTCTTCGACTGTTCTACGCCAAATGCTTAAAAGTTGGCCCGATTGAAAGGGTTCCATTCCATTCCATTTTTAAAGCGTATGGCCATTCCACTGCCATTTACGTCTTTGCATGATAGAGCCAATAGGTTCCAGACCTGTGCTCGTATGAAGTTCATCATTGTAGATACGGTTGGGTCGGTAATTCTTCAAGATGTTTCGTAAAAATCTATTTACGAACATTTGCAGTTTTCTTGTGGCAGTGGATGTGGGTTTCCAAGTGCTACATCCTTAAGAAGCATTCAACATTGCAGTGTAACAGACGTACCTTGACCATTAAGCTTATAGAGTTGTCTCTCCACATTTTATACAGCAACCCGAGTGCAACTTTTGCTTTCCTAGTTCAACTGTTTATATCTAGTTCAGTTCCGCCATCATTAGAGACAGTACTTCCAAGATTTAACAAATTAACAATTTTAAGTGGTGGTCCAGAAATATTTACTAAAGCAGATGAGGAAGTTCCAACGTTGAGCCTTTTTTTTGTTGGTCTTTAGCGCAACGATTTCTGCTTTTTTCTCCACTCTTGTAATTTAATGAAGATCCATGATCCTATGAGGGAGTAAGCAGGTGTTTCGGGTGTAATTCCAGTGCAGATGGTGGTGTTCTGCACCAATCACCAAGAGGAACAATATTGTTGAAAATATAAAGCCCTGCCTAACCACACTTTGGATTTCATATTCCTCTGTCAATCTTCCATTATGCAAAACGTGACATTTGGATTTATTATGTTTATATGGGGCCCTATCATCGTATCCGATCGGAGAAATCTCCGATCGGAGAGAAGTTCCGATCGGAACGTTTATTTTGTTCATGGTATCCGTATCAGAATAACGAAATAGACGCATACCAACGCCTCTAGTTGACATGTGTCTAATTCATAAATTCCATTTTATTTGTTTGCGGAACTTTTTTCACAACAATTTTGCTGTCGGAGACAATCGGAACTTAAGCATCGCGTGTATTTCACACGCGTTGCTTGGATTTTGACAGTTAATCGCTAGGCATCGCATGAATTCGAGACACGTTACTTCGATTTTAAAAGTTTCAACGCATATTTCAATTTATTTCGTAAGACTGTCCGATTTATCAATCGAAACAGCTACCATGATACAAAATTCGTACATTTCGTAGAAATCGGAGAAAGTTTCGTTCCGATCGGATACGATGATAGGGCCCATGGTCTTGAAATAAAAATCAATTTATGACATGAATTCTCTTTTGACAACGACTTTAAGAAGACAATAAACAGTAGGTGAAATGGTGATCGATCATCATCGACCACCACACAGTAAGATCCAGTGGGGAATCCTGTTTGTTAGGTATCGAGTGTGTCTTCGAGGTGTTCTATTACTCGTTCGTTTTAATTTGGTTATTGAAGGAAGCACATAAAATTCCTCTCTAATTTTTACTGTGTGTTAGATCTCCTTTCTGAGGAAGCTTGACTTCATTTTTCCACTCTTCTGGAAAGCTGTCAGTTTCCCAAGCGCTCTCAATGAGTGGGCGCAGTAGGTTATTCATTGGAGTTGTCGCTCTTCGTAAGTGCTATGCGGGAATACCGTCTTGTCCAACCGCACTCATATACCCAAACCTCCGTGACAAAAAATCTGACGAGAGAGAGAATTTGTATTGATGTGTTCCGAATCTACTCCTTTAAAAATCGAGAACAGAAAAGAACACCGAAAAAATTACTGGAAACAGCCAAACGAAGACGTTTGGAGTAATCGGAGTTGAAAAGGAATAACTCTTAACTCCCCAACGAAAATGATATGTTTGTTAAATTTGATTTTTGAAATTAATTAAAACAAAATTTCACACAAATAAAGAAGTTTTTACTACATACATATTTTTAAGATTTTTAAAACTATAATTTTAATTATTATATGTTTAATAAAATTTATATTCGATTTCAGGTTTCACACGTTGCCGATTGTATCAAGCTTCCCATGCCACAAGTCGAAAAGAAATTGTCACAAATGATTTTGGATAAAAAATTCAGCGGTATCCTCGATCAAGGCGAAGGTGTACTTATCGTATTCGAAGAAACCACCGTCGACAAGACCTACGAACGTGTGCTAGAGACAATTCAAAGTATGGGCAAAGTTGTCGATACGCTCTATCAGAAGGCCAAGAAACTGTCATAGACGTTAGTTCTTTAAATGGGGATTGATTTCTTATATTATAATAATAAAAAAAATTGTTTTGTTTATTGTGGGATAATATCAAATTCATTACCGGAAGAAAAAATATTAAAATTAACATTAACATTTTTTCCTTTCCCTGTCCGAAGTATAACTACTCTTAAAGATTATATTATAATTTTTATTATTAAAATTTTCTGTTTATTAAAATATACATACAATAAAAAAAAAATCAAAACATAAAAAACAACACTTTTAACTTGCAAAAACAATTCAAATATTTTTTTTTCTAATAAATTTTTATTATATAGAATATTTCGGCTGAGAGTTTACATAAAATTATTATCATTATAAACATAATTAAAAACAAAATTAACAACTGGATAAAATGGTGTTTTTATTTGTTTGGACATTTCACTTCATTTGTTATTCCTTTTTATGTTTATTTTTTTTTTAAAGTTTTCCTGAGTTTGTTCTTACTAATAGTTAAGAAAAAATAATATATACATACATATACTGTTTAATCATGTCATATAATAAACAAGAAAAAAAAAAAACAAATGGTATTGGATACATATGGCCACAATTTGTGGACGTTGCAAAAAAATAATTAATATTTATTTAGCTTTGGATAGTTATGGGATTCCGCGAACGATGTATCAAAGTATTGAATTATCTATGAATATTGAAAAGAAAAAGTATTATCTATGAATCCAAGACCATGATGGTACGGATATATGTATATTGGGTGATATGCACCAAAAAAATTGGCATAATGATATTCTCTCTACTGGGGTATATAGTTGGACCGATTGTATAAAAACCTAAATGGACGCTGCTATAGGAGGGAGGGAGGTGTGCACATAATTTAAATTCATAATTGCAACCAGGGAAAGGAATTCATGAAACAAATGTTATGAAATTTCATGAGCTGCACTTTACTTTATGGCAGCTAAGTTGAAATGGAGCTCGAAATTGGTTTTTATAAAAAATGCTTACAATTAAAAAGTTATTTAAAAAAATCATTGCTGTTGTGAAATATTTTAAAGTAGGAACAGTGTCTATACAAAAGCACCCAAGGTGCTCATCTCAATTCTTGAAACCGTTTATCAGAAATTTGAAAATCCGATTAAATGGCATAGTGAATACTTACTATTAAATACCAATATACCATACACTTTCAAATTTTATAAATTACAAATCTTGTTAAATTGTTTTCATTCATGTTAGCACTAATAAATAGTATCGTATTCGTTAGGGCTCATAATATTTATTTAGTTTGGCTTATCAAAAATTGTATACATAGTTCAGTTGTTAATAAAGATCAAGACAGAGCTAAACTCTGATAATTTTTATGTATCTGTTAATTATCTTATTTTTTAATAATAATGTATTTAATTTACCTAAGAATATTAAGTTTCAAGTTTGAAGATAATGCCTAAAGTAGTTTTGGCTGTAGGCCCAGGTACAAATAGAAAACAGACCGCAGAAGAACTAAAGATTACCAAAAGTACAGGATCCGCCTTTTTAAGCGTTTTCTATCACCGTATGATTAATATCTTAAGTTTTATTTTTTGTACGAGTCCAAAATTTGCCCGGTATTATATTATAGAAGCCAGTAAAATTGTCTAAGAAAAATACTTTCAAAGACATAAAATTAATGAAAGACAATAGTATTACCTAGAAGGCTAAAGCTTTGCTCAAAGGAAAAAATTATAATTTCATCGTTTAATTTTTGAAATTACGAAATATGTACATACATATGTATGTACATATGTACTTCAAAACCAGTTTTGATAAGGATTTCATCATTTGGTCACATAGTGGGTGGCATCGTCAATTTTTGCAGACGACTTATCTGGCTGAAACAGCACCATTTGGAGATATTACTTGGAAACAAATATAAGAAAATCAGATGTTTTGAAAAATGAAACATCGTACACCTATGATAAAAAGGTTATTGGTACATTTGGAGTAGTGATCGGCAGTATCGATTTTTTGATCATAATACCGTTATATTACTCGTTTATTCAAAAAATTAATTATTCGAGCACTAAAAATTTTTATTTATTAGAGAAACTATTAATTACAGAAAAAACAATTTTTAATTATTATTTCAAAAAAAAAAAATTTGAGTTTTTTTTAATGAAAAATAATTGTTTGCCGATCACTTATTTAAAGCTTATAGTTAAGTAGTTTAAGTGTACTTAGGGCATACATTCACTTAATAGAAAAACAATCAGTTAAGTTTCGGGCGTTCAAAAAATGCAACAGTAAACTAGATAAACCAAAACTTTTTAAACTAGTGTACATTCAAAAAAAAAAAAATATTTGAAAAATTCTTCTATAGTAGAGTAACTCTCGGTATGCCCAGACTGATTATACACATTATTTCCATCGAGTGGATAAAATAATAGCTATATAGGTACACTTATGTACCTTACATACAAACATTTTTTTCTCATCCACTTGTTGCTGCATATAAATAATTGTTGATGTGCATCAAAGTGAAAAGAAAAAAAAAACCACAGTTGGGTTAACATGAACATTTCAGGCTCAATCAATTAACGCGCATCTCCAGATGTTCCTGATGTAAATATTTTGGAATAACCCACAATATGGACCAATGAATAAAAACATAGACCGTTAATTCACTTGACTAACCCACAATGACTAGTTTCAGTTCGTGGATATATTTTTGGCATTTAAACTCAGTGTTCTTAACACCCCATTTAGAATGTTAGTTCTGTAATTTCTTTTGAACATTCATGTATGCATAATTTTCTTTAATACTTTCAAAAGTACACTACCTTTAAGAATTATAATACCTGTATATGTTCATATATAAGTCCAATTTCAGAGTCCTTGGATGGCTAATGACCGATTCTTGAAACAAGAGAAAGACAATTTTAAATAGTAAAAAAGTATTGTTAAACAGCTTCCGGGTGAGCTTTTATAATTTAATTTTGCGCATGACTCAAGCTTCCTTTGCAAAATCAGAATTTTATGTTGGTGTTGGTTTATTTTATTCTTTTTGAATTGAGCGGAAAATAAAATGAAAATTTTTTACAAAAAACGAATATAGGAATGGAATGATAGAATGACTGGTGGTGGGGAATGTTTACTATTCTTATGGATGTTTACTTCTCAGAAGAAACAAATTAAACTACCATTTTGGAATTGAGAAAAATTCTAAATTATTTCAATTGTTATTCTTCAGTTATCCACGTTTTTTTACCTTTAACACACTTTTTGGGGCACTGCCACGCTCACGCAAGTCCTTTACTCCGCAAGTCCTTTACCGCAAGTATAAAATTTGGACTAAAAATAAATTGTGGAACGAATGTTAGTCCCTTAATGAAAAAATGGAAATGTTAAATAAAAACTAAAAACTATTTTTTTTTAATATAAGGAAACCAGCAAGAGGATTTTTTGAACCGTTAGATTAAAATTAAGAAAAAATTATTACCTAAAACAAAAATTCAGCCAAAAAAATTTCCAGAAAACAACCAAGTGAAAATTTTTTTCCAAAAACAATTTCGTTTTATTAAAAATATGAAGTTTTTAAATTTTAAGATTTCTCTGAAATTAAAGTAGCTATTGGACAGATAAAAACTGATTTTCAAAGAATAATTTAAGTAGGTACTTTAAGAAATAGTTTGGTGGAACTTCAAGTTCTTACCAAGGAAAACTTAATATTCTTATTGTTAGCATTCAGATTTTGATTTAAAAGACCATTTATGCAAACGTGATTTAACCTTTTTAATTTGTTTAAGTTTTTAATTTGTATATTTTGAACTGATTACCTGTGGTTTAATATGGAATTAGTTAGAAACTACATTTTTAATATTTGTACAATTGACCTCAAATAAAATATAAATTTTTTGTTTAAATGTTGAGTTAACCGTAACTACTGACATTAGACATCGTTCAAAAAAGTTCTTTTCAGTAATTTGTTTCTTATAAAAACATGTTGAATTAAATTGAACTAAAATTAACGAACTACTTAGTTTGTGTAGCGTAAATTGAACCTTATTGATCCTTCACTCAAGTGAACAATAATGCCTATCCAATCTTTCGAAAAGTACCTTTTCAAGGACAATAGTCGTATGTGGATTATATTTAAGTCTCACACTTTTTTGTTCCTTTTTTGTAAAAAAAACTATTTTATTAAAAAAATGCGTTTTTATCAAAACGTAAATTTTTAACAAAAAAGAGTGAGACTTAAAAATGTTAGCCATACGCCCAGGCGTACATATTTGAAGGTTTACAATCTAAATTTTGCAAAGTTCTTTCCAACCATTATGAATCCAAATACTTGTTTGCTTAGGTCCTTGGACTTATTATGTTTATGAGCTTCCCTTGCGGCACATAGTGCCTCCACTATTTCTACGATAATAATAAATAATACATTTAAATTTTATTAATGTTCAGTTTTACAAAAAGACCAAAAGAATATATCAAATATACATCCCGTGTTTCTAAAATGAAAAGCCCAGCTCACAAATATAGGTACTTTTCTTTTTGCAAGGAACGTGCTCTTTCAATCAATTCCATAGACCAAAGTAAGCTTTCCTTTTTTATCACGTTTTCCCTCCCACTTCTTGAAATTGCCAAAAATATTTCTCTCACAGCCTTGACGGTGTATGAGTGTGGTGAGATATTTGTCACTTGAAACAAACACAATAACAATATCCTTCTATGATAAATTTTTTTTATGTTAACGCACTTTTACGCGTAACATCGTCTAAGCTTCACACAAAACACAAAACACACAACAACAACAACTCAAAGCTTTTCCCTCCACGCTCTCGGAAATTAAATCAGAAACACAACACAACCTCATATTAAAATTACACTCACATATATGTATATAAACTTAACTCAACACTAAATTTTGTTCAAGTTTACCCAGCCGAGAGGGTGAACAAAATTTTCATTTCATTACAAAATCGATCGCATGATGGCGCTACTGTTTCTATACACTACTATTTGGTCGACAGAAAGGTAGTCGTCTAGAAAATTTAAGTTATTTCAATTCAATCGATTCGTTTGGTTAAAATAGTGTTATCTGGCTTAAAGAAAACATAGTTTATTTCATCCTGAACATAAAATCCTTTGAAGTCGATGGTTTTTTAACAACGAAAAATGTTAAAGAAAAAATCCCTTAAAATAAAATGTATACTTTGTGTGAGTCTCTAAAGAGAATTTGTGAAAAAATATAATAAAAAAATATTTGTCATGAAAGTGTAAAATAGTGTACAAAAAGGATAAGTAGGTATTTAATAAAAGGACAAAAAGGATACAAGGAAGACATTTTAGTAAGTACGCATTTTTTTCGTTCAATTTGTAAAGTACAAAAAAAGCAAGAAAGTAAATCAAAATTGCATTTTTTTTTTGCCAGGGTCAATCAAGAATGTAGGTATCTACATTATTGTCCTAACACATCATCATCAATTTATATGTACATCCTTTTTTTCCAAAACGAATAGAAAAAGCCCTACACCTACAACAAATGTACAAATCTAGGTACATATATACTAAACATATATATAAAAAAGAAAACGAGATGAAAATGCTAATAAGACTGATACACTTTCAATTTATGTAATTGCTTTAAGGAGGCGAAATCACAGGCTTCGTATATAAGTACATATGTACATAGGTATATTATTTGAATGCCTTTTTATTAAACGAAAAAGTATAAAAGAAAAGGAAATGCCCATTTCCAAAGTTATAAAAAATTACTTTTCATCTAACAAAAGGATTCTTGCCATTATCTACTCAGCGTTACGTCGCCGTTGTCGCCTTCAAGTAAAAAAAATTATTATTATTATTTTTATTCTTGGCAAGAAAATCATCCTCTTAAGTATGTATTTAAAGAATCGCAGCGATGATGAACAGTGCATGCGACAGAAAGGAGCTTCAGCCTCTCAAGTGTCTCCCTACTTAAGAATGTCAATTGGTATTTGCTACATATTTCTGTTGTTGTTGTTTTTGTTGTTGTTGTTGCTGCTGGTGTTAAAGGGAATGAAGAATCGATTTTCGTTTTACATGTGACATTTATAGCATCATCTGGATTTGAAGTTCGATTTTTTTTTTCAACAAAAATATGTGATTGAACATGGCGGTTGAGGTTAGCTTGTAGTTGATATGTTAAGAAAGAAAGCTTCTCTGATGAGTTGACGTTAAATAATGTCGTCAGTTAGTAGGAATGTAGGGGGAAAATGTTGTGGGAGGCTATTGAAGATTTGATTGACAGGTGAATGATGCAAAGAACCAAAACAGTCAGTGTTTCTTAAAACATTTAATAAGAGAATTTATAAAACAAGGAGAGAGAATATACAGGGTGATTTGCACAAATTGTCATAAAAAACCTAGATCGATAAGATTGAACCGAAACAGAAAAAATCGTATGGGAGGGGTGGTCTATTACCCTTTTAGGTGAGAGAGGCAATTTACAAAAAAATATTAAAATTGAAATACCTAGTAATTATAAAAAAAAAGAGGCTGGGTGCGACCCACACTGATAACTTCCCATTTGTGATCTTGATAACTTTAATTTAGTTTTTGTCAAATAACCAAATTTTCTGCGAAACAAACTTTAGCTGTTAAAATCAAACAATCATTATTTTAAGATTGAAAAGCATTTTAATTATTTAAAGAGATTTACGAAATGCACATATGTATGTATATTATAGAGATTGTTGATGTACATATAGGTAAGTTGTTTCCACGTGACCCAGGAGGTAAACTTCCACTCCTTTTTTTTAACGAGGTTTTTGTCAAAAACTGTCAATTAGATATTTGTCAAAATTTGACCTTTCATAAAAAATTGTACTATGTATAAAATAAAATATTTTAGAAGGCACAATCGTTGTTCGTTCTCAGGATATTCGAGCTGAAATACAATTGTAACTACTTTTTCTTTAGAATTTTTAACAGTTTTTGATTTTTTGTTAAAAAACTGCCCATTCAATATTTGTCAAAATTTTATCAGTTGCTAACAATTATGTTATGTAGAAAATAAATCAAACAAGAAGTCAATATCGTTACCCGTTTTTGAGAAATTTGAGTCGAAAGACAATTTATACCATTTTTTGGTAGAATTTTTTGTAGTTTTTTATTTTTTGTAAAAAAACTGTACATTGAATTTTTTTGAAATTTTCACCAGTAGTCAAAAACAACATTTTTCGTAAAATAAAATTATTTTAAAGTTAATATCGTTTTTCCATCTAAGGATATTCGAGTTATAAATTTTTTTTTTTAGTTTTTTTGATTTTAAAAAATAACGGTATATTGATTTTTTTCCAAATTCATATTAAATTTGTATGATGTCATTATGTGTCGAATAAAATTTATTTCAAGTCAATAGCGTTATTTGTTCGTGAGATATTTGAGCCCAACCAAAATTTTCACTTCTTTTTTAAACTGCTATAGTAAAAAAACAACTGATTGAATATTAATAAACGCCCTTTCAGCTTCTTTCGAAGTTATTACCTGTAAAACAAAATTTATTTCAAGTCGATATCTCTACTCGTTATTGAGATATCGACGACGAAAAATGGTACCAGAACGTACGGACGTACGAACGTACGAACGTACGTACACACGCACACACAGACATCTCTCTAAAAATGATTGATATAGGCTCTAGGGACCTTGAAACGTCGAGAAATTTCAAAAATTTCAATTTGACAAATCGGACCGATTACAATAACTCCCTATGGGAAGTTAAAAAACAAACAATACATTTACAATGTCATGCTAGATTTTTTTTAAAAGCAAAAACTCCATCATTTGATTTAACTTTAACATCAAGTTGTTTCAGTGTATACTTTTTGAAAAATTCCATTTAAACTGTGGGAAATGAACCCCTCTCCCAAACGATTTTGCTTTTGTCTCGGTTCAATTCATATGCTCTAGCTTCTTAACATGGCTGATTCAAATCACCCTGTATACTTATAGATAAGTAGGAGAAAAATGTGGAAAAAAAACCACTTTCAAACATCATACATTCAAGTGCTTAATTATGTTTTTAAGGATGAACGTAAGTCTGTTATTGACATAATTCCAGGGGATAATATTCCAGGAAGTGCTTTTTGATGAAAATTTTAAGGAAGTGTTAATTATATCAATAGATTTTTTTTTTCTGAAAGTGAACAGGTCTTTGTTGTACATGATTAGGTGTTGAACAAAAGAACAAATAAAAATCAAACGATAACAGGATGAATAACAACGACTATTAGGGTTGGGATTTCTACACAGAGAAAAAAAAAGGAAGATGGTTTGACATTTAGCATCGTTATTTTTTCCAAGTGTCAGTTCTTTATTTTTTCTGCCTATTATTAAACCTTTGGTTTCTTCCGATTACCAGCAGAGCACTCTCCCATTAAGATCATTCGGAATAGAAAGCTCTAATAATTAAAGTTAATCACGTTAAACCACAGATAAAATAAACATTGCTCTGTCTGTAAATTTCGTATTATTGACGTATTTTTTAAAAAGTATTCTGCTTAAAATAATACGAAAATCTAATAATAATAATAGAATTTCAATAAGCTTTTCTTAACTAAATCAATCCGATTTCTCTATAGAAAAATTTAGAAAAATTATTTGTTTTTTTTTTAAGATTTCATAGTAAATTATTTATAAAAATCAGTTTTTAATGTAAAAAAAACTTTTCGAGACAAAATTTCCATAAGATTTTTGTTTGGAAGCTCAAAAAAATAAAATTAAGAAAAATTTAAAAATAGTTCTTTGCATTTTTCTTAATTTGGAAGTTATGTAAAAAAATTATCGACATAAAATTATGGATCTCAAATTTTTTATAATAATTTTTTTTTTGATAGATCTACTTTTGACAGAGCACAGTTTTCGCATCCCCATCCTACTTTTCTTCGGCTTATCCCACTTTCGATCACTTTTTACGGTCCAATCGATTTTTCTTTATTTATAAGTACACCTTTGGCCTTTGCAATCCGGTTTAACACTGGTTTATAAAAGAAGCAATTAACTTCCTAATTTGCTATACAAAGAAAAATTATTTATATTTGTAAAAAAATTTTAAATTAAATTCATAGGTACAATGATGGCTTTAAAAAACGTATACTTTGACGTGTTGTAAAAAATGCCAAAAAATTGAATTATGTAATTAAAAATAAGTCTAAAATCAATTGTTAAAAAAAGTTGTGCCTAAAACAGTTTTCGTCCTCAAAAAAAATAAATCCGTACAAAAATTAAATTCGTTTAAAAAATATTTTGTCAACAAAATTGATATATGTACATTATGTATAAATTTAGTGAACAATTTTTTCAACCGTGGGAATTAAAAATGGTCAACAAATAACAATGGTCAAAAAAAGTGGTTTTTTTCTAAAAAAGAATTGTGTGAAAACAACAGCGAACAATTTCTTGAACTCCGAGAATAAAAATTTAGCAAAAATTAAATAGTGGACAAAAAATATCAAAGAAAATTTTCAGGAAACAGAGCCAAGTCGAAATTTTTTGAACCTCCAACCGAATCATTGAGTTCATCATCGAATAATTGTTGTGCGTAAGAATATACATACAAACTATAAAAAACAATATTGTATTAAAAGAAAAAAAAATTTTTTTAATGTATTAGAAATTATTGCGAAATTTCAAGGTGCGTCACTTTTTTTTGTAATTCAGTGTAAATTAAAAGATCTCTGGCTTTATGAAAATGCTCTGGCATGACATTGTTAATGTTGTCGTTGTTTTTGATATTTGGTTTCTTCTTTTTATTTAATTTCCACTCCCGCCTAAACGGTGCAAAACAAACCCCCAAAGGCTAATAGATTTTTTTTTTGAGCCTCGGTTCTACCTAGCATTTTTTACTCTAGAATTTTGTAACACCTTATATGCAATTCGGTGCATGGACCGAATTTATAACCTAGGTTACAAGTAGTCCAAATGGGACTTAAGTTCCATTCGAACTTATGGCCTCGGGACTAATAATTCTAGAATTAATTTTTCTCTAAGGCTTAGAGTTTTTCAGAAACATTGATAAAAGTTAAAAATGTTTTAAAAACAAAATTTTGTATTTACCCGCAAAAATTATTTTAAAATCCTTGAAACCCGAGAAGGGGTATAGACAAGTTAAGTTAAAAAATCTTTTAATGTTGCTGAAAAATTGTATGTACATTATTAGCCTCTAATAATGTTGATGAAAAAATGTGTGTATTAACGGCAAATACTAGATTTTTTGAATTTCATATAAAGGGTTTTCCAATATGAGGTGAGGTGTAGCTCGCTCTTTCGGTACTTTTGAAGCTGTAATTTTTTTCACATTTGACAAGTAGAAACTAAGCCATTAATAAAAATGGAACGATGCACGCTTCAACAACGCATTAGGAATGCTATAAATAAAATAAAAATTGAATGGCTTACTCGTCCTCGTACTCGTCCTAAGGTTTGCTCGTTCTTGTTCAAAAGAAATGCACATTTATATATGTTATTGAAATCCGTAAAATGTAAAAAATAATGACAATGAGCGATTTATTGAAGAATCAAGTCAAGAGGCAATGTACATGAACGAGTTAGATATTGATGTCATTTTGAAATACTTGCAAAGCCTTGAACTATTGACCTCAATCATAAAAATCTGACTCTTTATATTCAAGTTAGATCCTTATGCTGGGCGTACACGTACTCATGTACACTGTTGGCAAATTGCCATTAAACTGTCAAATTTTGACAGATAAATTGCAAAAAGAATGAATATTTCCATTTATCTGACAAAATTTTTCTACATATATTACACTAAATTTATCGGACTTTAGATGAAAAAAAGAGTCATGATTTTTTAAAAAATGTATTTAAAATAACATTTGTTTTTTAATATGTAGGTAGGTATTCTATTGGCCAGTTTTTAAATCAAGTCATAACTATGCACAGTTTTTGAAAAATTTAATTTTAAACTCAAAATTTGAGTAAAAAAAAGTTAAAAACAATTTAAGTTTATAAATAATTTTTTTAAAATTATTTGTTGCTGTTATTAATTGTCAATAAAAAACTGAAAACTTGATGATTTTATGCCTTTTAGTTTTTGAGAAAATTGAAAATAACCATAACTACTATGTTTTGAAAATTTTTAATCAAATAAAAATACCTATGCATAATGGTAACAAGGACTTCCAAAATTTTCGTTTTAATTATAGCTCTCGATTGATATACTTAATTTTTTACTAACTCTCACTCCAAAACATTTTGCAATATCGTATGCAAATTACCCGGTAGTAGTTTTTCATCAAAAAAAAACAAAAATAACTATGCTTAACTATGTATTTTTTTTCTAGGATGGTATTTTTGAAGAGATAACAACATCTAAAACAGAACAAAGACACTCTTCTAAACAAAAGCTTTCGAAACCAAATCCAACAATACACCACCCGTGCGAAAGACAATAAAATCCACACACAGACCCGACAGTGATAGAATCCACTTTATAGGGCAAAAAAAGACTACAATAGAAATTCAATCGTTTGTGCGCCTGGGATTAAACAGCAATAAACTGTAAGGCAACAAAAGACCCGAGCACACCCAAAGGAATAAAAAACAAAACCCAGCAGAATGGACCAATATGGGAACGAATACGGTGGAGGGGGAGGCGGCTATGGTCAGCCGACTGGTGGCGGTTACGGACAACAGCCTGGTGCTTATGGACAACAGGCTGGAGGTTATGGACAACAACAGCCGGGTTACGAGCAAACCAATCCATACGCGGGAGGGTATGCTCAAGATAGTGGCGCCGGAGGTGGTGGCTATGATGACTATGGACAAAGTGCTGGCGGTGGTGGTGGAGTGCCAGCGCAACTACCTTACGGGGTTAAGGCCAGACCAAGGGTGGACGTTGAAGCTGAAGGCGAGGTAGATCCATCTTTGTAAGTATAACCAATGTTCAGATAGACGGGGTTTGTTTTTGACATTAACATTTTTAAGATATCCTGAGCCAAAAGAGGCAACGCACAAAATTCGTGGCAAATCCGATGTCATTGAGATGCTATTTGGTCCTGTAGACCAGGAATTACTTGTCGTCAAGGGTTTCTATTTCTTTTTCTATTCAGCTTTTGGATCACTGTTTCCATTGATGGGAGTCTATTTCAAACAAATGGGAATGAATCCAGGTCAGTGTGGTATTCTTATAGGAATGAGACCTTTCGTTGAATTCTTATCGGCACCATTTTGGGGATCATATGCAGATAGGTAAAGAATTTAAAAATATATAAAATACTGAATGAAAACTGATATTTTGATTTCTTCAAAAAAAAAAAAACAGATGCAAACAAGGGAAGAAACTGCTAATAGGCTCTCTAGCATGTTGGGTTCTATTCACTTTGCCTTTGGGTTTCATTCAACCAGAAGCTGTCAAATGCATCGAACAAAGGAATCAAACGGATTTTGTATTAACAACAACTAGAGTAAGACGGGATGTATCACCATTTGAAGGGTTCGAAACGAGTTCCGAATTGTTCCATGAACATGCTCATAGACCAACGGAAGTTGTCAAAAGGTAAAGTTCTCTTGGTTAATAGATCTCTTTGTAACTATTTATCATTTTTCACATTCCAGGAAACGTCGATCAGCTTTTCCCTTTAGAATTGACGCTGGAATTTCTCCGATTCATGTAAATTTCGCATCAAATTACGACGATAAGCACCATAAGGACTATGTTAGTCCAATATTTTCATCGATGGTCTATCGAACTCCGGTATGTCACAATCTCCAATTACTATTTTCTATTTCATATTTTTGAAACATTCTTTTCTTTGTATAGGACATTCAAAAAGCTTTCTTCCTGCTTCTTCTTCTCATTCTTATCGGCGAGTTCTTTAGTGCTCCTGCGATCACTCTAGCTGATTCGGCTGTAATTACTTTATTGGGAGAAGATGCAGATAAATACGGCCATCAACGTATGTTCGGATCCTTGGGCTGGGGCATTTCTATGTTCTTTGTGGGCATCGCTCTGGATCATTCGACCTCGTTTCCAGACCATCCATGTGGCGCCAAACGACAAGAGAAGAACTACACCATTTGCTTTGCGACATTCTCTGTTCTCATGACATGTGCTGTCATTACGGCCACACAGATCACTTTCAAATACGACTTTACTGAACCCGAACAAAAGCCTTCAGATAACATCGATATGAGTCGAACTGCAGAAGACGAGATGCAGAATCAGCTTGCAGCTCAGTTGAATCTCCCCTCACTGGCTGTGGGAAGTGGTGGAGCTTCGAGTGGGGTTGCGCCATTGGCTCAGCCAAATATCGGTGCACAGTCAAAGATGTTTGCTCAAACTACCAGAGAAATGCCAGAATGGCTATCGGTGCTGCAGCATTTCAAAGACTTAAAATGTGCTTCGTTTCTGTTCGTCGCCTGGTTCATGGGCTTTGGAATCGGTCTTATATTCACATTCCTCTTCTGGCATCTGCAAGATTATGGAGGCTCTCCAACTCTGTTTGGTATTGCTTCTGTGATAAATCACGTCTCCGAGATCTTCGCTTATTTCTTCAGTTTTCGATTAATCACTGAAATTGGACACGTTAAGGTGCTATGTCTGGGACTGATTGGAAACGTGATGCGATTTTTGTACATTTCCTATCTAACTAATCCTTGGGCTGTGTTGCCATTTGAACTGATGCAAGGAATTACTCATGCAGCTGTTTGGGCTGCATCATGTTCGTATATTGCACATAATACGCCACAACATTTAAGATCTTCAGCACAAGGTGTACTGCAGGGAATCCATCATGGTCTGGGACGAGGATGTGGAGCGATAATTGGTGGAATGTTTGTCACATATTATGGAACAACAGCGACTTTCCGAGGATATGGTGTAATGTGTCTGGTTGTGTTGGGAGCATTTATTTTTATTAATTTTTATCGAAAGGAACAAGGCTTTATATCGGAGATTCCTGCCACTGAGGATCCTCATCAAGTAAGTTCAAAAATAATTTTTTCTGAATTGTATATGTATATGTATGTGAAGACAATCTCAACATTTATATTTATTTTTACGAGTATTTTGAGATTTAATTTGACTTTTCAGACACGTTTCGGAATCGAGTTTTGTATTTTTAAATTTTAAAAAAATGTATCGCCTTCAGAAAGTGTTAAAATGCTTTATGTTTCACCGCAAAACCACTTTTCATTACGATAAAATAACAATTATAATTAGTTCAATACCTTTGGTTGTATTAATGTGTTTACAACATTTTTACCATTTTTCAGCTATGCATATTTTTTGGGGTTTAAATCAGGGCTCGGAAATCATGAATTCTTATAGAAATTACAAACATATTTTTCTTAACTTGAATAAATATTTGTCAACAATTAAAAAAAAAAGTTTCCCGGGTGGGTTTGGCTACTGAAACCCCTAGACCTCTTCGTACAAGAATCCGCAGCATATAGTGCCTTACGGCTAAGCCAGACTAATTCCTGGAAAAACAGCACAAAAGGACATGCTCAGATTCTACACAAATATTCGAGTGATAGTATCATCATAGACTATAAAACACCTGAATTTGACTTTCATAAACCATTCCAAACTGCTATTCCAGGCAGAGAAGAACGAACCCTACACCAGTGAATCTGCAATAGCGATATATACTGATGGCTCCAAAATGGACACGGGTGTTGGAGCAGGCTTTTTCTCAGAACCTCTTGAGCTAAACAACTCACTTAGGCTCCCGAATTATAGTAGTGTCTTCCAAGTGGAACAACAGTGACAACAGCTGCTAGACAGGTATCAATGATGGCGATACCAGGGGCTGATATCAACTTTTACATTGATAGCCAAGCGGCAATAAAAGCGATTTCTGCTAATATTATTAAATCGAAGCTTGTTTCTTGCTGCCGCGAAGAGCTCAGGGTTCTTGGTACGCAGCATAATATTAGACTCTGCTGGGTCCCGAGGCACGGCGAGATACCGGGTAATGAAAAAGCCGATGAGTTAGCAAGACAAGGATCAGCGCTTGACGCCAGTCAAGCAGAACCGGTCAACATCCCATTCTGCAACATTAAAAAGAAAATTTCAGACTTAATTCTAGAGAAATCCAATAAAAGGTGGAGTCTACTTGACACCTGTGACACTACTAGGAAAATATGGCCCTGCTTTAATAAGCAGAGGACAGACAAAATTATGCAATTTAGTAAAAAGTCCCTTCGCTCTCTTACGAGCATAATTACCGGACATAATTTACTGAAATATCATAAATTTAAAATGAAACTCAGTACAGATGACTTATGCAGGGGGTGTGGTGACGAGGAGGTGCACGAAGACACGTCGCATTTTTTCTGTCACTGCCCTGCGCTCTGCCACCAAAGAATGAAATTCCTTCTTTGATAACCTGGAAGATCTATCCAATATTCCAGAAATCCACGTATTGAACTTCATCAATGCCTCAAAATGGCTTGATTGACCATAGAACACATAGGTTTTTATCAGAAAAGAGTGCACTCAAGGGTAATACAATGGATCTACATTGATCTAAGTGTGACGATAGCTACATCAACTGTCAGCCCAATAACCTAACCTAATCTAATCTTGGCTACTGAAGCGAATTTCCTCAAAAGTGGGTTTTTGCTCCTAAAATAGGAGTACCTAGCTGACATAAAACCGTTACGAAAAACTTTTTTCCTCAAATCGGCTCTAACGATGTTGATGAAACTCTTTAATTTAATTAATTATTTAGTTATTTTTTTTTTTTTTAAATGTTACTAACGTTACCTGCCATACAACTGCATTTGAAGAATAACGAACAAAACTTTCATGACATACGAGGTCCTATGTAACTTTCATAATAATAATAATAATTTTGGTTTTTTTTTTTAACTCAATAATATGTTGTTGTGTGTTTTTTTGCTAAAAATAAAAATAAGAAAATATTTTTTTTTTTGATAAAAAAACTTCTCAAATGATTTAATATGCATCTCAGTTGAGCTGAAACTTTTTCTAAGCGTAAATCACAATATTTTTCAATATAGGTAATTAAATTATTTTTTTGTTAATTTTTTAATAATTTTCAGGTTGCTGAGGAAACTTCCCACTTAGCACCACATGGTGTACCAAGCAATCCAATACCCCGAGCATTGTCCAATGCTCGACTCAACGAAATGAATCCCCAAAACGGAACCGGCAACACCTATGGAACTTATCAAACGACAGGTGGCAATTTGGACATTCCTGGAGCTAATCCACGCAATCCATTTGCTCAGTAATTTCCATCCAAATTTTTGTAATAGTAGATACATTTATGTGAATTTTTTGTTATTTATTATGTAGTTTCATTTTACGTGTAAAGCTTTATTTTGCATAGTTAATATATTTATATATATATTGCAAAAACAAAAATGGGAAGCAACAAAATAAGAGTAATAATATTTAAAACGGAACAAAAAAAAAAAAAACATAACGCAAAACATATATTTAGTATCGGTCTGCCCTTATAAAGCAATGAAAAAAGGTATTTTTTTTTGTTTGCTTTTATGTAGTTATTGAAAATAGTTAAACTTAATATGAAATGAATTGGTATTGGAAAACGCATATACAAAAAGAAGCATGTAAAAATAATGTTTAAGATAGAAAAAACAAAATTGTCAGATTTGTTAAAGTTTAAGAGGCAACAAAATGTAGAAAACAATCACGTAACGGAAATGGATATTTATATTGATATAAATGAGATAGTAAAAATATTTGTAACCATATAGAAGCACATAAAAGTTAGAATAAATGAGAATCTGTCAAACAAAAGCAGACCTTTCCCATAAGATACCATATGAATGATTAAAAAAAAACTGAACAGATACTTCCTATTTCTGTAAAAAAAATTACATTTTTGTCTATTTGCCATCGGGTTTTCATACTTGTTTTTAAGTCTACTAGGGAAAAGTTCGCCTTTGTTTTCCAGCTCTTCAACGGAAAAATCTTCATATAATAGGAACACACGGTCTTAAAATTTTGGCAAAGAACAGTTTATATTTATTTTGTCAGTTCCTAATAAAAAAAACAGGTAGACATTTAAGCGATTAAAGAAGTTCTGCATTGGCTAGAGGAAAATGTGATAACTTTTGATAACCGCCTTTTCTTCTGATACTCAGGCTGCCATTAAATCTCTTGATTCTATCTCTACTAACTAACTCGTTGACAACTTTCAACTGCCAACCATTTCTCAACTATAATGTATGGACGAGAAAGAGTAGGAAACAATTTATCATTTTCTCTGCACGTTTCCCGTTTTATCTCAAAGACTCCTCTTAGGAGAATCCTATTTTAAAGATCCTAGCAAACTTGTTAGGATATCAACACTCTCTCACACTCCAAATGGTTCAAGGAGTAGGGAAACAATCTCTAAATTCATGTGGTATCACAATAGCCCAGTCTCTGGCCTAAGGGTGTCAATTCCGCTGATAGCGGAAAGTAATTTGCATTAAAAAAATGGTAGTAGTAAAAGAATATTTTAGATGTTATTGTTTAGCTCCAAAAGCAACGGTAGATACCTACATACAGTTGTAAGAAACCATTATTATAGTTTAGTTTTTTTTAACCCCCGACAACACCAGGCCATGCAAGCATGCATCACTTCGCTACCAGTAAAGTTTTAAAGTCCCTGTAAGCTCTAAGAACTACTTATACTGTACGAAGTGGATGGTTAAGGGGTTCGGATTTTTAAATTGAGCCAATGATGAGATATTCGTTATTTCAACCAAATTTGCAATGATATGAAATAGAAAGAGAAAACAACACTGAACTGTCAAACGAAATGAGCTCATTTGAATTAAAACCGCTTTTTTTCATAGTTTGCGTAACTACCACAAATTAACTAAACATGCATTTTTTTGTTCTTTGCCAAAAAAAAAAAATTTTAAAGATTTCTCCGCATTAAAGTAATTTATTAATCACTTGGGCTTGAGATGAAATAGTAAAATCCAATTTAGAAAATAGCTAAACAAAAAATCAACTTAAATCCGAAAAAAAGGAAATCCAGGGTTCGCTTTTTAAAAAAGCGAAGAATTTAAATATCATATCCAAGATTTGTTATAACGTAAATGTTGTTTTGTGGTTTAATTTAAAAAAAAAACATTATTTCAATTTTAATAAGAGTTTGTGTACTCATAAGTTTAGAACAATTTTTATTTGTTTGTAGATAAATTTATTTAAAATTGCAATAAAATTGTTAGTGATATTTACTTAATATTATTATTATATATATGTTAATAAAGTTTTAATTGCGCTTAATTCATAAAACATTAATTTATTTTTTATTTATTTATAATAAATTTTAAATAATTGTTAAAGAGTTAAATGAATTGAAAAAAAAAACAAATAAAAAACATTTCAAAAGTTTTCTTGAAACAAAGTATTTCATGTATTGATATTTTAAATTAAACTAAAATAAAATAAAAAAATTGTAATTTACATATTAAAAGTATAAAACATACAACAACAATATTATTATATTTATAAATATAAAATATAAATTTAAGTTCGATTTGTATTATAAATTATCTAAACAATATTAAATAATGATAACATAAATTACTAGCCGTACCTATAAAAAAGCAAAAAAAAAGAATGAAACTAATGATATTAAGTCCACCTCATTCTAATCAGCCTATAGAGAAAAACAAAAAAAAAATCAATCACTCTACATACAACATATAAAACAAAATCATACATAAAAAATGCATATATTTATTATAACCATATCGTGAAGATATATTCATATTTAAAATAAAGCAAAGCATTTGCAAAATGGCGTTAAAAAAAAGCAACTGATTAATATACGAAAAAAAAAATGAGCAAACAAAATGTAAGACTAAGTAAAAAGATCTAAACTAAAAAATTTATAAAATATAAATTATGATTAATTTTTATTATTTTTAAAAATAACAACTATCATTAATTTTATGTAGTTCGAATTGAAATATTTATATATATACATATAGTTGAATTATAATGATAATAAAAAATATTTGTTATTTATTTAATTTTATAGTTAATTTACAATATTTTACATATATGTATAATTGTACAGCACCGTTTATTGTATTATAATGCAAAAGAAAGAAAAAAAATAAAATGCACTAAGAATAATGTTAAATAAAATAAATTATATTATTATTAAATACAAAAAAAAACTTGTTTTATTCAATTAATAAATTGCTTAACTGCTAACTATTGCTTAACTATTAACTAAATAGCTGTTTTTGTTCAGAACATACTTAGATACCGTCAGTTTTCCCTTGCGAGACAAAGGCCTCCACTCCTTCATTCCCAAATGGTGTTCTGCCCCCTCCAACTCTTCCTCAGTTGTCCTCACTCCTGATTTCTCCTCGACCTTTCTTCATTGAGGACTTCCAGGTTTCATTGCATTGCTTGCCTAGGAAGTGTACGGCCAATCCATTGCCAATAACGTATTAGTATGAATTGGAGATACGGTTGGACTAGAAAATTCTCAAGATGTTTCACAGAAATCTATTTTCTAAAGTTTGCAGCTTTCTCATGACAGCAGCAGCGAATGTTACTTTCCAAGTGCTGCATCCATAGAGATGTGTGGATTCAAAATTGAAGTGGAACTGTCATAGCTTGTTCTATAAGCTAAAGGAGGTGTTTCTAATTATTTTGGACAGCATTTGCTTTCAGTATTCGGACTGATTGCTCAGAAATATCTAGTTTAATAGATGAGAAAGTCTTAGCCTGAGGATTCTTTTTAACTTCCCATAGGGAGTTATTGTAATCGGTCCGATTTATCAAATTGAAATTTTTGACATTTCTCGACGTTTCAAGGTCCCTAGAGCCTATATCAATCATTTTTAGAGAGATGTCTATGTGTGCGTGTGTACGTACGTTCGTACGTTCGTACGTTCGTACGTTCGTACGTTCGTACGTTCGTACGTTCTGGTACCATTTTTCGTCGTCGATATCTAAAGAACGAGTAAAGATATCGACTTGAAATAAATTTTGTTTTACAGATAATAACTTCGAAAGAAGCTGAAAGGGCGTTTATTAATATTCAATAAGTTGTTTTTTTACTATAGCAGTTTAAAAAAAAGTGAAAATTTTGGTTCGGCTCAAATATCTCAGGAACAAATAATGCTATTGACTTGAAATAAATTTTATTCGACACATTATGACGTCATACAAATTTGATATGAATTTGGAAAAAAATCAATATACCGTTATTTTTTAAAATCAAAAAAACTAAAAAAAAAATTTTTATAACTCGAATATCCTTAGATGGAAAAACGATATTAACTTTAAAATAATTTTGTTTTACGAAAAATGTTGTTTTTGACTACTGGTGAAAATTTCAAAAAAATTCAATGGACGGTTTTTTTTACAAAAAATTAAAAACTACAAAAAATTCTACCAAAACTTGGTATAAATTGTCTTTCGACTCAAATTTCTCAAAAACGGGTAAAGATATTGACTTCTTGTTTGTTTTATTTTCTACATAACATAATTGTTAGCAACTGATAAAATTTTGAAAAATATTGAATGGGCAGTTTTTTAACAAAAAATCAAAAACTGTTAAAAATTCTAAAGAAAAGTAGTTACAAATTACAATTGTATTTCAGCTCGAATATCATGAGAACGAGCAACGATTGTGCCTTCTAAAATATTTTATTTTATACATAGTACAATTTTTTATGAAAGGTTAAATTTTGACAATTATCTAATTGACAGTTTTTAACAAAAAATATAAAAAAAAAAAAAATTAAAAAGTGGTAAAATTGGTTTTTCGACTCGAATATCTTGAGAACGAGCAATGATATTGACTTTGCCATTAGGTATTTAATTTTATACATACATAATAAAATTTTTTAAAGCGGGTATATATTTGACATTTATACTTAATTGTGCATTTCGTAAATCTCTTTAAATAATTAAAATGCTTTTCAATCTTAAAATAATGATTGTTTGAATTTAACAGCTAAAGTTTGTTTCGCAGAAAATTTGGTTATTTGAAAAAAAACTAAATATAAAGTTTTCAAGATCACAAATGGGAAGTTATCAGTGTGGGTCGCACCCAGCCTCTTTTTAGTTTATTTTTTTTATATTTTTTGTCAAAAACTGTCATTTAGATATTTGCCAAAATTTAAATAAATTTATTTTAAAATAAAATATTTTAGAAGGCCCAATCGTTGTTCGTTCTCAGGATATTCGAGCTGAAATACAATACTACTTTTCTTTAGAATTTAACAGTTTTTGTTTTTTTTTTTGTTAAAAACTGCCCATTCAATATTTGTCAAAATTGTATCATTTGCTAACAATTATGTTATGTAGAAAATAAAACAAACAAAAAGTCAATATCGTTACCCGTTTTTGAGAAATTTGAGTCGAAAGACAATTTATACCAATTTTTGGTAGAATTTTTTGTACTTTTTAATTTTTTGTAAAAAAACTGTCCATTGAATTTTTTGAAATTTTCACCAGTAGCCAAAAACAACATTTTTCGTAAAATAAAATTATTTTTCCATCTAAGGATATTCGAGTTATAAAATTTTTTTTTTAGTTTTTTTGATTTTAAAAAATAACGGTATATTGATTTTCTTCCAAATTTATATCAAATTTGTATGACGTCATAATGTGTCGGATAAAATTTATTTCAAGTCAATAGCATTATTTGCTTGTGAGATATTTGAGCCCAACCAAAATTTTCACTTCTTTTTTAAACTGCTATAGTAAAAAAAAAACTGATTGAATATTAATAAACGCCCTTTCAGCTTCTTTCGAAGTTATTATCTGTAAAACAAAATTTATTTCAAATCGATATCTCTACTCGTTCGTGAGATATCGACGACGAAAAATGGTACCAGAACGTACGAACGTACGAACGTACGAACGTACGAACGTACGTACACACACACACACAGACATCTCTCTAAAAATGATTGATATAGGCTCTAGGGACCTTGAAACGTCGAGAAATGTCAAAAATTTCAATTTAACAAATCGGACCGATTACAATAACTGCCTATGGGAAGTTAATAATATTTTAATTTACCATAATTGATTAATATTAATTCAATTTAACAACCGCCTCACTGTTAACTAAAGTGTCCAAATGAGGTTGCCAAGGCGAACTAAAGACTGTTAAACGCTATTTTGGAACAAATAAAATGACGCCACAATGTTGAAATTTTTAAAAATCAGCTTTTATTCAGTTTTTGTATGCAAATAGTCTGAAGTTTTTAAAAGCATTATTACATAATATAAGGTACATTATACACATTCATATGCATGTTAAGGTATTAAAGGATACATTACAATTGAGCTCCCAAAACCCAAACAATTAAATCCTCTGATTAAAGTTTTTTGTCTCTTTGTTTAAATATTATTATACATATGTAATTATTTAAATAGTCTCATGTATATTCGATAAAGTGATTGATTAAAAAGCATTTTAACCATATCATATTGTTTTATTTTTTTTTATTTCAACGACTATTTGCTTAACAGCTATTAATACAACTACCAAACCTATCCATTTTCTTCTTCAAAGTTTAAATAAATCAAAATTTATTTTGACAAAAGTGATAAATGAAAAAAAAAATATTTTTCCAGCCTTGATTTATTCGACATCGTCAGAATTTCCATTAATTATATCGCAAAAATCACAATATCGATGGTCAGTTTGGTTTTATGTATTTAATTTCAGTCAATTGCATCAACAATCACAATTGCAACCAATCAAAGCCACAAGTTTTTATATTTTCTATATATGTATACTTGTATAGCCTCTCATGCAATCATCTGCCATATATACTTATATAAAACCATACCCGTTCACCCCATAATTTTTCGCCTGTTATGATGATCGAATAAAATGTTTATCGGATCGATTTGGTACAGAACAACGACCACAGTGGGTATTGTGCGTTTTAACACTTTAATGGTCAATTAAATTCAAACAAAATTTTGGAGCAAAATTATAGTGAATTAAAGACATACCCGTAGTCAGGGGAAATTAAATACACTTTCAAATGCTCATTTTACAGAAAAATATCACAAACCAAAAAATGACAACATTGCACAAAATTACTCTATATCCTCGGTACCAGTCATTTCGAATTTAACTTTGTTAAATAATTTAATAAATAAAGTTAATCAAGAAATTTATAAATAATGATTGAGCGAAATAAAAAACGCCAAATATTATTAGCGAAATCAAAACTTCAAATTAACCCATTTCGGAATAAAGCTTTGCGAAAACAAAACGCATGTCTGAAACATAACTGATGATAAATTTAAATTAGCTAAATAGGAAATCGATCTGTTTTTGAACTCTTCTCATATTATGGCGAAGGCGAAGGTTTTGAATGAAACAACAACACTTGGATGGTAGCTCGACCAAGATTTTGCAGCCTGGAGTTGTAGCTGTATGACTGACAGGCCGACATCAGACTACTTTTAGTTATGCTTGGTATTTTGTTGTTCAAAAATAACAAAAATAATACAAATAGGACTTGAACATAGAACAAGCTATTTTAGTATGGCATGATTTTTGAACTCTTGAACAATTTCATCAAAATTATTATTATTATACTCGTATATATAATTTTATATTTTAGTTATTTTTAAAGTCCTATTCGTTAAATTCATAATTTTGAGCAGAAATTCAACAAGAGAAGGATCACTTGTCAGACATAAAATTAGTTGTTTGGATTTAGTATAAAATTGTAGGTCCCCTCCATTTCTGCAATAACACGCACACAGGAATGGTTGAGAGTTTGTAAGTACCTGGTTCTTCAGGGACTGTTGGCCAACAATTTTTTTATTTAATTATTTCCATGTTTGAATTTATCTTTAAGTTGACAATTGTTTACTCACATTTTTACAACGACTGAAAATTCTTTGGAAAACAATGTTTTGGTTGATTTTCCATCCTCCTATTTTCTTACCACTGAGCACTGATATAATGATACCGTTTTTTGTTTCCGTACCCTTATTTCACATCTTGAGTTTCCGTACCGGCATTCTGAACATTTTAGTAAAAAGCAAGTTGTTGAAAGGGCTTTTTATATTTAGTTTGAGGCTCCAAAAAAACTGGTAGGCAGTTCGTAGGCAGTAAATATTGATATTTTCAACCAATTTGCCCCCAAAAATCTGAATAAATTATTCCAGCTACTACCTTGAAAGAAAGGATGCGAAACACATGAATGTGAGTAAACCGCCAAAGCGGATGCTGACGTACGTACAAAGAATATATTCTGGGGCAAAAAATTTAATGATATATATTTTAAATTGCCACCGGGGTTGGTACAATTCGTGTGTGCTAACCATTATGTTTCCACTCTATTTAAACCGCATCCATAAAATTCAATTACCCTCAGGCCAGAAACAGTTGTGTTAGGCTGTTGCGAATAAAGCACTGAACTGTCCAATTTGGATTAACACCAGTTTTTCGTTTTTCAAGTTCTTGCGTTGTGTCAGAAGAAAATAAAGATTCAAAGAACCTAAAAAAGATCCTTCGCGCAAAACGAAGTTGACATGCAGCCAGAGATATCCTTGAAGCAGTCTGATATTAATTTCATTTTTCAGTCGTGTGCACTGTATTCAGCCCTTCTACAAAGAGGAGGGGCAAATATTTTTTATTTAAAGTAAAAGTTCAAAATTGCCGTCGTGTCCATTCGTCATCGTCATTATGGCAGAATGTCGAGATATCATCAATGGCGTTGTGTTATATTGGTGTGTTCAAATAGACATATACCAACTCTCTCACCTGAGTTGCATCGTGCCATATGCAATTAATCACCTTGCTTTGCTCGGTGGTTGAATTGGACTGGTTTTTATTTCTTTCTTTTTTTTCTCTCTTGTTGTCAGAGTTGGAGTTGGTTGTGGAAATAAAAGGGAGGGAAATTGCAACGAATAAATGTAATTTAGTTTTTAATTAAATGCCGGGGATATCTGATTAAATGTCCAGCGGAACTCTGGGCGAATTGTTATAGTGGCGCGGAGCGGCGTCGCGGAGGTGGTGGTTGGAAGTGGGGTGAATGAGCCAAAAGCAAACGAACCAGCCAGAATGGAAGGATATCTGTTTGACTTGTTTAATTACATTTTTTTCACGTTCAATTGCATTTGATCATGGTTGTTGAATGTCGAAATATTTGAGTTTTTTTTTTGTTCTTAAAGGAAAAGTATAATGTATGTATGTATGTATGTATGTATGTATGTGTGTGTGTATTACGTAAATATTTAATTGGGTATGTATATCTCCAATTGTTCATATTTGTATCTTATTTAATTTGTAAGCTTCTTTCAGAAGTTTAATGAAAAAGAAGGACATTTCAAAAGCAATAATGTAAATACGTTTTGTACCTGGTAGTCCTTATTGTGAATATTTTTGCTCCAACGGACTCAAATTGCTGAAAATAAATTTGTATGCATATTTACGCACAACACTGATAGGATGATGGATCGATGGACTGATAGACTGACTGACTCTGTTATGGGTTCAAGCTTGGTAGTTCCCTGACACATTTTTTGTCATAATCATTTTGACGAAGTTTTTTTTTGTTAATTTTTTTGACCTGAAAGAACCGCAGTCAATCTCATAACCAGGTTCTTGATTTTAACGGAAATTTATAAAGGGTGTTTTTTTAGAGGTATAACATTTTAAGTTGGCAACACTTTTTTGGCTGGCAGCCATTTTAGAAGCTGTTAAATGATTTGTGTTTAGTTTGGTTTCGCATTTCAACATGAATAGACTGACGCCTGAACAACACCTCCAAATTGAGAAAATTTATTTTGAAAATCATGATACTGTTCGCGCTCTAGGTGCGTCCATTTTGCAGTCAACATAATCGTCCATTAGAGCAATAAATTCGATCAACTATAATTATAGCCAACCGATCACCTAGCAACGAGTGAGTTCTGCCGTTTGATCCCGATTTCACAACCGCATATTTCTACGTTTCGGATTCGTGAATTGGCTAAGATCATGCGATTTAACGGCGGTAAACTATTTTCTGTACACAGGATATGTGAAATCGCCAGTCTAGTTCAGCCAATAAAACCCGATATGACAAACCACTTGGAAGACAACATTCGCCGCGTTATTGGCGATATACGGCCACAAATGTTAGAAAAAGTGATCGAACATTGGACCAATAATATTTTGATTTATTTTTATCAAAATTTCGCGAAATTGACCAGAATACTGTTTTTGTTATATGGAAAATAAAAAAAGCTGTATACAAAATGTTAGGAACAAGTTTTTGAAAATAAAGCCATTGGATTTCAAACTCCGGTTCCACCCCAAAATTATTAACACATATTTGAATTTAAACCTATTTTCATAATAGTTATGAAATAGAGATGACAGATTTTTAGAAAAGATAGATTGAACGTTGTTTTATTATAGCTGTGTTTTATGTTATAAGCCTTCATAAAACGCATCCATCATCAATCAGTACCCCCCATTCATCATCAAATCACATCTTTTATTATTATATTCATTACATCATCGATTTCCATAAAGAGTACCTGTCACTAAACATTCCAACCGCACCATCCAGTGTCTAATTACTCCATTCAACTTTTAATTAACTTATTGTTGTCTTCCTTTATTCAGAACCGAGAAGCAAAACAAAGGGACACTTCTTCTTCTTCTATCTTCGTCTCTGGATCCTCCAACTACGTCCCTCGTCGTTCCATCTTTCATGTTCAATCTATATACCTACTACGAAATTCTCACTCTGTGAATTCTATTCAGAAAAGATAATTACCATGATGAAGATGTTGGCTGTAAACACGTAAGACGTACCTACCTAATGTACAAATGAAAGACTCAGCCAACAGGTGGCACTGATGGTGTTAGCGGGAATATAATAACTCATTCTCACAGTATTTCAGGCCAAAAGTGGCCCTAAGTGTGCTTAGTCAAAAAACTTTTGTTTAACTTTATCCGAATGAAAGTTAAGTTATAAGTACATACATATATATATATATTTTTTTTTTGTTATTTTCTCTTCGTTTTTGGTTTTGTATTTACAAAGAGTTTAAGCTAGGTATTCGAGAGATACAAAAGCAAAAGAGTTTATGGACTTGCAAGTTTTGCAAATGGGTTTTTAGTTCAATCGGCAAGAAGAAAAGAAAATTTTCATGTAATTAAGAAACATTGACATTTGTAAGTGGGTGTTGTTGGATTTTGTCGTGTGTGTTGAAAATGAAATTGCGTGGGAATTGAGTATCTTTTTGTATGTTTTTTTTTTCTTCCAACTTTACATACCCTAAGCTCATGCATGTGTGCCTGTCAAGGACACTTTTTTTTATACGAGTATATGCGGGCTTTTGTGAATGTGTATATTCCCATGTGCGTATTCAGTCGTGACTCAAGATGAGCGAGTAAAGATTAGAAGGAAATAGGAATGAAATATTATATACGACGTGTTCTTCTCTGAACTGGCACTGTTTTGAGTAATAGTCAAGAAATGGACATTTATATTATTATTTTTACGAAAATGAAAAACAAAATTTCTGACTTCAAAATAGTATTATAGCCTAAAACCCTGCTCTAAGACAATCTTTCTTATATCAGCATTTACACCAATAACAATTTAAATAATAAGACAATTCTCCCGACTTCTTAAATATTGAAACAAATACTCCCTGATACTATTCGAGTATTGGAGTAAATACTCCCCGCTTCTTAAATATTTTATTGGAGAAAATACTCCTATAAAATATGAGAAAAGCTTTATATCAGCATTTGCTCTTATAAAAAATTTAGCAGCAAATATTCCCTAAGTGGAACTAAGACAAGAAAAAAAATCGTATATAATATCTTAGATTTATGATCAATAACGAAGGATCTTGGGGGGGGGGGGTGGAAGATATCAAACATCACGTATAAGCGTAGGGTGGATGAAATTTGACATACTCTGTGATAGAAAAATACTCTTTAAGCAGAAAAAAAGGCTCTACCCGGGAGTTTTTCATCCATTCGCACGATAACAGGTCTGATAAAGCGTCATCGAATAAAAAGCAAGAATATTTGAGAAATCTTTCACGTCAAAACAATATCTTCGACAAAAAACAGCATGTTCACAACTTTATTAGTATTCTCATATCAAAAGAAAATGACATTTCAGCACTTACGAAAAAAAGGTAGGCACCAAACTCCTGGTTCAAACAACTGCAATGACAGGTGAAATAAGTTGGCCTCAGACAGTGAACAATGCAAAACCGGGTAACTTAGGGTAAAGCAGTGGAATGGCAGAGTTGTGGTCCCAGCCTCCTAGTCAGGAGACTTATGTGCTCATGGGAACAGAATAAGTGTTGTCCATGTCTTACAGTAAAATAAAAACATCCTCATCTATATTATTATACAATAGTTTATACAGCTTTGAAATATTAGATTTTTATGAAACTATTTTCGCAATTTTTGTTAAAGCTGGATTGTATTTATCAGAAAAGTTTTTACTCATTCCTAAAAGTCATAATCTTCTACTTCACAAATCTGGGTAAATATGTATTTAAAAAATATCAATATCATTTTTAAGACATTGCACGAATATTCAAAAAAAAAACCCATAATTGTGGTTTTTATAAAATAACCTAAGCAATGGACTTCTCATAAATTAAAAGACATATTGGAGATATTCAAACTGAACTTAAAAAAAAGATCAGCTCTATCTCAAAAATCGAGTTTTATTTCAATGCCAAACTCTGAACTCAACAGCTTTGGTTTTGAAAAACTATCTTTCAAAGGTGTCTAATAACGTTACTTTACTTCCGAAATATCAGGACGTTATCACACATCTTTTGAAAATTTATATTTCGAAAAACTTAAAAAAATACTGTATCAACAAAATTTGTTGCTACAAATTGTAATCCATTTGAAGTGTTTCACCCGCAACAACCCCAGGATGGAATTTAAAACACCAATTTATATTTTTTTTCCTAAAATTGAGTAGAAAACGAGTTAACAATTTTTTCCTCTTCAACCTTAAATTACAAATGTAAATGTAACTCATCGTCCTGGCCTATTAAAAGAGAGAAAAAAATCATATCCATATCTAGGTAAAAACTTTGTCAAGGAAGGACATAAGAAGTTTCAAAACGCAACCAGGCTCTTTTGTGAACTTTTTTTTTCTTTTCCGTCCAGGGATTTTCAACATTTTTTTCGGACGCATATGAATGAAATGAAGTTTTTTTTTTTTTTGAAAACGTGCTTGAGACATTCGTCCTTTTATGTGCATGTGTTCTTTTTTGGTAAATACACCTATACCTATATTTACAATGTTTTGTGTTTATGTAGAAAGCATCATACAGTTAGAAAAGCGCTTTCTATTATGTCATTAAAAATAAAGCAAAAAAAAGTAAACGGATGGGAAGAGAATCACAAAGTTTTCGATGCTCTTTGTTTTGTTTATTTTTTGTTGTTGTTGTATATTTAGGTAGATATTTTAGTTCCACTGACTTTGGGGAAAACATTTATTGTAGAATGTGTCGAAAGTGCCATGTTATGCGTTAGGATTGGATTTTTGGCTTTGATTTTTTTTTGTGTCATCTTTTAAAAATATTGAGATTTGTATGAAAAAGTTTTGAAATATTTCAACAAATAAAATAAAAAACATGAACAAAAATATTGAGCAAAAGTTAGAGATGAAATGTTTCTTGTGTCAGGAAGTATAGATGGCAGCACATGGGACACCAAAAACAATCTCATACACAGTTTTTATTTGAATTCCTCCGGAAATAAATACTAGATAGTTTTAGTTCTTATAATGGTCGAATGCAAAAAAAAAACTATAGAAAAGATGTTTTTGTGAGATTTTTGAATGTCAAACAAAATAAAATGAGGATTTCGTGATACATGAGGGATCAGATACATAATATGTAAATGATATGACTAGATAAATATGTAAAGATTAATGAATAGTGAATTTTTTGAAAACGTTGAACATAGAAATGTTTTTTCTTCCTATAAATTGGTTAAAATAAAAATGATGTAATGATTATTAGTAGAGTTCCGATTTTTTAATCTAATTGTGAACCAACCCAAAGTGAACAAATAAGTTATATGTATGTTTTGTGCCAAAAAAAAAATACAGTTTGACAGATTTTTTTTTAGAAAATATTTTTTTTTTCTCACAATATATAATTTGACTTTGCTTTATTGAACAAAAATAAAACTACCATTTATTAAATATGGCAACCAGCACAAAAGTTTTAGGGACTCATAATTCATATTAAACCTTTCTAATGCCGGATTTATACGACTGGTAAATCAACATTTAACTCTCAAATTTTGACAAAAAAATTTCATTCTTGTGGCCTTTAATCTGTCAAAATTGGCCAATATTAAGGCAAGTTGCTAGTCAGTTGTGTGACTCGTCGAACATAATGGAGTCTCCGAAGCAGCCAAAGTTAAAATATAATAAAAGAGTCTCCTTCGGTACAATGGTAAGCTGAAGCTGCAGAAACAGTAGTTTGCCTGTTACAAGTAGCGCCGCACTTTCACATTTTTATGCAATGTCATCAAATTGGATAAATTGGACTTGACGATTAAAATAACACATAAAAACAAATATAGAGACACCTGTATACAGCTGGCCTCAGACAAGGAATAATACAAAAGTACCGCCTTGCATTTCAAATGTAACGCCCTGACTTGACATACATATCTAATTCGCCGCAGTAATTCTCTTATCAAATGAATAATTGCAATCGAACTATCACCCCACCACACATACACCCAACACAGGCTAAGACAAACAATTAACAGTAGGCAATTTTTTTTTCTCCTCGAATTCATATTCCGAATTCGCTTTGTCACATCAAGCACCTACATACATCACTTTTTCGCCGCGAATTCAGTTTCTATTAGTGCAAAGTGAATTGCTCGGTTAATTTGCTCCGCAAAAATTAAAATATTTATTTTCTCCATTAAATTCTTAAGATTTGTACGAAAAATTATTAAATAATTGTTCCTCAATATGTGAAGATAGTTTTTTTTACAACAATATAAATGAATTCCGTAGGTAAAAAGTGTTTTTTCGTCATAAAAGAGATTTGATTTTCTCTTCATTTTCCAATATGGCGTGGCGGTTGTAGATGCGAGTTGTCGTCGGTGGTGGTAGTTATCGTTTATTTTGGCAGTTAAAAAAAATCGTTGAATTCAAATTCGAAATCAAGTTTCAAAATAAATCGTGTATTATAGGCCATGGTTCGTGAAGCATTCGTTTTATGTTTACAAAAGAATACAACTTTTTTTTGTAATTGTTGTTTCATCGTGCGTCGTCTTCAAATAATTCGCTTTAGTCTGGGAAAGCCTTAACACGTAACGCCTATAACGACTTAAAAAATAATAAAAAAAAAATTAACAAATTTGTTCCTTTTTAAAAGATTTTTTCAACAACCTATTTTTGAATCATAGTTTTTCAGTCTCAGTTATAGATGAAAAAACATGATGTCCAAAAAATATATTTCAAAAGAAAAATTTATCTCAGAAATGCCCGATTAAATTTTTTTTTTTTTTGTAAAGTAAAGCATGTCGAAAACTTTTACGTAAATTATAAATTTATTTTTTTTTACAAAAATACGAAATATATTTTTAATGAAAAATGCCGTATAACCTACGTATGTAAATTCCATTAGAAACTTATACGTAATGACGGGAAACTAGTGTAGTTCATTTGCAGTTTGGTGGTAAGTGGATTCCAATTTTCTTATTATACGTTTATTGAACAAAAATGGGAAACCTTATAAAAAAAAGTCCAAGGCCCAATTTCTTCACTCTCTATTAAATTTAATCTTGCAATTCTAGATGGTAAACATTTTCATTGTTATTGTTCCGATCGACAAAATTCCATAAAAATTTTTATAAAAGACCTTATTTTAATAATAACAATATTGCATATCACAATTTTCAGAGAAATATTTTTTGCATTTAAAAAAACTGTGGCTAGAGTCTTAAAAGATCGCAACATTCATTAATCCGCTGGTCCGGATGGTATCCCCGCCATTGTTCTGAAGAGGTGTTCTTCCACGCCGGCAAAACCCCTGCTTTTCTATCTATCCTATTCTTCTGGGCTTTTTCCAAGTAGTTGGAAAACAGCATTTGTCCAGCCTATTCTTTCTAATTACCGACCAATTGCACTTACGTCCCTTCTATCCAAGGTCATGGAAACGCTGATAAATTATCAGCTCAAGAAATATCTCGAAGATCGAAAGCTTCTTAATGATCGGCAATATGACTTTCGCAGCAATAGATCCACTGGTGACTTGATTGATGGTTTATCTCACCGAACAGTGGACAAATCTTCCTGCTCTTTTATCGAAAATGCGTGCTTTTGGTATCGATGAAACCCTTCTTCGTTGGACTAGTAACTTTCTTTCGAATCGCTCTATACAAGTAGTATTAGACGGATTTAAGTCTGAAACCCACAACATAAATGCTGGTGTGCCACAGGGTTCTGTTTTGTCTCCGACCGCAAGATGTTAAGGTTTCCTTTGGAGATGCAAGAAATTCTTTTCCCCTTCTGATCTGGCTATTATCTATAAAAGTTATATACGGCTGGGGCTCCAGCAACTTACTTAAGTCTCTTGGACAGTATACAAAGACGAGCCTTCACAATGATCGGAGACAGGAACATCGTCGATACTTTTACGTCACTCGAACACCAACGGACGTAACGTTTCCTGGGGCCCTATTACGTAAAACGCTACTCGTTGAAATTCTATCGTAATCGATAAAATGCGATTACGTAAAACGAAAATCGTAAATGTTAAACGATACTCCTTATTACTAACGACTGACATTTGGCAGTCGTAAATCTTTCATTATCGTTCATAATTTCTTATAAAATAATTTGTGTCTGCTGTCTGCCGGTAATTTTTTTTTTAAGTAAAATATAATCATAGTGAAATATAATAAAATTGAAATATATCATAGTGAACATTAAAATTTTATGGTTAATATTTATTTTATAGGCCACCAAAACAATCAACACAATCAAAGCAATTGGATTTCCTCATAGCTTTTATGGAACGCAACCCAGGTGTATGCGAAAAATTATTTGCCCAATAGCCAATCAAAAGAATCAAAAACAAGCGTGAAGTAAGTTGCGCTTCAAAAAAAATAGTTTTGTATGTTTTCACTTGGCAACATCTTTCTAACGCCTTTTTCGTTTTACATAATCGCTCTTTGTCGTGGCTATCGCTTACTCCAGTATCGTTTATTTGACTTTCGTTTCGTATTACGTAATAGGGCCCCTGTCTCTCACTCTTTTATCGTTACTTGTACGGTAAGTGCTCTAATGAAATAGCCAGTTGCATTCCTCCTTTTAAACGTTTCAACCGTAATACTCGCGCTTCCAGGAATGCTCATCAGTTTACTCTTTAGCCCAACTTCGGTCGTACTGTCAAGTACAGGAATGAGGAATACCCTTCCACTCTCTGTCTTTCCCTCTCATTGTGATGAACTGAAATTCGAGACTCATGTTCACCGACATCTCCTTTCACATCCCCTCCTACTCACCTAAAACTCGCACTATGTCTCTGACAAATAAAGGGGACATAAAATCCCCTTTAGTGCGCGCTAAATATAAAAAAAAATATACATGTATAACTTCCAAACATTTTTTTTTGATTTCGAAAACAAAAGAATACTTAAATGAATCCAAAATTAATTATTTAGCTCTCGTTTTTGAGAGAAATGTTTGTAATTTTTTTTTTCGGCATTTCGTTCAATACATGTTTACTAAACCTTTTTTCTACTATGTTTTGTATCTAGGCTTTATTTGTGCACTACTTTTTTTTGACAAAATCAACATTTGAAAAAAAAAGTTTTTTCCAATTTGTTTTTTTTTTTATTTTGTATGATATTAACACTATTCATTTTTTAGTATTAAAAAATATGCACGTTTCAAAATTCTTCGAAAAATACTTTTAAACATAATAACTGTCAGGCTAGTGACGGAACTTAACTAAAGAGCGAGTTAATGTTTCAATAAAAAAGAAAGACATAAAGGCACCTTAGTTCCCGTTCAACGAACAAGTATCTATTAAATATTTAACACAAATATTAATTTCAAAATTTTTCTTTTTTTCTTTGTTTTATAGACACGATCCATTATGTACATATTCAACTGTCATATTCGCATAATAGATTATTTTTAACACACTTAAATCTCATTCCCTCGGCATAATAATCTATTGAGCCAATAAAGCCATTAAATATGCTTCCTATCCTTTTTCTATTATCCTTAAACCATTTGACCTTAAATACCCCTCACACACGTCATTATCATCCAGTTTCCCTCTGCAGTTTACCATTCATTCACGTTCCTATATAGTTTATTCGCAAATTGAATATCCTTATACAGAAATTATGTGACAAATATGGACATTTTCGATTAAACTCGTAGAGGCTCATCCTACATGTTTGTACTATATTTTTATATCTATACTCTTGAACCTGAACCTGAACCCACTTTATATTTATTTTTTTTTTTCAAAACCATAAGGACGGCTTTTGAACTGAATTCGAAGGAAAATTCTTTTGGGTTGGGAGAAAAATCTCTCAACATCAGTACCATGTGTTGCCTCATCAATAAAATCATCGAGGTCATTAAGTGTATTAACTGCTAGCCATCACTTTCACATGGTGCTATCCTGGTTCGCGTTCCGGCCAAGAGGGTTTATTATCCTCGTTCTGCTCGTCGTCAATTTAACTTTCTAGATGAAAACCCGGCTGGCGCATCTCTTAATTTAGTGCTTTCATTTATTTCCTTTCGATCCGATATGTGTGTGCCTCGACGAGGATGAGAATTATTATATTCCCAGATATTGTACTTGAAATAAAGTTTAGTTGCTTGCTGGGGTCCTTTCTTTTTTGGGGGTTGATGATGGTCTCCATGTTTTTTTTTGGTTGCGGGAATTTCGAAATTCTATATGACTCCCATGTGAGTTTATATAGATCCTTTTCCTAGGATAATACTTGAGATGATGTTATTGTCCACAAGGAGTTTGTATATGGGAGTTTCCTGAATATTTGAACTGATATGCGATCGAAAGGACATTTAGATGGAAATTCAATCTGAACTGGGAAGGTTGAGCGAACATTTTGAACCGATATTTATTCGCCTGTGTACTATAAAGATGCTTGAAGGACACTGATTCGGGTTTTATGTGGTATTAAATCCTTTTTTTATTTGTTTTTTTTTTTCATTGCTATCGAAAGCTATACAGGGTGAGAGAATGTGTGTTTCTTTGGGATTTTTTTTTTTTGATGTTTCTAGAGCGGACGGAAGACGGTAATGAGGTAATATGAAGTCAATGGAATTCACTCTGAATTTGTGGTAAAATATGTCTGCAAAAGGATATTGTATGGCTCAAACAAGATTGTACCATTTAAAATGTTTCTATGCTTTCGTTTGAGTCACTTTATTTATACATATGTCATGCTTGATTGGTTTGGTTGATGTATTGGTAATATATAGGAATATAAATCTATATATATGTGACAGTATATCTTCAGAATAGCAGATTTTAAATGATATACTTTGTGGAATAGTTCATTTGCATGAGCAATTTTTTGAAAAGATTACAAATAAAAAAAAACTGATTTGATTACAAATTTTATTAAACCTCTGCACAAGTTCTAGCAAAAATATTAATTCATGTAAATTGAAGATTATAAATTTTGTCAAATGTAATTTTAAAAGCGAGACAAAATTATTTTCTTAAAAAGAGTTATAAGTTTTGGATAATGTACTAGCTACTTTTATAAACAATGGAGATCATATCGAGAATTTTTTATGAGTACTTCCAATAAAAAACATAGTAAAAATAAAAGGAATAAAAAAAACTAAGATTAATGCTTCTTAAATTGCTTCGTTACAATAAAAATAAATGTTTTTCTTAGAAAAAGGTGGTTTTGGTTTTTTTTAATTTCTTGAGAACGACATAAAATTTTTGCATCTGGTTTTCTTATTTAGACTTAAAATTAATAACAGCATTGAATTTTGAAATTAAAATTAGCTTTTAATTACGTAAAATTTTGAAAAAAATGAATTTGAAATTTTTTTTTTAATTTTTTTTTTCAAAATTTTGACTTTGAAAATTAATATTTCAAAAACTATTTCTTAAAATAGATTTATTTAAACACAGAATGAAAGAAAAAGTTATTGGCTTTTCAAAAACGTATCGCACAGCATTGTAAATGAAGCCGATGATTTTAAATAATTTTTTTCCCATTTTAAGTCAGTTTTTTCGAAAATTGCCCCTTGCGGCTAAACGGAGGGGAATAGACCCCCCCTCCTATACGATTTTTTTCTTGTCTCAACGCAACCTACACGCCCTAGCATTTTGTCGCATTGCTCATGACTCACCCTGTATAATAGTGGGGACATTTCGGCTAGATATTTTCTCAAAGCTCTGCATTTTGATTTGACATACGAGTTGATCTTCAGCGCACCTGTCCTAAGTTTGATTTAAGAAATTTTTCCATAGTCGCAACTCTTGCATTTTTCAGATTAAAAAAAAAAGATTTTGTGCTTGACGCCTAAAAGTTTAACGCGAGACCCAAAAAGAACATATCTTGGACACGAAGCCGTCACGTCGAATATACCATCTTGAGCAAAATATAGGATGATAAACTTAACTTCTACTGTCATGTAGAAGGAAGATGCACTAAGAACCCAGTTCTAAAAGAAGATGGCACACAACTTTCCAACAGTATCGCAAATGAAAGACATTAGCAAAATCTCTTGGATCAAACAAATGCAACGACATCTACATTTAATTGGCCTCAGATATGGTACAACCCAAGACCATGAGGCCTTTTGACGTTTTCCAGGGTGAACTCGGCCGGTATCGCGTGGTGTGAGAGTTATGGTCCCAGTTAAAGAAGAAGTTAAACTTATTCACACCACTGACATTGGTTTAATTTTATTTCGAAAGATTACTTCATATATCTTCATATATAAAATCGAATTTCAAAACTGTATTGTAAATTAACTATCCTATAAAGACTTTAGAACAGTGGTGCACTTGGTCGTATACGCACTTTTTTGTTATTTTTTATTTGCCATCTAATACAGGAGTTCATTAATCAAATTTACATCAAATCCTAAAGTTTCTCCATCTCGACCAAGACTACTATGTTACCAAAATGACAGAATAACGCCTGCGTTTGCTGGCCTAACTAATTAGTAATGTAATCGGTATCACTGACAAACAAAAAATTTTAATTGGTGATCAATGTAGCTTCATAATAAATTTTTCTGAAAAACGAGTTGCTAGTTATTTAATATACATAAGTACTAAATTACAGATTTAAGATGATAAGGAAGCCATTGTAGATGCTAGAGCACTTCATTAGGGTGTCTGGAAGAAATATCTAACTGACCAAATAAGGAAGTTCAATAGCAGATCCATTTCATTGATGCCTGTCTAGTGACTGAACATACCCAACGCATCATAATGTGAGTAATTTTTAGTTTCTCAACCCAACGCCACCTATCTGTCCCACACTTCGACTTCATTGGAGCGAAGACATACAATCAAGCTAATGCTCCGCTCGACAACCGGGTCCGGTCCTGCCCTCTGTCAGCAAGTCTCTAACCCGGTGTCGAGCCGACGACGGACGCTATCCGGTTGCGCACTCCAAGGCTTCGGGCGTCTTGGTCTACGCCATCTCTCCAGCGGAAGCATGCTGTCTTCTACCATAGAATGTACCACAAAAGACTTTCCGAGCGGGTTCCTCTTCGCTGATGCAAACTAGGTGCCGAGCTTAATTTTTGTCAGAAAGTCTGCTTCAAGGTGGATTATGTACAATTCATGATTGTACCGTCTCCAGAATCGTACTTCCTTACATATGGAGCCAATAATTGCTACAAAAATAAGAGGCTCTTTAGAGTCGGAATCTCCGGTTAACAAATCAAGCTGTCGCGACTGTGTAAACGCTTGGCCTGGATGACAGGACACTACTAAAAATAAACTCCTAAAATAGAACTTAAACAATACTTTCAGTAGACATGACGGGGCATTGAATCGAATACAGACCTCTGACAGCCCTACGTACCAACGACAATGCCACGGGTTACTAGAGACTAAGATTAAAAAAAAAAGTATTAACAAACATTAACCCTGTTTATTACTTCAAAAAGCACGTTCAGCACGTGAATATTGTGAACGTGCCTTATGGCCTTCATATACCATAAACACCCACAAAAACGAAATCATCTTCTGCATACTTTCAAAAACAAAAAAAAAATATTTAAACCTCAAAAAGCCATCTTATACGAATCATTAAATCTATTTATACATTTTCCACAGCAATAAAACCCAGCTATCACTTTCAGTTTTATTATATGCGCCCAAGACCAAGAATCCGACTCCTTCGAAATATCATTGACCGTTTTAGAAGAAAATAAACCTCTCTCCCTGATAGGCACTTTGGTTCAGATTTCAATTTAATTCCATCCCCTCTTGTCGCTTCGCAATAGACCATCAAAACCTCTGTGGTAAATCCGATACTGAGAAAAATCGTCAACCATTATGGATCTTTGGGTCTGGAATGGAACTTGGGAGTTCATTCAATTTAAGCATCTAAACTTGAATAAATGGTCACCGCCACTAAACCGGTCAATTACTTTTGATGTCCTTCTCAAATACTCAAATGCCGTTGCACCACATGTTCTTTTAAATTTGATTTGAATTAAATTGAATTAAATCAACAAAGTTAATAAAAACCACATCATTTAAAGAATTTATTGTGTATGAAAGGAGGAGGTGAAGGGACCTGTTTTGAATAGGTGTGCTTAAAAAGGATATATTCAGGACATACATCATTAATATTTCATTCATTAAATGAGCACAAAAATGTTTCCTCCTTCACATAGAGAGAGAAAGCACACTTAATATTTCATTCAAAATATATTATATCTAATTTCGTTGGAGGGGGGAGGAGGGTGATGCTCATATCCTTCGGCTCATTCATGACCTTCCGCATCACCACCAAAAGGCTTAAGCTGAAGTATAAAGCGCGCAATAAAATTAAATGGAATCCGAAATTAGCATCCACTCAACGTCTTCCAAGAGTGGCACTGGAGAGTAATTGCACGTTCGTTCGTTCGATGTGTTTGCCACTAAAATCACCCAGTTCCACCCATTACACATGCAGGCAGATAGTCCTGAATGCACATTAATTCCGCAGGAGCAGTAGCCGTTCCGTATAGCAACCCTAAAGTAAATGTAGGGTTTTGCAGTGCCAAGTAGTGAGGTCGTTGAAAGCAAAGAAAAGATAACTACTCTCTGTGTATGTGGATCTGCTTGCAAGTCCTTGAATGATAAATATAGAGGCACAGTGTAAGGATAGAAACATGAGGATTAGACGATGAGAAGATGACTGACTGACTGACTGACTGACACGAATACTTGTCACATGGTATGGTAAAATCTTGAATAAGTTGTGGGCGTCTCGTGATGGATGTATATATCAATGATGATGACTAGAGGAGGAGGATGATGAGGAGATACTTTTGGGTATTTACTGGTGGTTACTCCGGAGAACTTTGATAACAATAGACATCAATATGGAGTTTTCTTGATATGGTCTTTGTGGTTATGTGGCTTATATGGTTTCTCCAGAGATATAGATAATAGTGTTTTTTGAGTTTCTGATTTAATTATACTCATTAGGTACATCATTTATAATTAAGGTTTTCTCTTGTGTACTGGGATAGCACTAGGATTGATGAAGTCAAAGAAAGAGGATCCCACTTTTTATATACTAGTAGCATTATAGTTTTGAAGTCATAGTTTGAAAATATTAAACATAATATAATAAAACCTAAAAATAAAATAAATAAAAAGCATAAAAAAAAACATTTCCGAAAAATAAATTTCAGAAAAAATTTACCTAAATGAAAATTTGAATTAAATTAAGGTTTAAATTTTAAGATTTTTTAAATTTTGTTAACGAAAATTTTTGTAAGACAAATAAAAAAATAAAACTGTCAAAAAAAAATATTAAAAAAAACCAGGTATTATTTTGAACTGGTCACAAATTCAATACTTCGATCGTGCAATCATTCAATCATTTAGTCATTCTATCACTTCATAGTTCAATCTTTCAATCATTTAACCATTCAACCATCAATTTATCATTCAACAATTCAATCATCAGCTATAAATCAGTGTTTATATTTATTATGGTTCACGGACCATGCCATATTTGGCGCCGTGGTCTACAGAGCGCATGTCAAGAGTAGTAACTGCACGAGGTTTGCAAATTTTCTTAATTTTATAGAATAAAAAAAAAATATATTTCTGTTGCCTTTGCTTTAAACAATACCCCAGTTTCGTGTATAGGTATTTAAATTTTTTTCTGAATCCCGAGTTAACTACTTTCAATTGTGGTGATAAGTCCATGTGAATGTTTGACTCAGAAGTGGTGATTCAAGCTTCACCTAAGGCAGGGTTACCTTCTACTCGTTACTCTTTAATCGCTACTTGCTGCTCAGTACTCACTGCTTGTTACTCGGTACACACTGCTCGCTACTCGATGCTCAGTAATCCGCTACTCAGTCCTTACTGCCATTTTGTTGCAAGGCAAGAGGAGAGGAAGGCGTCGGTAAGGAGGAAGGGTAGGAAAAGGAAGAGGTAGGAAAGAGAGAAAGGAAGAGTTTGGAAAGGGATGGTGGAATTTTGAGCTACGGGCTCCGTGCACGGCGTCAGCTCGTCAGACGGGGGGGATCTTGTCCCCAAAAACTCAACCTCGCATGCAGACAAAAACATAAATCAGGCCGGAGGAAAACTAGGGATAAAATAAAGAATCGGACTAGTGAAGACGCGGACGGACTATTGGCACATCAGGGCACTGCGAATGTTGTTGCAGTGAGGCCATTACCCACCCAACCATAGGATTCCGCCAAGATGGTGGATGATTGGTTTCAGATCATACCATCTTCCCCGAAACTTTAAACCACCTTCAGCACCCCTATAGTTCAAATCTTTAGGAACTAATGTTTCGAGCAGCCGAAACAAAAAAAAAATTCAATAGCGAAGGCGTTTTAATGAAGTTTTATTCACATTAAAATAATAAGAAACAAAATGGAACAACAAAAACAAAAGACAACAAAATACCGTTCGTGGTAGTGCCTCGAAATACGAAAAAGAAGTTTCTCGTTACTTGCTACTCGTTATTTGCTTCATGTTATTTGCTACTTGCTACTCGATAATCGTTATAAACTGGCAAATAATTACTCGCTAGTTGCGACTCTACATATATTTGTCTCTCGATATTTGCTGTTCCCTGCTTGTTACTCGCTACTCATTCCACGTTAATTTCTAGTTTATTCATCCTAGCTCCTTCCTGGAAACTTAAACCATGATAAAGTATATTATATATACCTGGCAAAAAGTACATTGCATAATATAACCATTATCCTTCTTGGTATCAAATATTGCTCTTACTTTTTATAGCACCAGTTACTATTCCCTTCTAAAAAAAGGTTACATAACCTCATTCATATTGCTTCTCTGACAAAATTGATGATTCCTCTATTCTATTCTTAGAAACCATCTTTCATTTTCATCAACATGGAAATCCTACAATAGCACAGTTAGAAGATTGATGCTTCACAAACGACCAATCTCCTAAAGGCTTTTAAATTTTAAGCTGCACCAGTATTCAAAATCTAAATCTGAACCATAAGAACACAATGACACAAAGACGTGACTGTCAAGCCCAACAACCCAATGCCGCTGCCACCGCCACCGCCGCCGCCGACATCTCACAGAAGTGAAAATATTTTAATTATCCTATAATTTCCCGCTTTTATTCGCTATTTTTAGTCTTTGTTTTGATGAATGGTTTTCCCTTGGGGTGCTTTTGAGTGAAAATAAAAACAGAAAAAATGCAAATCCTTTTCAACCCGCCTACATCATCAGCACCATTATCGTTCTCATCAACAACATCATTGTCACTATCATCATCGTTTTGCCAAAAGGATTCTCAAAGCAACAATGAGAAAGAAAATTTCAAGGAAAGATTGGTAAAAGTAGGGTATAAAGCCAAACCAAGCCATCCCCGCTTTACCTTGCCTACATTACATATACACAAAGAAACTAGGATAATAGTATGCTAAGGATAACAATGCTAAGAAAAGCTCTCTTGTGACAATAATACATCATTAGTTGTTTCGAATTCAACAACAACGATTCGACGCCGATGATGGCGTTAATGTTGATGTGCTCCTCTCGAAGAATGGATGTTATGACAAAAAAATATAACGGCATGTTAGTTCCGATTAAGTGGATTCCTCAAAGGACGACAAAACATTTTATGAACAATGAGTAAGAGAAAGAAAGAGAGAGAAAGATGAATGAAGGGAAAAATGAACTTTCGGAGACAAAAAGACCTGAATTATCTTCTAGAAGGAACAGGAAGGATATCAGTTGTTCTTTTTTATCTTCCATCAGGCACAAGACAAGAACAATATGGGCTATGGAACTCCAAGGAATCTCCAGGAGAATCATAGTGTGCAACTATTAATCACCCAAGACCTGATGCTCTCTGCTTTTGGAACGTCGATGTGTGCAAGTGCCACGGAAAATACGAGCGAAATGCACTTTGGAAAGCTTCAGCTCTTAACCACGTTTGACTGCTGTAAGAAATGGCTTAAATTTTTTGATCAAGAATAGCAGGAGCTTTTTTATGCGCTTTGGCGTTTGGTTAACGGATATTCTCTGGTGATGGCAATGGAATCAATGAAGCTAGTGCGTTGGAGCTCTGAAACAAGAAAAACTCATTTAGAATGATTTATTTGAGACAACACAAGAGTGTAGGAGAAGCACGAAGGATTTAAAAATAAAAAAAAATGGGAGGTATTTTGGGGTTTTGTATGTGAATTCTTATTTTGAACTTTGGTAAGATTCCCAAAGGACAAGCATAATGCAATTCTTAAAATGCTGCGAAATTTACTTCTTCTCTAAAAGAATTTCAGTCTACGATTGATGTATTTCAACGTTGCGTTGCGTTGGTTGTTGACTCTGGTAGTGACATAATGAGAAATGAGAAAATATTCAGAAATGATTTTTGGTAAAATATGCGGAGACAGAAATGATAAACTAATTGAATGACAGACAATAGCTAATGATTGAGCTGATATGATTTTTTTTTCAACGACTTAAAGCAGAAGCAAATTGGCAGATAAAAGCTTTGAATTGATAGAAAGTGGATTTTTGGGAGGTGATTTGCGAAATTCTTAACAAAAAAAGCTTGTGAAAAAGTAAGTTAATGAAACTTGGAGGAAATATTTCATATTCATTGGGAACCAAGAAACAAAAAGTTTCATAAAGTGATGATAGTTATGAGAGTACGAGGCATTAAGATTGTGCTTATCTCACTTTCAACTTTGCACTCCGCGTCTTACACTGCACAATATGTACTTCAGCTTCGCATTTTGCACTTAGTACTTTACAGTCAGCACTTCGTACTTCACACTCTATAATCCGCACTCCAATGATAGCAAAATTCGACATATCATTCATATACGCAATTTTTGAGGTTAAATTCGTGCAAATTATTTGTTTTTGGTGGCATGAAATATTTTAAAACTCAACATTTAGCACGTCGTCTTTTATACTCCACACTTTGCACTTTGCTCATACACTCAGAATTGCATAATTCTAACTTGGCAAATTCACGTAGCTATCCAAAAGTCTCGCTGAGCTATTCAATCCAATTAGGTATCATTCTTTACAGTCTTCGGTTCGCAATCCATGCCTTGCAATCAATATTTCGCAATCCATGCTTAGCACTTCACACTATACATACAGTATACACTCCATTTCAACTCTTTACATCTTTTTCTACATTTTGCATGCTCTTCGCACTCCAGCTTCATACTTCGCAACGCAACAAAATGAGAAATTTCGCAAAGAAATCCAGAAATCCGGTTCAGGTAAGTTGAGTTGCTTAATGCTTAGCCCTCTGAGATCTCATTTTTCCGAACATGTCCAGTACTTCATCAATTCAATAATTAAATTATTCAGTCATTCTATCATTCAATCATACAATTCAATCATTCGTCCATTCAATTCAATTATTCAAGTATACAATCTTTCAATTATTGTATTCTTCCATCATTCTCTCGTTCGATCATTCAATCATAAAATCATTTTTCAATCTTTCAATCATTCAATCACTGTATCATTCTATTATTTTATCATTCATTTTGTTATTTCATATTTATTTTATTATATTTTAGTCATTCAGATGGTTTACTATTCCAAATATTAAAAAAATGTACCCAATCAAATAAAACGTTTATAAAAAAGAAAACGACAATTATATGCTATTAATATGTACATAAGTACATCCTACCACATCCAATTTAATTTTCATTACATATCCGATTGAATAAAATCATTCTTCTTAAAATTTAAATTGAATGTCCTTTACTTTATCTTATCTCAAACCCCAAATAAAATTAAACTGAACTTCTGTAATAAAAAAAAATAAATAACATACACAACGTAGAGACGAGTTCATAACAGTTTATTTGTGCTTTTATCTTCATTTTAACAAAATCAGTTTCATCTTCAATTTCTTTTCGATTTTTAAATTTCAATTGAATTCAAGTGCAAACTAGTTCAAATTCAAAAACGAATTGAAACTTTTTTAATTAAAGCTCTAGTCCTTGTGTGACAGATCAATAATTAAACATTTGCAATATTTCTTTGTTTTTTTTTTCTGTTTCTCATAAAATTAAATATTTTTTAAAATGCCTAAATCTATATCTCTTGCGTACTGCCATTTAGATACCAACTTCCGTACGTTATCAGAACCTACAACTTCGAACTCTGTGAATGAGTAATTGTAATCCATTGAATAGAAAATTGAAAATGTCAATACAAAAAAAAAAAATCAAATGACATCGACACAACAGAAAATATACGGTAGACGAAATTACTTTGTGGTCGAAACGAATAGATTAGAAACGAAGAAGGTAGATATAAGAAAGAAAATGTCTTTTTTTTGTCGTGTGCCCTTTCCCTCCACAAAATAAGAGAGACAGAGAACAAGCACAGTCACAATAAAAAAAAGGTAAAATGAAATTTCAATTTCAAATCAATGGAAGGAAATTGAATTAAAATTGAGTAATTGCATTTTGGAGGTGATGAGAGTGTATGCTATGAAGGTAAAGGTAGAACTTGATGGGCTGAATTTGATTCGGGGAAACAGGAAAATGTCAAATTGAATCATTCACTTACGAAATTAGTTTCTTCTTATTTTTTTTGTGTGAGTTTAATTTTCTTTCCAGATAATGGGAATAGTATGTCAATGCCAAGAAAATTATTTCATACCACAAAACTGTTTCAAACAATTTTTGTTCAGAAGAAATACTTAGCTGTCTTTTTTTTTTTGTTGAAACTTTATAGGGCAACTTTTTGATATTGTAAGTGTACCTACCTATTTTTTGAAAACACAACAATTTTAAAGATATATTCAATTGAAAAAGTTAGAGTGAATTTAAAATCATTATTCCTATTCAGTTAAAATAATTAATAATTTAATGACTATGATCCTATTAACTTTTATACAGACGGACCAAAAACGAATGATGGGGTTGGTGGAGGCGTACCCTCCGATAGACTAAACTTAAGTCTCTCTTTTCGTTTATCCGATCATTAAAGAGTGTTCCAAGCGCATCTTCTCACATAGCCAAGCCGCTTTAAATCTCTAGACTCTGTCTCTACTAATTCACTAACAGCCCAAAATTAACGATCATCTCTTACGGAGATGGCAACACAGTTCAACATTCACATTTGCTGGGTGCGGGGCCATAGAGGCATTCCAGGAAATTGCAAGGCCGACGAACTTGCAAAAAGACGAAAAACTTTACTTCGGCTGGCTCACAAAGCTAGCATAAGTATGCCTTTGGCTACATGCAAGCTCATGTTAAAACAACTACAGGTGATGGAATAACAGTTGCAGGGACAAGGGAGAAGCAGTACACAGTCTCTTATCTTCTATGCACCTGTCCTGCACTGCCACAAAGACGAAGACTCCACCTTGGAGACTTCTACTTCAATGACCCCAGCGATTTGGCAAACTCCAACATCATTTACCTCCTACTATGCTTCATTCTAAGCTCCAACTGGTTCAATGAGTAAGGTTGATCAACTGATCCATGTGGTATCACATCGGACCATACTTCCGTCTAAGTGTGTTGGAATATCCAACCAACAGTGTTTCCATTAGGAAATAAAAATAAAATGCACGTAGGGTTAAGCGGAGAAAAGTAAAATATTCTACCGCAGATGAATAATGCCTTGAAAGGATCAAGTATAAGTTGTCCAAATATCTCTATCGCGATACAAGTTAGACCGGTGCGGTGTGAGGGGTTATTTGCCATGAAACTTGAGTTTCATTATCCACGAGTTCTGTGGCAATAGTTTAGTTACGACGGGAGCTATGACACTACTTTTGCCATTTGTAGTACGAATTTTCTCCGGTGGACCTGTGATAATGTCGTGACGAGTAATAAGTAATGTACATATAAGGGAACAAATAAAAAAAAAACAGCTTTGGTAGTTAAAGTGACTGCTTAATAAATACAAAAAATAACGAAACACAAAAATTTATGCAAAGTGTATTTTTATAATTTATGTAACTGTTTAAATATTTTACACAACTATTTTTTCTTCAAAACAAAAAAAAAACACTATTTAACGGCCCCGACTGGATCGTCTTCCAATTCTACTACGACTACGACTACGACGTGTGCGACTTCTTACGCTTCTTCCCCTTCCTCCTCGCCGACGTCTGACTGCATCTTTTGGTTCTATATCATCAGTTTGCTGTTAAAATTGAATTTATAATAAAATAAAACTATTATTATATGTACATATGTAAATGTATGTACATATGTATGTACATATGTATGTGTAGTGTGTACATATGTACCTTGGGTGCAGATTTCCTTTCATCGTCGGAGCTTGAATACTCCGAATCATTATGTGAAACTGTCTGCTTCTTCGTTTTTAATTTTGAATCCCTCTTCTTTACTGCAGGCATATTTATTTATTAATAAAATATAAAATTTATTTAAAACTGAAAAATTTGTGTCTTCTTCAAACGAAATCGAAAATAATAATAAAACTGACTTGTGATTGATTAGTTTGCTTTGTTTTTTTTTTTTTTTTTTTTTTTAATAATTAGGTGCTAAAGTGAAAAAGGTTAATTTCTATTAATTACATTACAAACTTTACTCTGAAACATAATGTTATGGAAAAAAATGTCAAATTTTACAACGACAGTCATATTTTTAAGGGTAATTAATCTCAAAATAAGTTAATAAGACAACGAAAAATATCCGTGAATCATTTATGCATCGGAACTGTCAAAAAAACTTTGAACTAGGTGAGCGGGTTGGAGCCTTGCTCGCATTTTCATAGACAAAAATCTCAAGAGAAAAAAATGAAAAGGTTTTTTTTTTTATCAATACTTAAACTGAATAACTAACTAAAACGAAATGATACAAAAATATAAAAAAAGAGGCTGGGTGCGACCCACACTGATAACTTCCCATTTGTGATCTTGAAAACTTTATATTTAGTTTTTTTCAAATAACCAAATTTTCTGCGAAACAAACTTTAGCTGTTAAATTCAAACAATCATTATTTTAAGATTGAAAAGCATTTTAATTATTTAAAGAGATTTACGAAATCCACATATATTATAGAGATTGTTGATGTATAAGTTGTTTCCACTTGACCCAGGAGGTAAACTTCCACGCGTTTTTTTAACGAATGTGGAATTTTCTTAGTTCTGTTTAAATTTTTGTTTAAAATGTCAGTTAACTATATGTCAAATATATATCGGCTGTAAAAAATTTTATTATGTATAAAATTAAATACCTAATGGCAAAGTCAATATCATTGCTCGTTCTCAAGATATTCGAGTCGAAAAACCAATTTTACCACTTTTTAGTTTTTTTTTATATTTTTTGTCAAAAACTTTCAATTAGATAATTGTCAAAATTTAACCTTTCATAAAAAATTGTACTGTGTATAAAATAAAATATTTTAGAAGGCACAATCGTTGTTCGTTCTCAGGATATTCGAGCAATTGTAACTACTTTTCTTTAGAATTTTTAACAGTTTTTGATTTTTTGTTAAAAAACTGCCCATTAAATATTTGTCAAAATTTTATCAGTTGCTAACAATTATGTTATGTAGAAAATAAAACAAACAAAAAGTCAATATCGTTACCCGTTTTTGAGAAATTTGAGTCGAAAGACAATTTATACCAATTTTTGGTCGAATTTTTTGTAGTTTTTAATTTTTTGTAAAAAAACTGTCCATTGAATTTTTTTGAAATTTTCACCAGTAGTCAAAAACAACATTTTTCGTAAAATAAAATTATTTTAAAGTTAATATCGTTTTTCCATCTAAGGATATTCGAGTTATAAAATTTTTTTTTTAGTTTTTTTGATTTTAAAAAATAACGGTATAATGATTTTTTTCCAAATTCATATCAAATTTGTATGACGTCACAATGTGTCGAATTAAATTTATTTCAAGTCAATAGCACTATTTGTTCGTGAGATATTTGAGCCTAACCAAAATTTTCACTTCTTTTTTAAACTGCTATAGTAAAAAAACAACTGATTGAATATTAATAAACGCCCTTTCAGCTTCTTTCGAAGTTATTATCTGTAAAATAAAATTTATTTCAAGTCGATATCTCTACTCGTTCTTGAGATATCGACGACGAAAAATGGTACCAGAACGTACGGACGTACGGACGTACGAACGTACGTACACCTTGAAACGTCGAGAAATGTCAAAAATTTCAATTTGACAAATCGGACCGATTACAATAACTCCCTATGGGAAGTTAATACTAGCTGTTACCCACTTCGCTGGGCACTTTATAGAATTGTATTTTTAGATCTAGACTTGAAATTTAATTGAAGTATTGTTTTGACTTACACAGATCCACAGTAAATTCAAACATACCAAAAAAAATATTCCGGTCAAGTTTCTAAGTTTTAAATCTACAAATTAAAAGATACAATTTTTTTTAATTTTTAACGCCCCCGCACAGCCCTCTGGGGGTGAAACATCATAAAATTATTTTTTAATAAATTCAAACATGCCAAAAAGAATATCCTGACTAAGTTTCATACCTTTAAGAGCTGTAGTTTTAAAACCCCCGCAACCCCTCTTGGGGTGAAATTTCGTAAAATCCGTTCTTAGCTGACCTCTACATATATATAGATGTTAAATATATCATAAATAATTTTACTAATTTTTTTAGTGGGTGGTTTATTTCCTGATGCGGCTCAAACCAGTTTGTCACACGTTGTTTGATCATGTTCATGTGCTCCAACACGCCCTTTGGTTCAACTAGCTCCACCTTATCCTATTTGCTCCTTTGGACGATCACAACGTTTATAATCCTAATATAAAATTTCTTGAGGGTAAAACTCTTTTAGAACATGTTTTATGTTTTTGATTTTTTTTATGTAAGATTTTTGAATACGAATTTTTTGAATTTGTATAGAAGGTTAAGTTAATAATATCTAATTTGATTTTTTGTTTTACTGATTAACAATAATAAATGTAATAAAAATATTTACGAACACAAAATTTTATCAAAATCCTCAGAAAAGTTTTCGAGAAATATCAGATTTTTGAGAACGGGTTTTTCTTAACATTTGTATGGGAGGTACCGTTATTTTCGAAAATAAAACTAATTTTTGCTCAAATTATGAAGGATAGTATTAAAAACCAAATTTAAATAAAAAGTATTAAACACTTAATTTGAAAAAATATGTGTAAGGCTGTTTTTGAAGTACATACTTAATTGCCAACAAATTATTTGTTTTATTTTTTCAAAACTCTAAAAGTTTTTTTTTTAAAGTTGAAGTATTGATTACTTTTTATAAATTTTAGATGCTTTTGCACATAAATTTTGATTACAATCTCTGATTTTGAGAAAATCTAAAAATGGTTCGATAAGAGGTTTTTTGAATTTTTTTTTTCATAAAGTCTGATTTATAGACTTTTCTGAATTTTTCTTTTATTTTAACATTATGTTTTTACTAGGTGTATACATAGTAAAGAATTTCATAAAATTTCGTAATGTCCATCATACGCAGTTCAAGAACTAGTAAACATTTTGGATTTTATTATTTCCTTTTTTTTTTACAACAAATTGCACTTTATGATACGAGCATAGTTAAATGGCAGTATTATTTATTTTTCTTTTTTTTTTCTTAAATTAAATTTAATTTAAATAACAACGTTTATTTTGACAAAGTATTTAAATTTGCTCTGGCAAGTACAGTGACATAAATTATTCAAAAACGTGAGTGCGCGTCATCTATTCTGTGACACCTTGCAGTTAAAGCCGTAAACAGCTGCATGATATAGCACGAGCGACACTAGACCCAATGAAAACATCCTTTCCAATGTTTACTCCTTCGGGATTTATATACATAAATATATTTTCTTTTTTTTTTTTGGAAAAAGAATTCAATTCAATAGCAGACGATGAAGATTGCGTCTTCATGAAAAATTTACGAATTGATTTCGCTTAGTCGACGACGACGGAGCTATGCGTCGACGAAGACGATGACGACAACGACGACGACGATGCGAGCATACGACTCGAGGATGTTTCCAAGAAGGATTGCTATATATTATGGCTCTCTTCGATGACTATAGGAAGACGACAAAGACTAGGAAGAAGATGAAGAGTGCTCATTCGTTCCTACCGGATTTCAAATGATAAGAATGTTGATGTGTTCCTTAGAAATTGTACCCGTACCAACATGCTCCAACTCCAGGACCATGTGCACCTCGCCTTCACTTACTCCAAAGTGAGGTTTGTTATTTTTATTTTCCTATTTTTGTGTGCCATTTGTTTTTTTCTTGCTTGCTGCCAGTGGAGCTAGTATTTGGAGCATGAAATCAAATATTATATATATTTATATGTGGGTTTTTGTGTGGGAATAGGATGTAGGAGAGAGCTCGGTGCAATTTCTATTAAAAATTTACTTTGCTCTCGAGCTTTTCGCTCGAGGTATCTACTCGTACTACAAGGATACGATGAGCGAACGTGGAACAAACCTCGACTGTCTTTGGGGCTTTACGGAAGTGGGAGCAAGCAGTTTTTAGCTATATTCGCATATAATATAACTGAGGACAATTGAATTGAAATTTCGGTTTTAATACAGGAAGTTAGTAGCTGTCAGAGTTCACGAAAGGAGTTCCTCTCTGTTTTTCCTGTGAATATTTTATAGAGTGCTCTATGTGGGATTTTAAGGTAGAGTGCGGCTTGAATTGGATTAAATTTCACTGGGATTCTCTGAGGTTGTGGTTTTTTATTTTTTTTTTTCATTATTATTTTTTTTGGCATATGGGTAAAGTTTCAGAACTCAGAATGATGAGAAATCGACATATACGAGTAATGAAGAGGCGTACATACTGATGCTATATAACGCAAAAGAGAACAATGCATAAATAATTAATTAAATGCAATTCAGAAGGATGAATGTAATTCAAGGAATTTAAGGTGCCTTGGATTAGTTCTGAACAAATATTATTATTGCAGTTTGTATTTGCTCATTTTATTTTTGTTTATTTTTTTTATAAGGGACATATATACCATGCTACAAAAGGACGAATCTTTGTACTTTACAGTACGTCCAAAGTTGGATTTAAGGGTATATTGATTAATTACGGTAGAATTGTTTAAGAGGTGGAATGCACCTTTCCATTTCACTAGAACAATGTTTGAGGAAAAAGCGATAAAATAGTGAAAAACAGGACATTTTGCGGTATGTTCGGGTTATATTTCTATAACTTATCATTCTTCATAGCTCAATTTTGAATCCTATCAAAGATCCTAGCCAGATATGAAGTTGTATTTTACATTCGCAGAGATGAAGGCTTTATAGCTTATAGCCAGATTAAAATGAGATAAATGTTTGGCATCGCTTTTGAAAATCTTAACACTTATTTATTAATCATAAAAAAATAGTAATTAATTTTAATCGCAATCAATCTATATGAAAGCCAAGTGGAGTGGATCTTCAGAAAATCTTTCTAATATACAGCTTTTACAATTTCATTCTCTCTTAACGTTACCATTTTTTGGTCAACACTTAGCATACACAACCCTCTAAATTAAAAGATTCAATCAAAATCTACCATCTATGATTTCTAAATAATTCAGTTACCATTCAAAAAATTTTGGATCATCGTTGGTCTAAGCCATATTTTGACCTTCCTCAAAGTGCTGAGAGTCCTTTCAACCAAACTTGTGGTACATGGTGGCGATAGAGCAAAATGAAGAGCAAGTTTTGTTGTTAAAAAAAATATCGTTTGCTTATTCTAAAATATTGCATAATTTTAATTTTTTGGGAGATCATCGTGCGGTAGCTGGAAAATGTCTTTCTAGTGCCACAATTAATGTGTCCAAATATGAAATGCAGAGCCACCTCTTCCAAAACTCAACTGCGTTTGATGAGAGATGGTTGGATCGATAAATTTGGCGGTTCACTGTCTTTGGTCTTTGGAGTTCTATTTCAATGTCATCAGCAACCAGAACTTCATTCAAATCATTTACAACCAAATTTAATTTGTGAATCGCGCAATGAAAATATTAAGCATTAAGATATTTTTTTTTTCAAAATAGCCTGATCACTGTTGTCCTTTCCTGACATACATAGTTTAAAAACCATCATACCCCAGCCCATTTAGTTTTAGTGGATCAGTTCTGCCTAAATTTTATTACAAAGAAAATATTTATCTCGATTTTTTTTTTGCAGTTAGGGAGTGGTATAAAAAATAATTTTTTTAAAAAGGGCTGAGACGATTTTTGATTATTTTTTCCAAAACTCTATATTTTCTTTATACAAAAACAATCAACTAACTTCAACAAAAAAAAATTTTTTTTTGTTAAAAAACCAAAACATTTGTTTTGAAAAGCTTCTGCTGTGATGATTTCGAATCTTAAAAACAAAAAAATTCAATCACGTTAGATTTTTTTAAATTAGAAAAAATAATCTTCTAACTAATAATAATAATAATCGTGTCAACAAAACGAATGACCTACTCCAAGGCATCTGAGACATGAACGTAGAGTGAGTGAGTCTCAATGATCTTTCCAAGTGCAGAAAATCATTCGAAAATTTTTTATTTTAAACTTAAAATTGAATATTTCAATGTACTCTATATACTAGTATTACTGATGTTCCTTATTTTTGCAACACAAAAAAAGTTATGAGAATGAAAAAAAAATTTAAAAACCTTTTTTTGTTTTTCAAGGCCAAATAAGCTGTAGTGAAAAAAATACTTCTAAAGTACCTACCAAGTTCTTTTTTCTATTTTTTGTAGCAGTCTAATAGAAATAAAAGCTAATTAGGATTAAGTACGTTCAATACCTATATTTGCTTTCAAATAAGAGGCCCTTAAAATCCTATTGGGCTCCCATTTTTACATCCTCCCGCTCGCCACCGCTGTCTCAGCAACCCAAATCAAAAAAAATAAGCAATATGAATATTGTACCCATCTGTGAAAAATTGCTAGAAAACTTATGAGTATCTTCCAAGGAAAAGTTTTTTGCAATTTTTTTTCCTTTGACATTCCTTTCAAGTCCTGCAGACATGCAATTCACTCCATCAAAGTTGGACGGTGTGTATATGAGGAAGCGCGACCCAAAAGCGCCAAGGGTAAGAAAAAGTTGATGATAAATCCAACCAACTGTGCGGTCTTGCATCATTCATGCATGCGTTTCAATGCGCTGAGAAAAAAAACATAAAGGGCAACTGTTGTTCCTTTCCTATTCCCCTACATCCAAACTCTATCTCCCTTCAGGATAAAATGAATGTTAATGTGATTTCTTTGGAAACATATCTCACCATCCGACACAACATTTTGTAGCAACTCCAAGATGCTCACAGAAGCGAGTTCATTAAATTAGCCTCACTTGACTGGATCTTCTGAATCTTCCCAATATGAAGATGCTGTGATGATGATGATGATGATGCGATGTTGGTGGCAAGAAAGTGCTTGATGGCTCGAAGTCGTCGTCATGAGTTTCGTCGTCCTTATATTCCTGCTCGATGCCATCTGGTGAATCCATCTTTTTGGGTTCCTTGAAAGACGACGAAAAAGATCAAAACAACTAGACAGTTGTGTGATAAGTTGCAGAAGGTTTTGATGTGTGATGATGTGTTTAGAATTAAATTAGGAAAGTTTTTTCTACACAAAAAAAAAAAAAAAAAAAATGTAGAAAAAAGGGAGGAACTCTGATCTTCCTGCTTTTTTTTTTTTTTTTTTTGAGTTTGAACAGGATAATGAATTGAGAAGTACAAAGATTTGAGGTGTGGTCGATGTGCTCACTCGTGTGATGTTAATTTAATGAGATTATTAACAAAACAAAAAAAAAAGTTCTTGGAGACAACAACTTCTTTGAAGTTTTATATTCCCGGAAATTTTGAAAATGTTTTATAAGTAGGAATGTATATATAGATCATAACGGTAACATCGTTCGAATTGTTTTTCAGGTGGGAGGTGAAAAGTACTTATGGAAATTTTAATTAAAAATTTTAATAAGGTACGAACACTCAGGTTTTTTTTTGTGCGTTAGAAACTTTAATGTGAGGCCAAAGTATGAGAAATATTTATAATAGGCAAATAAATTATTTTGAATTGATGACAATTAAAATGTTGCTATCGTTACTTATTTTCCCATACAAAAATATAGTTTTGAAAATATGAAATAAGAAAAATAGAAGAAGAATGATTTCTACGAATTTTGGAATTTTAGAAATCCCCTTTAAAAAGTTCAATCCTTAATATTTGCATAGACTAATTTTGTATTTCAGTTCACATGTCAAAACAAATATAACCTTTTTCGAGAAATTTGGGATTTTTAAAAACATTTCTTAAACATTTCCAGGAGAGCCATCCGTTACTTTATTGAAATTTTTTGAAATATAGACCAAACCAATTTTAAAAAAAAAAAAATAAAAAAATTTTGGCCTCCATAACATCGGATCAAAAAAAGCAGTTATGTACATGAAAAAAATAAAATTTTACAAACTCTAGAACCGATGGTTCCCATACCATTCATATTTATCGTTAGCAGCAATTTAAAAATAAAACTTCGAATACAGCGATCTCCGGCTTCATTTTAATGCTACTAATTTTAATCCTACTAATACTCATACACTCAAAAAATGTTACCAAAATTGTTGGATCGGTTCTTGAGTGATTTGAAGTTTTTGAAAATGTTTTTTTTTTTGTGCGAGAGGTATGTAGATACTGCAATTTTCGAAGGCAGAATTATTTTTTGTTCAAATTTTTAAAGACATTATTAAAAAACCGTTTTGTGCAAAATTTCAAAATTTGAAAAATTCAATTTTTTTTTTCAAAAATTAAAAATGTTTTTGAAAAATTCAATTTTTTTTTCAAAAACTAAAAATTCAAAAATTTAAGCATTGAATACTTTTTATTAATTTTAGTATTTTAAGTACAACCAGACGAGCCGTATTTGAAATAATCGAAAATTAAAAAACAGGGGATGGGAACGAAAATAAGGGAACGGTTTTTATTTTAATTTTAAGTGAGGCATTATGTATTTAAATCTTTAGATGTTCGTCGGAGTCATTTTCGAAAAAAATCGGATTTTCCAAAACGGCAAAAACAGAAATGTATGTCAGGTTCCGACCTTTATTTTCTTTTCCTACTCATGCGGTGATACAACTCAGAAAACACTGCAGCAAATTTCAAGAAAATCGACTCACCAATTTAGTCAGCCAGACAGAATTGCTAGACTCACTTTTTTCGAATTCCCTATACCATTTCATAGTTATGTCAAAACTGACTCTCCCCAGGTTGGCAAAAACACATGCTACGCCACTGAGTAACAGTAAACAGGGCTCTATTTTTTGAGCTATATTGCAATACGGAACAGATAAAGTATTCATCGTCATCAAGTTAAGGGGCGCGTATAGAGAAAAAAATAATTCTTATGAGGAATCTTGTTAATATTCTTTTTACAATGCAAAAAAAAAATATTGTGCCAGCTGAACGATTTCAAAAGACGCAAAAAGAAGCTTGTTCGCATTAAAACTCGAAGTAGAAAAGTTTTAACGTAGGTACTCCTATTTTCTTTTTTTCTTCCTATTTTAGATATTTCAGTGGACGACATTTCTAAGGATCTATGGCCTAGAGTACATTTCAGCTGTTGTTATTATTTTTTTTTTTCAGGGAAATTGTAATGAAATCTGAATGAAGTGCGTTCCCACAGTGCACATGGGAAATGAGAAATGGGACTGGAACAGAGAAAAAAAAAACCTGAAAATAGGGAACGTGTAGAAAAGTTTTTCATTGCTTGAAGCAAACAATAAGTTTTGATGGAAATAAATTGTTGGTATATTTGTTGCTAGATAAAGGAGCAGTGTGCGGTGATGATGATGACCCATGGGTGTACTCTGATGTAGAATGTTGCGTTGCGTTGGTTGCGTTGCTGTCCCTTCATTTGAAATTCATTTGAATCGTATATAGCCGGCCAGATGTAATTAAGTTTCAAATCACTCTTGGGTCACAATGAAAAATGTTTTACTTTTTTTTTTGTTTGCATAGAAAACTGACAGACAAAATGCTCTTTGATGAGTTCTTGAGTTTGTTTTTGTTTTTATTTTTTATTCTAAGATTCTTGGTGGAGTGCTTAATCAAGAGCCAGTTTAAATGAAGATTTAAAATTAAATTTGTTTGAAGCTTTCAAGATATGGATCACTCAAATTGAAGTAATTGAAATAAAATTGTAAACTATAAGTCAAGAAAGGCACAAATCGGTCAAGCTAAAGAAATTAATGATTTTTGTAAATTTGACACAACTTCTTAAGTGTTGGAGAAATTTTCAAAATGTTTAAGTCAAAATGTTGAAGTCTTTCAGCCTCATTCTCGTAAAACTAAATCTCGTCTCAGTACTGACTGAGATTACCTTTTCGGCTTTATCTTTTTTTTTTATTGGGATAAATTAAGAACTATGATTTTATATTAATACTAGCGGGCCAACCCCGGCTTCGCTCGGGCAATCAACTTTAGGCTTCCTAAAAAATTGATAAAAAATCATCCTAAATACCTTAAACTAAGGTACTCCGTTTGTGCACAGTTACTGTAAGACCTCAAAATTTTAAAGTTCTAGAATTTATTTAAATTTGATATATGTATTAGAAATTTATTTATACCTCAAAATTGAAAAGCGATATCCCAGAATAAACTACCCTTTCATCCTCTTACAACCCAGGCGGATATTCCAGTACGCTCATATAAAAGAAGAATGGAAGTTCTAAATTTTGAATGCACAAAACGCTGTTCTTGGCTTTGTTAATTTTTTATATTGTTTGGAGGCTTCGGACACATTCTAAAATCTTACTCGGTTTCATCGCAATCAAAGCATAATTTCTTTTGCTTTAATCGTTCGCAATCATCTTCGTTTTTTTTTTCTTCTTCTGGAACCAGTTTCGTCGAAGATTTCTTTGATTATTCGTATGTAGAATGGAGTTTTTAAGATCTGGACAGGATCGACCTTTGCCCCAGGTTGAGTGTCAGTCATGAATCTAGCGATGCCCATGTCTTCATCTTCAGAAGATTGTTTTTATTTTCTCTTCATGAGATTCTGGAGCTTCGATTTTGATTTGTTTTTGGTCGCTTTTGAATAAATTTATTTTTATTGTATACTTACGAAACTTTTATCAATTTTTTTTTCGATTCAGTACCTATAGTGCTAAGTTTTTAAATTCTGGTAAGCGATGGACGGCACTGTCACCTTTCAACTTTTATCTGTCACCATTCACCTTATATGTGTCATGTCATTGTACGTAACGAAATTGGTTCTTCCAAATCTTGGAAAAAACCAAAATTGTATATACCTAGGAAATAAGAAATAATAAAACGTTTAAACGATTATGTTTGGTCTTCAAATTGCCAAAATTGATTATTTCGCTCTTCAAATTTTCAAAGTCTTGAAAAACCCAAAATTTACATGAATGAATGTAATGTAACGAAGTAAGCAGTAATAAACCGTACCTACCTTTCAACAATGTGGTACACAATTTTTTCTTTTTTTTTTGTTGTATCTTGTGTATCTTTCCTTAAATAATTGAATTTGAATAAATTTTTTAATTTAATTTTTTGTGACAACCGAACTGAATTTTTTTTTATTTATATTTATGTATGTAGATTTTTTGATAAATATAGTTCTTAGTGAGTGTTGTTTTTTTATGCCCAACGTACACCATAGTTTTTTTTGTTTTAAGTATATATAAACACGACCGTATTCGAATGCAATGTTGTGTCAAAATTTCAAAGCAATTGGTGAAGAACTTTCGGAGATTAGCGGTTAGGAACAAACGAACATTTACATTTTTATTTATATAGAAGATTAAAATATTTTGTTTTCTTTTGTTTATAGCAAATGTGATTTAAATGTTACAAACAAAGTTGAAACGGCACCAACACGAGACTAAGTTTACAAGACAATAGGTTTTAAAGAAACCGAGACAAGAATTTATAATTCTCTTCTTGGTCTTGGTCTCCACCCTTATGCGGCATAACAATTTCCTAAGAAATTTCCCAGAGTTTGGGTACTTTAAACCACCGAAAACCCCTAAAGCAAAATTCAAAAATAATTCACAAAATCCAAAACCAAAATTCTTTACCTTAAAACTGGTTTTGGATCCCCATATTAAAAAATTTCCATAATTTCAGGTGCTTCGTTTACAGGACATACCCAAAGCCACAGCAACGCTCCACTATGATTTTTAGATATCGACTACATTTTTTTAGCCTTTAACATGATTTTCTTGAGCACCGTATTTTTCCTACAAAAATTGACTAGAAAATGTTGATGATTACGGATATAGATCTATACATGGCCTTCATTTAAAAATACTTTTCAGGCCTGCAACTTTTCTAAAAATTGTCGAAGTTAAAAAAAATGAAATTCTTTTTAAAAAAAATTACGATTCGTGCTTGGATCCTGAACCTACACATTTTATCCGCCAGGCATATCCACTTTGCATTTTTTTTTTCTTTTTTTTTCAGGGTTCCCACTTATTATTATTTCTGAATTGGGAAAAAATTGTTGATGTTGGGGCCTAGAAGGTAAACGAGTTACTCAAAACAGCTATGGCGCATTATATCAAAAGGTCTTAACTAGTTTAATATTTCAAAATGATAGAGTATTCATTCTACTTCAAAAGGTACCCATCCTTCTTTGTTAAATTTTCAAAAATTTAAAATAAACTGAATTAATAATTCGAAGTAAAATGTCCATGCACTGAGATCAAATCCATTTATAATTTCTACATTTCGTGTTTAATAAATTTAAATTTTCAAAAAAAAAAAAATCATTTTCCAATAATCCCACATACATTAATTCCCATAAATCATAATAAAGTCACACTGATTTGTTTATCATATACCATAGTGTCATTAATTTAACTTACCTACGTGTTGAAGCATAAAAAAAACAGTATAATTATTCTATGAATTTTAATTAATACATACAATTTTAATTCACATATATACACAGTTATTACATTCCAAAAAATCCCCCTTGATTTGAAATAAATTTAAAAATTCTCACTTAATACATAAATAAATGACAATCTAGGAATATTATTACTGATGCAGCGCAACAGCCATGTAAAATAGCAACTTAAGTATTTAAATTAGCGCTTTTTACATCACTCTCAATATGTCACGAAGTACCTACCTACGCGCCCAAAGTATGGCATAGCAATCATACCAATCATTTTTGCACATATATCAGATATTATACGACCGATATACGTTTGCGCCATCTACCTGTCAAACAAGCCGTTAAATGCGAAAGCCAACTTCTCACATAATAATAAGCCCATGAATATTAAAACATGTCACTTCCATTAATTCCTCCAGCCAGAGCAGCCATGGGTTAAGCCTTTTTTTTCTGCTTATTTATGCTGTGTTCTATCCTTTTTAACCCATTCCTGCAGAATTGTGGTTTAACAACATTTTGTTGGGCGCCATTTTTACAACTTTTTTTTTTTTACGTTGGTAATCTCTCCAGGGTACTACAAACCTATGTTGCTACTGTTACTGCTGCTGCTGTTGGTAAGGGTCAAGTGTGAAGGGTTTCGTTTTTGAATTAGTTCACAAAATTCGGTTAAGGAAACCCCATGTATCCACTTAATGTGTAAAAATGAATTCCAGAACTGAAATGATGATAAAGTCCCAATGGGGTTTTCAGACATCAAAAGTTGAAGCCTTTTGTGGAGGTGGATTTAGAAGGGAGGCGGAGAGTTGCATACACTGCTGGCTGCACAGAGTTAGATACACCAACAAAACACACAGGTGTAAATTTTGGAAGATAGAAAAGGAAATATTCTCTCTGATACGAGTCGAGTATATATATTTTGAAGCAACAATTTCAGAGTTTAAATTATTTATTAGCCTGCAAAAATGATATATGATGGTTATTATCTTTAGTTACATGATATGCGAGACTTGTTAATTAGAATTCTGTTTCCTAACCTGGGGGAGATGAGGGAGGGTATTTTTGGGGCTTTATACGTTTATGTTGCTTTTGTGGGATATTTTGTGGGTTTTATGTAAATGAAACTATAGAAGAGATATAATTTTATGAGTTATACGAATTTATTCAGCCAAAAACTGGGTTGAAAGATTAGACTAACATTCTTTAGGGTAATGGTTATTTTGTGAAAATTGAAATAATCACAGAAGTAATAGAGCAACTGTAGAAAACTCCACAGTTGTACCGAACAAAAATATTTAATAAGTGAAAGAAAATTCTAATTAAATAAGATAATTTAAATTTTGTTCATGCTTTTGCAGCTGAAAAAATATTTAGTCAGATGTGTATTTTAATACTTACAAAAAAAAAAAAAACATGATACTAAATACTGAAATAAAGATTTAAAAAAATGTTGGTAAATAAAGTAGTTCACAAAAATAAATTTTGAAAAAATGTTTTTTTCCAGAAAAAATGTTTGTTCCGAAAAAAAATTGTGAAAATTTACGTCTTTAAAATTAAATTGTTGAAAAAAAAAATGCTTTAAAAAATTGCCAGAAAAACTCGTCAAAAAAATGTTTCCCAAAAAAGTTCTGCAAAAAGAAAACAATTAGAAATTGTTGTATTGTGGGAAACTATGTACATTTATGTATATAATTTAATACTAGTTAATTGCAAGGCGTCTAAGGTGCCCGTGTTGGTTTTGTACCGATAACTCGCTTTTTGGGCGTGCTTTTCCACTCAAACTCAGGCCACCAGGTGAAGTTTTTGGCGCGAGTTGCAGAGTAAAATTGCAAGGTTGAAATCGTAAATGGTAAATAGTGGGCGGAAGAGTAACAGTGCCATAGGGTAATTTATTTTATCCTACAACAAATTTGGATTTTTCGATAATTTATATATTATAGGAGGTACCAAAACGTGAATTTATTTCTTCTTTCTAGTTTTGCTATTTATAATCTTGAAGTTTTTTTTTCGAATTAACTTATGCAAGTTTTGAAATTTTACTAATTTAACTTGTCTTCTACTTCTCTCGGTGGGCTGGGTAATAATTATTTTAATTTATCTTAAAACAGGCTGTTGGCCAAAAAGTTTTTAGAACAATTTTTAAAAGTATAAATAAAAATTTGTATTCATAAAAAGTTTTATTTTATCAAAAATATATATTTAAAAAAAAATCGAGAATAATGTGCCTATCATCAAAGAAAATGTTCGTCTACAAAAAATGATAAATTCAAAAAACCAAGACTAGTATAATTTTTTCAAAATTAAAATATAAAAAAAATGCATTAAGGGTTTACTTTTTTATTTAAATATTGTAATAAAAATTTTTCAGTTAAAATAGAATAAATTAATAAAATGAATGAACTTAAAAAAAAGGTTTGTGGAAAGTGAAAATCATTTACATTAAAAAATATTTTCAACCAATCTTGCACGAAAAATTATTTTTAAAATTCTTAAGTCGAAAATTTTTATCGACACAACTTTAATTTATTACAAGTTTGCATTCTCGCTGTGTAAAGAATTTTCTGCTTGGTTGTTCCATACTTTTTTTGCCATATTATTTTTGATATTTTTTTGAACCATTTTTTTTTTGATAGTTTTTCCTTTGGCAAAATTTTATTTTTTAGATTTTTTTTTAAATTATTCAAATATATTTCTGTTCGAAATTTCTTTACACCGCAAAATACTTTTGAACAAAACTATGTTACTACATAATATAGCACTTGTCTGGCGCCTGAACATACATTTAACGGAGCAACGGAGTTGCGTGAGAGGTACAGTGCCCCCAAAAAGTGAGTTAAGGGTAAAAAAGACGTAGGTACCTTGTTACCACCTAGTTCTAATATAACAAAATAAACACTATCTTTTTACGTAAGCAAAATTTATTTATAAGAAACATGTTTCATTACTTGAATGAACCATAGAAGCAGAAACAACCAATCAGTTTTTTTGTGTATTTAAATTACAAGTGCTTTTGTAACAATTTTGGCGTAACCTAAATTTTTGGACAAAATATCATTCAAAGCGTTAAAAATGTTCAAAAAAGATTTAGAAATTCATAGGTGAAAAATGTGAAAATTTCTTAACTTATCATCATCAACCATCGCCATCGCACCGATAACATCGTCCTTTCATGAGCGCGTTAAACTGGTTTCCGTTTTCAACAAAGTTTTCGCAAAAGGCCAGAACTCAAAAAGACCCTTTTGCTTTTACTCTTTTATATAATTTCTATAAAAAGGAAGCTCACCGTCATCAGTATGACATCCTTACTCTATACGCGACCGGTATGGTATGAATGTATATGAAAGTTAAGAATATAGAAGTACATATAAAAAAAAAAGAAAAACTTTTCTAGCAAATTTAATTAACTTGACTTTTGGCAAAGTCCAAAAAGCCCCATCTGCTCTGCATTGTTAAAGGATATTAATTAAGTCCTTATTCAATTTTGCATGTTCAGCAAGAGTTTTGCGCACCCGGCATTGGTATTCAATGGTCCTTCCCCTGTAATGTTTCCTATGTGTATGTACCATTCCTGACGTTGTCATCCGCGCTAAAAGGGATCTTTCCCTCTCCTTCTTACAACATTTACCACTCATAGCAGTGCCAGAATTAGAGGTTTTGGAGAACCCTTTTCGAGTTGAATTCACTCCTTCGGCTGTGTCCTGTCGGTGGCGATGAACCAAGCCACCAACCAATGGATAGGAATCATAAATTCGTTTTCATCAAGTAAGCAAAGTTATAGTAGCCAACAATCCGACTTTCGTCATTATATGAAGGCCAGATGTACATACGAGTATACGGGACGACAAACATATCATCATAGACAACACAACGGCGGCGGGAATGAGTCCCTTTTAAGATTAATTACATTTTGTAGATTTTTCCTCATCGCACAAGGACACCACACCACACTGAGCTTTTTGATAATGAGGGGCTTCTTCCATATACTCTCTAGCTACTGTCAGGTACTTTTGCACTACAGCCCTTCAGCTCTTAACAACCAACAACGTAAACCTATATGAAATTTCACCTGATATTTGAAACTTTTATCCAAAAATGTGTGGAAGGGTTTCAGACTTTGATTTGATTAATTGTGATTTTATGCGAATTAACTTTTCATCGTGTCGTTGTGATGCTGCCATTGCCATCACAAAATGAGGGTTTAGAGCTTAGGTTTATTCTTCTTTTTTTTCACTACGAAAGGAATGAAAGAAAAGAAGTGCTGAGTCATTCTGTTGTAAAGAAGCGGAAACTATACACCACCTTTACCACCGCTAACGTAACCGTTTTCAAGATGCGGGAAGTGATAATTAAGTTAAACTTTAAGGATGATGAATGTGTACATGGTGGGGGGGGGGGGGGGGTGTAGCAAGTTCTCTGTGAAGATTTTGACAGAGGGAAGTCGCACTAATTTAATTTATTCATGTGTTGAATGCAAGCATCAAAGTACAGCATATAAAACTGGATTTGTGGCTGGGATACGTTTTTGTATTACTTTTGAAGGATTCAATGCAAATTTGCCTTAATAATGACTGACAAATGGAAATTCACAAAATTTTCATCGTATAGGTAATCAGTTTGATGTAAAATTACGTTGCTTTATTGTCATTGTTTTTATTAGGTTTATAGATGAGGTTTTTAATTGTCCTTGAGAAACTTGTTTAGTGGTTAATTAATTAAATTCCTTGCATATGTGTTCATAAATGCGTTTGCAAATTGCATGAGTTTCTGAATACATAGCTTTTTTTAAACATTATACATTCAGTGATTACAAACATGCTTTAGCAGTACTGTTAAATGTAGCCAATAAATAATTTTGTGGACAAAAATGTATTGACTACAAAATTTGTGTATTCATTACATGTCAAATTTAAAATATTTGCACTCGGCACATAACTGGATGTATTCTTATTTTGATGGCTTGTGGGCTTAAAATTGATTTAGAGTATTGATTACATGTCATCTGTATTTAATACATGACTCCTGAAGAATCGCTGGGAATAACAATCAAAGTCAATTTTTATCGAAAATGAGATTATGATGCCATCTCGAAACATGGAACGATTGGGACAAAAATGTGATTTTGATTGTTACTCCCAAATCTGTATTCAATAAAAGTCAGTATAGAATCAGTGCATGGTGCGTATACTCAGCACATAACTGACATGACTGCAGGTTTTATTTGAATGATATGCTGATTTTAAACATTTAGAGATAGCGTTATGACTTTTTTTAATATTGATTTTGTGAAGTTATTTTACATTGCTCCTGTGTGTTTAGATCAAAAACTGGGGTTTAATTTAAGCCTAATTTATTTTTGTGCATCAATAACGTCGTCCTAAGAACAGTCTTTAAAAAACACAAACTTCAAAAACACATCTTAAAGTTTTTGAATCACCAAAAAATGTGTTGGTCTCTTTTCCAAAAATTCAAAAGATGTTCCAAGTCAAACCCAAATTGACCGATAGATGGAAAATTTTGTTCAAACAAAATTATGTTAATATTTTTAAACTTAAATTGTTTGCACTCGAAAATATATCTTTGTCAAAATATAGTTATTAATAATTCAGTTTCTTTTTTTATATTTTCTTACTATTTCATGGAGTAAATTATAAAATAACGAGGACATGGGCATGGGAACGAAAGAAGTTTAATGCAAATAAAATATGTAGAGGTTGAGTAAAAAATCATGTTTTATATGTATACATATATTATTTTCCCATAAAGTTCCTTACAAAATAAACGGGAGCGACCATTTTTAAAATATTATAAAACAGGAAACTAACTGGATAGAAGGTTATTTCATAAAAAAAATCACAAGTAACAAAATTACTTTTAAATGTTATTCTAATAATTGTCAACTGACATCGATTTAAAAGTTATAGCAATTACTTAATAACACTTAATAACAGCTATTGAAATAGCAAACAGAATGTTAATAAACACTGCTTCAAACTTATTTTAATGTTTCGAAAATGTATTCTAATCAAAAGCGAATAAAAAATAATAAATAAATTAAAATAAATACGTATACGCCACAGTGAACACAAGTGCTATCTTTCTGTTAGTACATAATATCTCCTTGAAGAAAATGCATGAATGGATCACAGATATAAAATGACTTCTGGTTTTCTAATACAAATATTACATTGTGAAAAATACTCGTACTTAAATATTTTAAACTGAATTATTTGTGATCAAAAAATATTTCTCAGAAAACCAGCAATTTTTTTTATTTTATTTGAATTAAAAATTATAATGTAATACAAGCTAGACAAAAAATCATGAAAAACTAACCTAATTATTAAAATCTAAAAACTTACTTACTGGCCTCAAGCCATCTACTATAAATATGGTTCCATGATTAAAATGTAAAATAATTAACGCGTTAAAATATTCAAGAGTTTTTTTTTTCTTAAATTGTTGGCAAAATATTTAAATTTGTTTTTTGAAAATAAATTTTTTTATATTTAAGATACTACATATTTATTTGAAACTATAAAAATATTTAAGAAATTGTTTAAAACAAAAAAAAAATTATCTTTTTCAAAAATCGCTTGAGCGACTCTTTTTGTTATTTTTTTTTATTCAATCCTCTTTGTTGGTTTAAATATTCAAATAATCCATTTATGTTTTTTTTTGCATTTTTCTCAAACAACATCATTGTTTTTATAGAATTTTTGATTTTAAGGTTTTAAACTTTTTTTACCATGGTGCAAGTTTTGAATTTGTAAATTGATTGAAATAAACTTAATATGATGGAGAAGACTAAAAATAAGTGTTCCGAAATTTTGCTGTCTCAAGGCCAAAAAAAATCGCCATACAATTTGATTTCAAATTCATATCTTAATTTTCTAAAAAAGGGTTCCTAAGATGAAAAAAAAAATCAGTATTAACACGAGGATGAAGATGCTTATAGTTTATCATCAGCCTTACAAATCATAACGATTATTCGTTAATTGGGAAGTTTCATTCAGATCGCAGAAAAGTTATTCAACACTTCATCCAATTTAATCTTAAATTTAATTACCTGCCAATTCACATTAATTTGTAATTGGTAAATTTATCAGTAAAAGTGCATGCATATAAGTAACTTGTAAAGTAAAGGGTAGGGTACATATCCATTTTACTTATTTTTCAGTAATATAATAATAATTTAAAATTTTTCTCTCGATATACGTGTGTCAATTTCCAAGAAAGATTATCCTGAAGTCAGAGTAATTAGTGTAAATGGTAATATGCGTTAAAGTTGATAACGTACATATTTTTATCACCTTGTGTTACCTACCATACATATTTATATCTACATTATGTAATGGAGGAAAAAAAAAAACAAAATAGTAATAATAATTAATTTTAAAATTTAAGGCAGGGTAAGGTATTTTCGATTAAAGTAATGATTTTGGTGTTTCGTGGATCCTGAAAACCTCAGAATTTTTTCCTTGTAAGCCCGATACGAAGCTTTTGATTAAAAATATGCATCAATTACATGCTTAGTGTAGGCCACTCAGATTTAAGGAGTTGTAATATAATGGTCAATAAGATATTCTCCATTGTTTTAAAGTGACCTTCTTTTTGAATGAAAACCTATTTATTTCTATTTTATGGGGTTCTTTCTTCTCTGTATATTATATATCCGAGAATCCTCCTTAAACGACAAACTATTTATCTATTCAAAATTATTTAAAAAAATTCGAAATTGAATAAAACAAAGATGAATTTTTAAAATTACCATGAAATTGACATTCTCTTGGCATTATAATAAATTACTGTAGAGGTCTGATGTTGGATCACTTTTTACAACATTTGTGGCTGCATATCACGGGGAATGTATGTTCCAAGTGGTGTTGTCCTCCAAGTCGTCGTTTCGGTCTTATAGGCTTAGACTAGCAACTTTTATATTCCAAAAGAAAAGAGTCTGGCGGCTTTAAATCGCACGAACTTGGGGACCAATTCACGAGTCCGAAACGTGAAACAATGCGTTACCAATTGAGGAGCGAAAAAGTCAGTACTCATATGGTTCTATTTAAAGAAGTACGGACCAATGATTCCACCAGCCCTAAAAAAAGATCAAACAATCAGTTTTTCTGGATGTAATGGTGTTTCAACATACACTTGAGGGTTATCTTCACTCCAAATACGGCGTTTTTGTTTATTGACGTAGCCTTTCAACCAAAATTGAACTTCATCACTAAACAAATTTGTCTTAAGAAAATCGGGGTCAATAGCAATCTTGTTTTAAGTCCATTCAACAGAATTTGGGAAGCGTTGTTCAAATGCCAAATCAAGCTAAACACAAATGAACTATCAAGTGTTATGTATTTATAATCATCTTTTAAAAATAAAAATAGAATTTCCAAAAAAAAGGTTTTTAAATTTTCGTCGTTAAAACTACGATTTCATTTTCCTACATTTCAATTAAAAAAAAATTCATCAAATCGAGGCATTTTCATCAGATTCTGGTATAATGCTTCTTTCATTTTTCTTTTTTTTTTTTAATTTTTGATGTCAAAATGTTTGAAATATTCATCCAAAAGCTTATTCTGAGTTTGAACACTCAATTGACAATAAACAAGCATTAATTTCTTACCTCAATTTGTACATGTTTCGCAAAAATAAAAAAACATTTACAAACCTGTTATTGAGTTACAATAATAACTTTTCCTATACTAGATTTAATAAGAAGACATTTTTTAATTTTTTTTTTTGAAATAAACATTTTCTTACTATTTTCCTTACAACAATAAATACACAACATCGCTTTCCGTAGAGATGGTCTTCGGCACAAACAATTTACCCAAGTTCGTATTTATGCTGAAAAAAAAACTTTGGACCTTTGTAGTTTTATGATAGTATCCTTTATCCGTATAGCACAGTTCCCTAACACGCATTCAATTTAACTGTGCAACGTTCCTAGTACACCAGACCAACCATATCCTATCACATGCCAGTAGCACGATTTCTGGTTCTTTTTCTATATACCCATGGCCGAACTAAATTTAATAAATGGCTTTTTCCTAAAAATCAGGGCCCTTGTACGTGTCGCACTTTCTACAATTTCGGCCAAGAATATTATTCAAGACGCCAGTTAGATTACATAAGAAAATCTCAAATTCAAAAATAAATATGTATTGAAATTTATTGAATGCAAAAACATTTGTTGAAAAAATTTCAACAAAAACTGCAAATTTTCCCAATTCTTAAATTTTGTATTCAATGCTTTTATATTTTTTTCAGAATTTTTTAACCAAATATTTATAAAAAACGTGTATGTACAAAATTTTAAGTATGAATTAATGGGACCAGAAATTAAAAAACAATATTTTTTTTCAAATTTTTAAAATACATTTTTTTTCATTACGTTTGAGAAATGAGGCACATAATTCCAAAAAATCACATTTAAGAACAAGAAATTCTAGTAAGCTAAGACTTTTTTTATGGCTTACTTTTCAAGAAATCTATTTTTAACTTCCCATAGGGAGTTATTGTAATCGGTCCGATTTGTCAAATTGAAATTTTTGACATTTCTCGACGTTTCACGTACGTTCGTACGTCCGTACGTTCTGGTACCATTTTTCGTCGTCGATATCTCAAGAACGAGTAGAGATATCGACTTGAAATAAATTTTGTTTTACAGATAATAACTTCGAAAGAAGCTGAAAGGGCGTTTATTAATATTCAATCAGCTGTTTTTTTACTATAGCATTTAAAAAAGAAGTGAATATTTTGTTTAGGTTCAAATATCTCACGAACAAATAGTGCTATTGACTTGAAATAAACTTGAATATCCTTAGATGGAAAAACGATATTAATTTAAAAATAATTTTATTTTACGAAAAATATTGTTTTTGACTACTGGTGAAAATTTCAAAAAAATTCAATGGACAGTTTTTTTACAAAAAATTAAAAACTACAAAAAATTCTACCAAAAATTGGTATAAATTGTCTTTCGACTCAAATTTCTCAAAAACGGGTAACGATATTGACTTCTTGTTTGTTTTATTTTCTACATAACATAATTGTTAGCAACTGATAAAATTTTGACAAATATTGAATGGGTAGTTTTTTAACAAAAAATCAAAAACTGTTAAAAATTCTAAAGAAAAGTAGTTACAATTGTATTTCAGCCCGAATATCCTGAGAACGAACAACGATTGTGCCTTCTAAAATATTTTATTTTATACATAGTACAATTTTTAATGAAAGGTTAAATTTTGACAAATGTCTAATTGACAGTTTTTGACAAAAAATATAAAAAAAAATAAACTAAAAAGTGGTAATGTTTTCAAGATCACAAATGTGAAGTTATCAGTGTGGGTCGCACCCAGCCTTTTTTTTTTTAATTCTTCATCTTCGTACGCTAAGGTACTTTGAAGGCCGCAGATTCAGAAACATCAAATTTCTGACATTCTTGTAAACTAAAGCTATTTAAAGACTGAAAATTCCCAAAAAATTTAAATATTTTTGAATTGGATAGGTATCCCGATAAAAAAAATTAAATTTTTTGAAACTTGAGAATTTCGTAAATTAAGGCACTTTGAGGACTTGAATATTTGTAAAAATGTTCAAATCAAAAACAAAAAAAAATTTAACTCTACTTTATCTTAAAAATCCCATTTTTGCAAAAAACTGTGATGGTCGAAAATTAAAAAAGGAAAAGGATCACATTTTTGGACTTTGAAAACGGGTTGGGGTCGAAATTCAGCTTGGGTCATAATTCTGCTTTAAAAATTCTGTTTTTCAAAATTCTGTTTTTCAGAATTATCGTTTTGATAATGTAAAAGAGTGCGTGCTTGTTTTTGGTTTATACTAATATTAAATTTATTATAGCTTCTTTGAAAAACAGAATTTTGACGACACAGAATTTTGAAAAACAGAGTTTTGGTCAACCAAAATTTTTTACAGCCAGAATTTTGAAAAATAGAATTTTGAAATGCAGAATTTTAACCAGACAGAATTTAAAAAAAAAAACAGAATTTTGACCAATCAGAATCTTAAATCCAGAATTCTGACCCGCTCCCGTTGAAAACCGAAAACGCAAAAATAAAATGTACCTTTTTAATTTTGACACTCTTGTAAAGTAGGACACTATAACAACTGAAGATTCCAAAAATTTTCAAATTGTCGAACTCGAAATTCTCGTTTTTGGGACTCGAATCTAAAAAAAAATAAATCCACATTTTACAAGGCACTTAAAGGACCAATAATTTCCTATAAAATACCATTTTTCATCGATATTCTAAAAAGACCGGACATCAAAATAAATCATAATTTTGAGCTCAGAATTCTTTTAAACTAGGGCAATTTAAGGATAACAAATTGCCTTGATTTTCCGTTTATTTTTTTTTAATACATATGTATTTCAAATCTTTTCTTTTAATTTTTAACCTCAAAATATGTTTGAATCTCTGCCGCAAAATGCACCAAATTTAATTTTTTGTCACCAAATTTTTTTAGGGAAAATGAACATTGTTTTGACGTAATATACGTAGGTGTAGGTACATAGCTCGTCCTTAAATTTTCCATCATCATATTACGATTCATAATTTATATTTATGATCTAGGCCCATTATTTTGTGTCAATGATAAAATCCAACCCTGGTTGCACTTTGTGGAGTTTTCGCACATTCCCGAACAGATTACAATACATAGAGTTCTTTGGTGCATCTACCTAACCCATCATGGTTAACGTAGTTCGTTTCGTCGTGTCGTCGTAGTTGTGCTATTTTTAAACAGAAACTTAAATTGCCAGAAGTTAAACCACATCGCCTCGCCATCCATGTCATATCTCGCTATATAGCCGGGAACATAAGCGACAAAAAAAAAAAACAACAGAAATAATACAAAACTGCCACCAGGCGCTGCTCGGCTCTGCTCTGCTCTGCTCTGCTGCCACGAACAGGGAACAATTCTCTTCAACATACTCCCTCATCCAGGACATTTTTATTCGCTGTGCCCTGCTTACCATGTCGGGCATAACAAAACCATTGGATACATCCCGTCGGTCGGTCGGCCCGAACTAGGTGTAGGTATACAAAACACCATCAAGACCAAGCATGGCTGGTTTTTGGTTTGTGGGAGTTCCTGTTTCCTACTATAGAATGTATATGGAATGCATGACTATTTAGCAAGTCCACAGAGTGCATTACACTATTTTCCTATGCACTAGCAGCAGGAGAAACAAAAAAAAAGAAAGGATATAAAATGGTGGAAAATATATACAAAAAAATAACGACGACGACTTTCTATCGTCTATTGTGTCGTCATACTGACTTACATTGCTAAAAAGGATTAATAATGGCGATGAAGAGAATAAAGAGAAAGCCAAAGATGTAGAAGGAGTCAGTGTAGTGGGGGAAAAAAAATTCAAACGAAATAAGTTATTATCCTTTTGTGTTGGAACCAGAGAAGCTCATATCTCGCTAAAGCTATACACAGTTCTTTCTTTAATAAATATCCTTTCGTCTGCAGCTAGATTCATTGTGTGTCAGAAGGGTACATCGTATACCTATCTTCTTAGGCTCACTAACAGCGCCAGTCAGAGTAGAGATTGGGAGAAAAAAATCGTCCTTGCTACCGGAAGTGCATTCATTCATCGTACGGAAAGAGTGTTTCTGACACACAAGGTTTCTTTCTGACAGGACGCGCAGTGGGATTGGTTTGAGAGGAAAACGAAGATCATCGTCGTCGTTGCCGTCGCAGTCGTCGTAGTTGGTCGTCAGTCGTCAAAACACTATAGGAGCTTGTCTTGAGCTTTAGACAGTATACCAAGAGACACTGGCTAACTGTTTGCTTTGTCTCCTACATCGCATCAACTCGTCCCGAGAGGACGTTCACATCACATCCATTATTTATAATTCACAAATGGAAATTTGCAATTTAAAATTAAAGTGAGGAAAGGTTTGTGCGCTTTCTTTTGACGTGAAGACGATATACGACATGGGATTCGGATGATTTATTGAAGGAACTGACTCTAAACAACAACAAAAACAACGAAAAAATTTGTTTTAAGAGTCAAAAAAAGAAAAAGTGCTTAGCTAATGGTGGCATACTTTTTTTTGAAGCTCTGAACATTTAATATTTTATATATTTTCTTATCTTTCCCAGTTTTAGAGGAGTATGAGCTGATGGTTTTTAAAATTAAGATTTAGGTCGAATTTAAGTAATTTGAAACCAGATGGGAATTCATTGGAATAAAGTAAAACGGGATTGAATTTTTTTTTTGTTGTATATTTTTTAATCTACAAAATTGAAGCTACTGTCTGCTAACCTGTATGGAATTGGAATATTTAATGTTTTTTTTTATGATTCCTTTTTAAATTAAGCTTCTTACTTTGTCATTTGTAAAAAATTTCGTCGGTACAGAAAATGATTTGCAATCAACTCAAACTCAAACAATATATGATTGATTTTGCACTGGAAGGAGCATGCTGAATTGTTTAATGATGTGAATTCGAGGGTTTTCAGCTTTTTGACTACTTTGACCTGACTGTATAGATCCCGTTAAGCTCGTCGTTGAATCTTACTTCTTCTCCAGACTTTTTTGATGCAGCACAATCACAAGACCAAAGATGACTAGAAAAATCTTTCTCTTAAAAGCACTGAAGTTACAGTTGTCGGCCAAGGGGTCCATGATTCTGCTCCATACAGCTGGACTGATGAAAAGATTAAGAGATTAAGGTGTTCAATACTAGCGAATGCACTTCTCTTAGCATAGTTTCTTTGATTTCTTACTGTCAGTTGTTGGAGCAATTTCAATTATTTTTTTAAACAAATTTCAAAATTAAAAAAAAAAATGAAATTCTGAAAAAAAAGCAACAAATACTCGTATTTATTCAAAACATCAGATCACAATTTATTAAGAAAAATCTTCAAAAAAAAAAAAAAATTGTCAGGGTACAACCAAATGGAAATGTTTTTGAACCTCGAGAATGAAAATTAGTGAAAAACTTAAGTGAGAAAAAAGTGTTATCGAAAAAAATTTCGCTCAAAAAAAAATTTGTTGAAAAAATGCCGAAAATGGAGACTATAATTCCAATTCACTCAGGTGTTAAGTGAGAGAAACTTAGTACAACAACTCTTCTGTCCTACCACCAAGTTTTCTGGAGAATAGAATTAGGTACAGAGTTTGGTTGCCAACTGAACCATCAGATTCCCTTGGCTTTTTTGGTGAGTGAACATAAGTTTAGTTCTGCCACTAATAAGGTCCACGGATGTAATGCCCGTGAGATTTCCTTTGCAGGGCATTGGGCTTCCAATACTCTTACGTGTCATCGAGTACGATTCTGGGAGATGCATTTCAGCTCTTTTCAACTCTTCCTCTTTGCTGAATCGTATTTGGCCGTTCTGTCCAAGTGCTTTTTGGTCAGCGTGTGACCAATCGACTGTCACTTGTTCGATTTTAATATGAAATCAATTTGAAATGAACACATTTTCGATCAAAGTGATTCTCTTTGTTTTTGTTTTTTATTTGTTACGAGTATAGAGTGCTATTTTGATACTTTCTGTTCACCAATTCGTTTACCTATTCAGTTGAATAATATTGTTTATTTTTGCATAGCTTTCAAAATTTAATTTCTAAATATAACTTCAGGCTTTATCTCTTATTTAGCATTTATTAAAAGATAGAATTATGTATACAAGATTAGTAGACTGCTATACGTAAATCCTTTGATATACCAAAATCTTGACTTTCCTTTGACGTGTTTTGCCATACACATTCAAACAAATTGAAATATTTATCACGTAGTACATATCCGTTACTGCTTTAAACTATTCGTACAAAAAGAACATGTTTAAATAGTGGTGAGTAATTTAATGCTTTATATAGTGCATAACATCATCTAATTCCTCGCTTCTTTAACTAAAACAGGAGCTTAGCGAAAAAGAAGAACTATTCTGAATAAGTACATTTATATGAACTCGAATAATTATCTTTTTCTCTTTGCGTGTGACCACACAAAGCAAGTCAAAGTCAAAGAGATGTTAAACAAAAAAAAAAAAATACTTTGTTAAATGTAGAGTTAATGTTGAATATTTCTAAACTTACCAGTTTTTGCATTCATTTCAATTTTGCGTAACAACAAAATAGTAACATAGTTATGAAAAAAAATGCGCAAGTCTAATAGCCGTCTGAAGCGTTTTAATGCATTTTTTGGCATAAAGAATAAATATGCAGAAGTCCATTAACAGATCAGTGTATTTTAAACGGTAAATGATTAGAGAATTATGACAAATAAATGCTTTTTTCTCTCCAATGGATGGCTAAAAAGAATCGGTTTTAAGAAAAACTTTAAAAAAAAGGTTATCAAATATTATTTTTTTCTTTTTTATTTTAAAATAAAAAAACAAAATAAAAACCAAAAAATTTAAAATAAAACCAAAAAATTAAAATAATTTTAAAAAGTTAATCATAACCTCAAACTGTCGGTAATGGCTATTTTCACATGCGTTACGAGTTAAGATAATTGCAGTTCGTACTGATTTTTCGTATGACAATGTTGCCAATCGGAAAAAACATGTTTTCTTTAAGTTATTCTATTCTTCTATTTTGCGTTTTTATCAAAAAAAAAAAATACTTAAAAATGTTGTAATTAAGTACAAATTAAGGTCAAAAATCGTCTCTAGTGGAATCATGTGTTGTGTTACCACCGAAGAAAACTATACTGGGGCCGCGGAAAAAATTCGAGCTAAAATTTCTTAAATGCACTGGTCTTCATTCTGATATAAGAAATACACTCAAATCGCATAAAAAACAACGAAGTTGTTATTTTTTAAAATATTTTTTCAGAAAATGTTTCTTTAGCTCAATAGATAGTTCATACATAGGTAGTTTGCAAACGACCTAGAAATAATGAACTAGAATTAAAACCAGTTGACTAATTCTAGTTCGTTCGTGAACTTTTGAACGATACTGATTTACTTGATCCTCTATTTTCGATATGTATGAATTTGTCGACTTGACTTTTTTTTGTTGAATTGGCTGAATTCACAAAAGTTCGCATTGAATGCAGAACCATTGAACTATTGAACTGAACGAGTGAGAAAAGATGAATAAGTTCACCTCGTTCAATTAGAAGAACTAGTTTCTTATTCCCTGGTTGTGCATTTCAACGCTTATTTTCAAATGTAACTGTTTTCATAAGTTTTCCGAAGGTTCCGAGTTCGATTATGTGAATAAAAAACTTTTGGAGATTAATACTATCGATGACGTTGGTTTGTTCCTTTAATTTAGTTTGATTAGGTTTTTGGTAGATCTGCTATGCGGTTCACATTCACATAAACGAAAAACGTTGTAGACGTAGATACTTCACTACATCTACTGTTTCTCTTATTTTTGTTGTAGATTGCCTTAGCTGTTGTTAAGAATAAGCATTCCATTAAAAAAAAAAAAATTATGAAAGTCTAATTGTAAAAATATTCTGATCCGCTGCTGTGATCTGATACTTCAAACTATTTCGATTTACAATAAAATTGATTTTCTGACCAACTTTTGTAATTACTTTGCAGTATTAATTTCGATTTACTCGTTTTCATCTTCATATCAAATCATAGATATTTCCCTAAGCTGGCTTATAATTATTATTACAAATATATCAACGGCTAACGGACTCTGCGATCATACCTCAAACAATTTGACCAAGCGGACAACGTGTATACTTGCTCTCTCGTACGATCATGGATCGTAACATCAAGGGTGAAGAGAGAAGCTGAAATCTTCAGGCTAAAGATCAATACTTCAAAAACAAAAGGGATCAGTAATTATGAAGAAACAACTCTATTCTATGAACATAAAGACCAAACAGCTGGCTCACGATGAGGTGTGGTGTAAAGTTTCCATTCAAGCATACCAAAATGCAAAACTGCATCAACCGAGTCGTGGGAACATCAACATTTAATAATTTACGTTGAGTCTGCAATTTGACGTTCCCACGATGGGTTTGGTTCTTGATTGGGACTCGACACCTCATTTGCTTTTGCCCCGATTTGAGAAGTCAGTCTCTAACCAACCAACCAACCACCTGTGTATCGAATAAACATCACAAATTGGGGCAGCCGGAAAATAAAAAATAAAATTAAAATAGATCGCTCCCCAAACAAACTCGTGCCGAAGTTTAAAAGTGCAGTACTCAGACATTTTTTTTCTTGCTAATATTTTGAGATTTTTATCTATGTACATCTACCTTTCCTTTTGTATCGTTTGAGCATGAATGGTGTTATGCTTTGAATTCAGATGAATGCAGTAAATAAATAAAAAACAAAAAAAAAACAAATGCGAATGTAAGCAATACAAAAAATGGAAAGGGTTAATGGTGTTCATTTTTTATGAATAAAATTATTTATAAAACGTATTTAATTAAGTCAATCAAATAATAAAAAAGAAAAAAAAATCAGTGACAAAGTAAGGATATTCTGTATAAAATATTAAATGTCCAGTGAAGAAGACTTGAACAAAACAAAAGTGAAACATAGAGCTGAAGTCCATGCCAAACTAGTGGAATCATCAGAAGAAGACAGCTCCGGGAAAGAAGAAACATCAAATATCAGAAAATCACTACACATCCGAAGATTGCGATCTGGGCTAGTCAGTAGCCACCACACGAAGTGACAAAAAAACTCGTAAGCTAAAAAAATTAGTGTTAGATAAAAAGAAATTAGATAAAAAATTAAAATTAGTAGACAAATTCGAAAACCAAAGTAGCCCGTCACGAAATTGTGATTTGGCAGAAAAAACACAGTTGTTCAGGTCAGATTTAGATTATTTTGAGAGCTATAACTCCCCTTCCCCTAACTCAAGTTCAAGTTCCCCTGTTAGTTTCTGTTAGTAAAATGAGCACCGAAGGCAAACAAACCGAAGATCATGGGAACAAAACACATAATCTTATATAGCAAGTACTCAGCAAAGCTCTATGATTTAATTAATTTCAAATCTAATACCGGTATTCAACCGGTAATCAGTACAACTGGGGAATAGTTGGAGAGAAGAGAAACGATGGCACGCAAGAGTAGTAGAGGCCCTGTGCCTCGTAAGGGGAAACTAGTGTACGTAATAATAATGAGTAATGAGTAGTAGCAGACATTTTTTTGCTGATCAGTTAGATAACGTTTTTTCCTTAGAACGTTTTCGTGTCTCAGGTGTTAGCCTTATAAGGCTTCATTAATACAAGGATGATTTGGCTATCGATTAGACCAATCAGAGATTGCAATGTGCATGGAGTGCGAGTCCTTGGGTCGTGAAAACCAAGTGCTATTGATCTATTCAAAATCAGTTTACTCTGTGAAGCTAGTTTATGAACATTTTTTTTGCATAAATTATATCTTTAAACCAAAAACCAGTTTTGTGTAAACGTGAATCTTGTTATTTTTGTGAAAAAATTCTTGACCCTCCGGTCCTCACAACTTCTTCTTTATGTTTATTAGTATTTCATGGAGTGAAACTGTAAAGGTACCAAATTCTAATGACAACCATTACCATTTTCTTGGTCCATCATAACGCCAGAGCCAAATGTCCCTCCAGAGCCAGACACAACAACATATTATCCAAAAAGAACTTTATTTGGTTCGTTCGTCCATCGCCCACTCAGCCGAGCGGCAAATCATCAACATATTTCTACAGCTCATATAATGCTACATTAAACACGTTTCCGGTAAACAAGGACTTCTGTGCGGCATCACCATTGAGCACCATCACAGCTCCAAATATACATAGGATATGAGGTGGAAGAATCTAGTATAGAAAATATCTTCCTGGGGATTTCCTGGAATTCGCACACTGAATCATCACTCCATATCGCATGGAAATTGAGATTGAGGGACGTTAAAGCTTCAAGTCGTGCGTATATGCTATTGTATATATTACATGGGGAACATTTAATGTAAATTAGATGTCAAGTACGATTGAAGTGAATACCTAAACAGGGATAAAATCCATGATACACGTGTTTACAGACCAAGGACTTACGAGCGAGCGGTACCCATATCTTGACTCGTTCATTTTAATATTATAGAAAGAGGAGTGCATTGACATGCATGGTGTGGCATGTAAACTAGGGCAGTCTTGTGTTCTATGATATATGTATATAATATACGGATCTGGATGTGAAATGACAAGGAAGAATCATGATATCGTCGTTGTCGTACGTAGTAGGTAATATATGCAAACTTAGACTAGCTTCAACTCCAGGAACCGGAAACAATGGTATGTGCTTGTGCGTTGAAGGAATCATATATAGATACTTTCAATTTCTAACATCGCAAGCTTTGCATTTGCCATTTGCATGTTTCTATGGAGGCAGACTTGAGGTGTAATTTTATGTGGAAGGACTTCACATACGTATAATATCTTTCTCTCCTCTCTTTTTCGTATACTTAACACTATAGACTTGGAAACTTAAATTTTTAAAGGTTGTAAAGTTATTTACTATAATGGTTGGTAAACAACAAAATACAAGCATATGTAAGAAAATATTTGAGTTCTTTTGTTTGTTGCTTTTTAGAGTTCTGAATGATTTGAATTCGGTAAAATGATTACAGTCTAGTCTCGGCCTCTTCTTGGATGCCAAAAAGTTAATCTCGTCTCGGTATCGTGGAAAGGGCTGCGAAAGGGCTAGCTTTATAGGCAAGGTTACGGGGTTAGCAATCTTAGTAACTGAAATTAAAACCGCTAGTGAAACACGGGCAATCACAACATTGCCGAGATAAGACGAAGAATAACTCTTGCCAATCGCTGTTTCTTTGAGCATTAAAGGTAAAACTGTACAACACCCTCATCATCCCTGTCCTGCTGTATGGTGCAGAAGCATGGACTTTGACAAAATCGGATGAATGTGCCTTAGGATGTTTCGAGAGGAAAGTTCTTCGGGTCATCTTTGGCCCCGTGTGCATTGATGGGGAATGGAGACGAAGATATAACAGCGAACTTTACTGGCTGTACAACGACGTGGGCCTAGCCAGAAGGGTCAAGGTCCAGAGACTCAGATGGCTTGGTCATTTAGAGCGCATGGACACCAATGCTTCGGCCCGGAAAGCCTTCGACACTATTCCCGAGGGACGCAGAAGAAGAGGAAGACCGCGACTCAGGTGGCGCACACAAGTGGAAGAGGACCTCAATCAACTTGGAGTGCAAAACTGGAGACAGCTAGCTAGGGACCGAGCTGGCTGGCGGAGACTGTTGATTGAGGCCCAAGTCCACACCGGACTGTAGCGCCATCATGAAACAAACGCTAGGCCTCGGATAAGGAATGACTTCAACCACTTTTGTCCATTTTACCCAGACACAGACTGATTTCCGGAATGTGAGTACGCTTCTCGATAGAATAGAAATTAAGATCCTCAAATTTCCATTTCCAGATTTCTTCAATTAGGGAAATAATTTATGCGGTATACGATGGACATCTTAGGATTTAGTGAAATGAGATGGTTAGGCACCGGTATGTTTAGGTCTGCAACTCATAACTCTATAACTACTACTTTATTCTGGAAAGGTACTTAGAAGTTCTCCGGAGTCATTGTTGCTTTCCAGAACAGCTTTAGGTGACAGCCTTCTGAAAGTCAGCTTCCAACCAAATTGATTACTTCTACTTGTACACCTTAAACAAGGATTGAGAACAATCTGTTGCATGGAACTTATCTCCTTGGAAAACCATTTGTGTGCTTTAAGAAATGTTTTCATATTTTGTGCTGAAGTTTAGTGGGTCAGTTGCAATAAATCCCCGGCAACTGGCTTTCCGAAGAAACTTGGTATAAAGGATCGAAACTCAAAGGAAACACGTCCTGCAGCAGATAGAAACGAGCTACAGTCTAAATATCGAACAAAGATGAGAAAAGTTCGTAACTACACTATACTGGCTTTATAAAAGCAGAAGATTCTGCAAATAGGTATTAAAGTAAGACCGCTTACAGAATTATCAAAAAGCTTACACGTATTTACAACTCTGTACAACATCTGGTAAAAGACGGATCTCTGCTAAAAGGAGCATTTTTCGGCGTTTTCAAACCACCTTTTAACCAGTGAAGTGAACCTTACGCCAAATGACTAGTCCGAAGTTCCCCAAGAACAACATCGAGTAAGTTACTTTACCCACTAATTGAGAAAGATTTCTTATAGAGTGGGAAAAAATAATAATTGAATTTTTGTGAACAACAACTTAAAGGTGCTACCACCGATTGTTTTTTTACGAATTTTTTTTTTAATTCTTTAATATTTTATAGTTAAAACTCCCAGTGGTGCAGAGTTTTAATCCAATTTTATTTGAATGAACAGTTGTAGCATTCGAACCCACGCACATCAGATTCGCTCAGTCTTAGAAGTCGTGTGCACACCGCTTTTGATCACTAACGTTGAGTGTTGAGATGTCGGACTTTTTCATCAAATGCATTTGGAGTCACAGCAGTATGCTACCTTGTTCCACCTCCATTTTTCTCCATATTCTTTAATTCGTAGTACGTATCGAAGGCGGAGAGAATAATTGTCAAGCTTCTAATGAAAGAAGACCTTCCAAATCACGAGAACTGGAGAGGAATTTGTATACTACCTGCAGTAGCCAAGATAACAGCAAGGACCGTCTTGGAGTGAATAAAATACCGCCTCGAAGACAAACTCGTCACCGAACTAGTAGGATTCCACAATGGATCTCCAGTGAGGACCATCCCTCAGCAATGCGTTGAAAATCGATTACCACTTCACCTGCTGTCCACCGACTTCAAAAAAGCATTTGATAGAAGGAGCATCCCAAATAAAGTGATTGTTAATATCAAAGCTGTATATGATGGATCCGAATGTCACGTTCTGCAATAAGGGAATGTTGCCAAAGATTTTTGAAATCCAAAATGACGTAATGCTGATGGTGGAATCGAACAGTAGATATTAAAAGCTTAATCGGGAAGGGCTACTTTGCAGCTGTCCAAAATATTTAGAAACTTAAAGACCAAGCTACGACTGGTCTTTAAGCTCCAATGTTGAATTCGTGCTTCTTTACGGGTGCAGCAGTTGGAAAGTCATAGCCATTGCCACTAGAAATCTAGAAACGTTCGTTAATAAAAAGATCTTCTGGTCCGTATCTTCAATGATGAACTTCATGCGAGAAACATGTCAGGAAACCTTTGCTGCTATCATACAAAGCTGTGTCCTCAAACCCTTAGAAGAAGTTACGACGTTACAAGCTAATGGATGCAATGTAGACCTTTCACGCTAGCAGACAGACGAAAGGTATGTGGTGAAAAATGGTCGAAGAGCACAATTGAGAAAGACTTGGAGAACACTGTAATACATCTTCAAGTACACGTATAGCCTTGGTATAGTAATTCTAATTTTGAATAAAATATTCAAACATAATTTCTTTTCAAAATATATTCTCTATGCACACATTATACCAACAAAGTAAACAACTACCAAGTATTGATGCCTCAATTGAATCAATATTATTTTTTATTTGCTTCTTTTCACTTCGATGTCCATGCCTTCCAGACAAATTGACACCTTGCAACTGTCAAAGGACAACAAAGAGATGTGTGCGACCAAAGCAACTACCTTTAATAAACAATAAATTGCCCTCATCTCATTACGCACTCCTCCCTCTCTCTCACACACAAAAATCAAATATTCTTTCTTCGCACAAATAACAGGATTCTGCCATCATTTGTTGTCATAATTTAACAAATTGGCTTGAGCTCATATTTCTCATAATCAATGGTTTTTTTTTTGTTGTTCCTCCCCAAACCTTATTTTTATCAGATCCGTCTTCCTCGTACGTAACTCAGCCCCCACGTAGCAGAGGGAAACTCTGTTGCATCCATAAATTGATGGTTGGTATATATATAAGAGGAAGGAGGAGGACAAATCTAAAATAAAGACATAACTTATCCTGTCTCAAAAATATATTTTTCTTTTATTTCCTTGCTTTTGCAAGAAGTGGAGACTGATGGTCTTCTTATTATTTTTTTTTTTTTGACAACCTAAACAATAAAGCCCAAGAAAGCGGCTTCTCCTTTGTTCCTTCTCTGCAACTTCTTGGATGGGGTTTCTTTTTTTTTTTTTTGGAAACATTACATTCTTTTTTGAAATTTGAAATATTTTTTATTTACAAAAATATGAAAGGGATGGTGCGGTAAATTGAGATTTTATTAAAAAAAAAATTGTATAATACTGAAAAAGGAAACAACGATGTCGGAAGTTGGCTATTCAACTGTGAGTAATTTACAATCTGTGTCGTTAGGTGGGTTCATAACTTTCTAACACCTATTTCCTATATACATCAGTTATTTATTTGATAAACAAGATATTGAGAGATATGTTTTTGTACGAATGTATTGTTGTATGTAGGAAACGACAGATTTATTTTCTTTTAAAATATTATATTATGCGATGTCTTTTAACTTTTGGCTATTGTGAGCCGAAACATCGCGACGCATGGTGCTTTCAGACTTTCGGGGAAATGATACTTGGTCTTTCTAGGGTTCAACTGGTTCGGTAACTAGGTCGAGTTTGATGATATATTCGCTAAATATATTTATATACCTATTGGTACGAGTAATGTAGATTCGCTGTACTAAGTTGTAATTTGAACACCTGCTCCCTCAGGTAAAATAAACTAATTTATTAACATTTTGTTGTCATGAGGAAACTTTGCCAAGTCCTCGAGCCTTTACGTGGTGTTTGATTTTGTTGATACCACACAAGACAATTAAACCTTCGTGTTTTTATAAAAGCGTTATAGAGACTGCCGAGTCACCAAGCCCCCAAGTTACCGAGGCGCCAAGTAGCCGAGTCTCCGATTCGTCGAGTTGCCCAGGCAAGTTACTAAATCACCGAGTAGCCAAGTCACTGAGTCGCTGAGTCATCAAATCCCGGGTACGCCAAGTTATCGAGTGCCGAGTTGTCAAATCGACAAGTCACCGAGTTGCGCAAAAGTTCAACAAAAGAAATGCACTTCTTCTTCGTCAGCAGTACGGCAAAACGGAGATTCAAAAAGCAATTAAGTTTGAGCTAGCGATAAGTATCAATGGTATATATACAAATGGACAGTATACAAAGACGAGCCTTAAAAATGATCGGAGACAGGAACATCATCGATACCTTTATAGTTACTTTTACGGTAAGTGCTCTAATGAAATAGCCAGTTGCATTCTTCCCCCTAAATGTTTTAACAGTAATTCTCGCGCTTCCAGGAATGCTTATCAGTTTGCTCTTGAACCCAATTTCGGCCATACCGTCAATTACAGGGATTCGTTCTTTAGCCGTACTACGCGAATGTGGAATTCATTTCCACGCTCTGTCTTTCCCTCTCATAGTGATATACTGAAATTGAAGACTAATGTTCACCGACATCTCCTTTCACACCCCCCCCTACTTACCTGACTGATAAAGGGTACATATCCCCTTGAGCGCGCGCTAATTATTAAAAAAAAAAAAAAGAATGGTATGGGGAAAACTATAAACAAAAAACACAAAAATTTTGGGCACATATTTTTGCACGGGCGCGCCGTTACTTTTTTAAAATTTAATTACGTTATATTTTTTTAATGAGTGTATTGTTCAATTATACAATTTTCCGTGGTTTTTAAATTTTCTTATAACAAAGGGAAAAAGACTTTTATCTCTCCCATAAAGTTTTTCTCTTGTATTGATTTAACCTTCATGACCTATATTTGTTTTGTCTTTGATGAGAGATGATATGCTAAGTGATATGCATTCACTTAGCATATCATCTCCCTGCTATGTTACCCCACTTTATCATTTTTATATTTTTAATCGCCTTAATTTGAAACAACGCACCAAAAATTATTATTTTTATTCACCAAAATCTTTATTGTAGTTTTTAAAATACAAATGAATGATTCCCTTTTCAGAATATTTTGGAATTCATAATAGGAGGAATGATAGCAATTTATTAATTTTTTTTATTTAATAAAATTGTTAAAAAAAAGATATTTTAATTTTATTTTTAAAATTATTTTTAATTTATAAATATTTTAAAAATAAAACTAAAAAATTTGTTTAACTTGTTTTTCAATTTTTATTTTTTTTTCTGTTGAGAGTGTCAATTTTTGTATCCATCCTCAATTTTTTTAAATTTTTGTTGCAGTTTATTTTTATACACAAATAAAAAATATGAAATCCACAAAAAGGCTTATCCAGATATCAAAAAAAAAAAAAAAATATTCACCCTAATCAAATTCCCTTTCTAAAACTCAATGCATATCTAAAATTAAAACGTTCCTTATTAACAAATTAAAAACGCCAAACAACAAAAATATTTTGAATACTATGCTTCCGACGAAATGTAAAGATCTAAATCAAATTTTAATCATCATGTGAAGATATCATCCTGCATCGTTTTGTAACTAAACCAATAAATCTGTCATATCACCAAATGCAATTACTCCCCCAAAATGTAAATTTTTTTTAGTCATCTCTCTTTGATATTCGAAACGTTAAATTTATTTTAATATTCCCAAAAACAAAAAAAAAACATTTTTTCGTGTCTGTCCCCAAAACAAAAAAAAAAACTGTTCTCATATTCGACACAAAAAATAAATTATAAAACGCGCGTTCGTTTTTCCCCCACCCATAATAATAACAATCATAAAATAGCTGAAAATAAATGCACCACTCTAAGGTGTTATTTTTAGAGGCAAAGGCAAAACATCCTTCCTGGCACACCTTTCAACGGCCTCATATTGCAGCAGCCATGTGGTGAAATATAATGAAACTTCAGTCAATGTCACATCACTATTCCGCCTCCTCCGGTCACACTGTTGTGCTGCTACTCTTCTACTCGTTTTCTCAGAATAGTATATTCACTCGGTGCTTCCGGGAAAATATATTATACAAGCCAAAGCTGACACACTCGCTGAATATCATCGTCGTGTGACTAATTAACTTGTGTGTCACCCACACGCAGCACCCCGCGTCTATCTAGCCGACGACCGACTACGCGACCGACTGACGGCCACCACCGCGCCTCAGGTCGATTCTGGGGCTACTTTGAGTGTTTCACCCTGTTTCACACAAAAATGATTCACATACGCTCCCATCATCGCCGCGCCGCGCCACCGTTCCGCAGTTCCACGCCACCATCACAACAACTAAAAATACCCAGCGCCATTATAATTATCAAGAAGACTTTATGTCGTGGAATTGTTGTACTTGTCCCACTGTCACAACCTTTTAGCTTTTACAGAATTCTCGAGAAGAAATCCTAGCGTGCGGTGGCGACGTCGTCGTCGTCGTTCAAAATCCAAGAACAATTTATGGAAATCTTTCAAATCATCAACTAATTAGCGTATGGAAATTCCATTCACCATAAATCTGTGCAATTTCGAGCGAATCCTTATTGAAAGCGACATCGCAGCTCGAACGTTTTTCGGTTTTGCTTCGCGGCGCGGCGCGTTCTTTCAGAGAGATCTCAGTGGAATCTTTGAATACATATTATAGTTGCCATGAGCTATCATCATCATCATCATCATGCTCATGAGCTACATACGATGTGTGTAGTATTTCCTAATAATAGAACTACACGTTTTCGAATTGTTTGATATGTTGTGAATAATAGGTACAGCCAGCATCACAAAGAAACTCTGGAGACTTACTCAACTATACACTATTATAGAATCCCCACTTTGATAAATGAGTCTCAAATTAATTTCGCCATTTACTGGAGTCTGGATCTGGAACTGGATGATAAATACATCAGAGAGAGGGACAAACGGAATACGGCACGGGTAATGGGATGCCAATCGCAACACAGCAATGGCATGAAAAATGACAGAGAATTTGATAGCGAAATGAGTCACGTGTTCGATATCAAAAGCACCCGTTGGGTCGGTAAAATGTTCCTACATTGATGCCTAGCTTCTTGCTTGCTTGTGTGTTTCGTCGTTCGTCGATTTCGAAAACATCACACAAATTATATTTTGAATGCGTTGATCCCCGAAGAGATCCACAATGTGAATCTCATTTATAAATACGGGTGGTCCAACTCATCCATCACTTAATAATCTCATGGCATTCGATTTTAGAATTTACACTCGATTATGTTTGACATTTTTATAAAAAAAAAAATACGTGCATAAAGGAATTATTATTGTTTTTTGATATTTTTGAATTATGTAGTTAAGGCAGTTTTTTTTTTTTAAATGAGACGTTGTATTGGGCGCCATTGTTATTCACTACATTTGGCGGGATCCTACAGTGAGAAATGTTAATATTAAAAAATTCATGGTAGGAAATTGATTAAAATGTACCAACCATTTCTTTCTAACAATAAATGTTGTCCAAAAAAGCAGAAAAAAATAAATGTTGCCAAAAAAATGTAAACTGTCAAAATTTCCAAATTTCGAGTTGAAATTTTTTTGAAAAACGAGAGTAAGCATTTGTCAAGCTGTTATGAAAATTTAAGACCGAATAGGATTAAAATTTAACAGGCAGCTTTAGCAGTGGGAAAAAAGAAACTTCATCGGCCCATAGGTTTTTGTTGATCGATGATCAATGGTAATATTGATAATTTACCAAGCACCTCTTTTGGTTGCTTTTCCAAAATACTTAAGAGCAGGACTCAGCACGTTGATGGACACCAGTTTAAACTAAACTCTACGAGCATTTTAAAACATTCTTTTTTTTTTCTTAAAGCGAAAAAAGTTATTTGGTAAGAGCTACTTATTTTCTTATTATAATTAAGTATTTTTTGAGAAGAACTGTCTGAAGTAGCCAAAAAATCGTATTTTGAAATTTAAGATTCTTTACAGGCAGCTACTTCAAAAAAAAAGAAAAAGTTGCTTTGATTCGAAAGAGAAAAACAAAATTGAGATCAATTAATGATTGACTGTTTTTAAATCTATTCTCGTTTCGTTTCCTCCAAGTCAACATGGGTGACGAACTCAGACTTGTTGCTCAGGTACGACTATTTGCCTCTACTGTCCCTACTACCTGAAGAAATAATCAATAGATAATTATTTTTTGCGGCCCTACGAACTAACTCCTACCAAAATCTTGTTGGGACCTAGTTCATTAATTGTGGAGTTGGTGCACTAGGGACTTAATTTTGAAATGAGTCCTAATGGACTAAACCGCAAATTAAAAATAAAGTAGAGTTAAGATTATGTTATATATTCAAAGTTTCTTTAAATCAACCACCCCACTCAAGAGCTCTTAGTTAATTCTGTGTTGGAAGTTAGTTCAAAAATTAATTAATAGAGAAAAAAAAGCCAGTTACATTATGCGCGTGTCTGTTTGATGAAAATCAAAATCCTAAAATCGCATTACAAAAAAATTTTGAAATTGTGACTTAGACTAGTTCTGCAGTGTAGCGAAGATTTGCAGCGTTATTGAAGTTAACACTAATTAAATCCTTGCTGATATAGCCTTTGCTCAAATATCATTATAGGAGTAAACACTCATATAACACATTTCTCAGATGTTTATTGGAGTAATTGCTCCATGTGTATGAATTAATGAGCAAGAATTTTTTGAGTTATGAGCCCTCATAAGGTTATGTGTGTTCAGTGAATACCAGCCTAAGTTAAAAAATATGGTCGAAATTCGGCAAAATTGCGCCCTTTTGTTCATATTATTCATTAATAAATGTGTACACCCTAACTTTACCTAGCACCTTCTATATTTAAAAATTTCTAGTATATTAAACCACAGGTGCAAATTTATCTACGTGCAACTTCTGACATCTGTGTACAATTTATTTATTTAAATATTAAGTACCTCGGCACATCTGTGAAATAAATAGGTATCTAAAAATTGTCAAAATCTCAGCACAAAAGCCAAACAATCGCATAGCTACGAGTATATCAAATTTATTCATTCGAATTCAATTGGAAATTAGGATATCATTATGCGAATGTCTGGAGGATAAACATTCAAGATTCCATTTGCCTACGGAAAAATTCAGCACACAGCACAGTCAGTACCTCGTACCTGTGTGTTTATAGAATTCACCTGAATCCAAATAACCCATCACCTGACGGAACCATCATATATAAATAATCCAGACTTTAGTCTAAAAGAGCAGACCACTTTCCCGGAAGGAAAAATAAAAATATAAAAAAATAGAATAGCATCCGTCCTCCCAAAGGATATGTCTGCTTCGACCTCCGAGGAATAAAATTTTGAAAAGGATGCAGCTCACCTCTTTGCCTGAGGCATCACTCTTCGTCTCACTTCGTCTTGATCTCGATGGATGATGATGATGATGGTGATGTGAATGTTTTGATTTTCTATTTGCATTTCTGGGATGCAGTTTGTGAAACGAACATTTTTGGATGATTTCTGGTCGCCATCGCCATTATAATGAGATTGAAATTTTCATCAAAACTAACGAGCCCAGCGGCATTGTGGTATCCGCTCCTCAGATTTGCACAAACGTCGCCGTTGCCATAGTCGACACGATGATTCCACCAGTCAGTCATTGGGTGGTGTTGCTTTATTGCTGAACACACTTCTAGAATAGAAGTATCTAACCAACAACAAAACCTATATACGTTGTAGGAACTTCTCAAGTTTTAAGCCAGTCGAACTCCATACTCGTGCTACAACCGACGACGACCAACGACGGGATGACGTGACGGTGAGTTATACATTTTATAAAGTTTCCAAAGAAGGATCTATGAGGAAAATGTGAAATATGGACCGCACTAATCAGACATTTTGATTGAAACGAGATTGAAGTGGCGGGCATGCCCGCCATCGAGTGCGTTTCTCGAGTGCACGTCAGAGTGAGTTCAAATGATGCATTCATAAGGAAAACACATTTCAAGTGGCCCCGGCAAATTTGATTTATTTCTGCGGTTCATAACGAGAGACTATAACTACATATATGTATATGTATAACAAGAAAGTGAGTGTGGATACGCCGCGCTGTCCGCCAGCAGCCACTTTTGAGCGGAAACGAGCATGGTGAATGATTGATGGGCTAAGAAGTTGTTACTGTTTCAATTTGGTAAATTACTTTCAATTAGTTTGATCTCTAAGTGGATTTTGAGGATTTATAAGAGTGCGGTGGAAGGAATATTTTGGATTAGGATATAAAAAGTATGTGTTTATATTCGCGAGTGGATTTTTTTTACGTGAAAAAAAGTAGGTCAAAACTTGTTTCGTTAGAGCTGATGACATTCATTTTGGAAAGCTTAATTTTGTTTGCCAAAAAAGTATGAGAGAATAAGAGGAGCGAGGAAAATATTGTGCAAGAAAAAGGCATATGTATCTGTTAACGGGGAGACTCTTTTGTCTCTACGAATGCTTAGCCAGGGTACAATACCGTGACCTTGTTATGGGTGAAATTGGTGCATGTACCAATTCACTAATTATATTATAGTTGATGAATATTAGCCACCTTACCACGGGTGGGGGGATAGCTAATAGAATAAAACCAATTGATTAAACGATTCGTGATTGAATAATTTATTGCCCCAAAATCGGGAATATTTATACTTAATAATAGTTTACGTTAACAATAATTATTTTACAAATGATACTAATACAAATTATGCTTGTTTGACAAAATGCATTAATTTACTGACGGTTCGAATGTCGTATACGCGGAACACATGCCATTACTACACCATTAGTTTGTTAACCTGCAGTGGCAGTTCAAGGTGAATTTTCTTTTTGGTTGGGTATCATGTTTCGAGTAAGTATCCGGAATTCTTGTCGTTTAATGAACTTTATTTTGCTATTGCATACTGAATGTATTCGCATAGTGTTTATGATATAGAAAACCTACACTTATTTTGAGGTAGGTCGCGATTAGATTCAGTATGCATTTTGATTATAATGTGTATTAGGTTTTTATTCTTTCTGTTCGTGAACATACTCCCCCTTGTTGAATGAAACACATTCAACAAAAATATTTAAGTTTTACAAATTGAATACATGTTGTTGCTTGAGAAATATTTGAATTGTCAAAACCCTCTTTTTTTTTTAAATTGTTATATTTAATTTATATTTGATCAAAACAAGCTAATTTAGAAATTGTATGTTGAAACTTAAATTATTATAAAAAATTATTATATTTTATCAAAACAAACAAAAAATTTAGAAATTTTAAAGGTTAAACTTTAACTTAATTTTCAAACAAAAAAAATTACAGGTTCTTTAATTGATATAATTTACAAAGTTGAATTTTGATGTTGTTCGGCAGGCAGACTTAGGTTTGTCCGTGTTCTTGGGATAGGGCTCTGTATCGGGGTTCTTCTGAAGTCCAAGCGATCTGTAGACTTTCTTGTTCTCCAGTACCAGATAATGATGCATGCTATCAGTAAGATGAGTGCTATATATCCTACAGAATACTGATGAATGTCGTGGTTGCTTAATTTGTGGGACGCTTCGACGAGTATTTGATTTTTGATTCGCTGACTTAGTTTATAAATTTTCTCTGCTTCAAATTTTAAAGATGAATTTTCTGGAACAAGGTCATTTTCCACTGCTGGGTTTGTCAAGTTGCTCAGCTTGGTGTATGAGGCCTTTGTATTGCTTGTGTAAGTCGTATGCCCTTGAAACTTTAATTCGTCTAGCTTAATGACACAATTGGTTGAATTTTAAGAAGTCCTGATCCCTCCAAACTGATTGAGGATATGTCATTCCCGCATACAGTATTGATGATAGTTTTGTTTTTGAGTGCATAAATCCATTCATTTGGATGTGTAAGTCGGGTCCATACTTGATTTTTGAAGGATTGCGTTACCTTGCATTTTGATGGAAGTGGTATGTTGTTTAGCAAAGAAATTTCGCATATGCATACACTGGCTCCCTTACGGTATAGAGGTTTTGTTTGTTCGCAAATGTATGTTGATGGTCCGGTTGTTAAACATGTTGACAGCTCTCGATCCGATAATGGATAGTATTGATCACGATGTTGACTGACTATCAAATATGGTGTTTCTGGTTCGATGGCCTCGAAGTACCCTTTGGTAAATATTGGTATAGGTATCATTCTGAATATGTCAAATGCTTCTATCATGACAAGAGGAAATTTGATTTGGAATATGACGTGGTTATTAATCACCCGACTTTTTAGAGTCATAAGCTTGTATAACTGCAAAGGTTCCGATGATTCTACTGGTAATCGTAGCGAAGAGGGGATGTGTCCCCTTATTATCAGCATTTCTTCGCTTAGTTGTTGTGGGAATAGGAGAAGTGGATTGATTTTTCCATGATTGGTGTCTATTAGCACATCACTTAAAGATTCTTGTACTCGTTGTATGTTTGTAATGATCAATGTTAGCTCGATTGACATGGCCAGGAATAAATTAAGCAAGTTTTCTTGATTTGTGTGATCAATTATTTTATTTACCTGCTCGTTTAAAGTTCTAAATTTTTCACGAATTGAACTCTGGTCTCCTTTAATTATGTTTACTGTTGAGTCTATGATGGACGTATGGTTTTTTAAAAGTTGTAGAATATATTCTTCATTTCCGTTGATGCTGTTAATGGTTTTTGATAACTCCTGGGCATAGTCTGCATCGAGGATTCCAAACAAAGAGTTAGCTAGGGTCCCCACTATATTAAAGGCACCCCGTTTTTCTCTTGATCTATGATTGTTGTTAGTGAAGAGCTCGTTACCTGCTTTTAACTCATCCTGTAGCTGTACAAATTGATTTATTATTGATAGACAGGAACTGTTGTAAGATATCAATTTGCAAAGTTGCCGCAATGATTGTATTCCCTTGATAAATTCTGAGTTTTCAGCCCAATATGGTTCTAGATTATAATACACCACTAAATTCCAGTCATTTGATGCCAGATTAACTGTTCCGAGGGATTCAAAGTGAATTCCGAGTTGAGTAGGAAATTGATTGAATTCTACAGGATGACCACTTATTATTGGTAAAGCTAAGCATAGTAGCATTATTGTTAATATTGCCGAACTGTAAAACTTTCGATGTTTTCCTTTTGGTTCTTTATGTTCGCTGTTACTTGTGCTAGCTTCTGATGTTGAATCTTCCGCCTTTCGTTTAGATGAGCCGCTGGTTTCTGATGTTGAATCTTCCGCTTTTCGTTTAGATGAGCTACTGGTTTGGAGTGAAGAATCCTCTGGTTTTCGGATATAAGGACAATCTTGTTTCGGTTCTTCATCATTGATGGGAAGAGGAGCAAGTTTGTGAATTGCTCGTCGTAAAATATTTGTTGCTGTTTTCACATCTGCTACGCGAGCTGTACCGTCTTCACCTACATGAGTTTTAATGACTCTACCCAGTGGCCACCTTAGTGGTGGGATGTTGTCTTCTTTAATCAAAACTATAGCTCCAGGTTGAAGATTTTGTTTGTTTTGTTTCCATTTACTTCTCTGCTGCAATTCATTCAAATATTCTCTCGACCACCTTTTCCAGAATTCGTTTTTTATATACGTCACCAACTTCCATCGTGTAGGCAGGGTCATTTTTGTTGTTTCAGCATTGGAATCAATCGATGCGGTTAATGGCTCGCCAATTAGGAAGTGACCTGGTGTAAGTGCTGTAAGGTCATTTGGATCGGAAGACAAAGACGTCAGAGGTCGAGAATTTAGAATTGCCTCAATTTCTATTATCAACGTCTCGAATTCTTCATAAGTCAATGATGCAGTTGATGTGCTTCGATATAGAAGATGTTTCGCTGATTTCACGGCGGCCTCCCATAGGCCACCGAAGTGTGGGGATCGAGGCGGTATGAAATGGAAATCAATGCCTTTTGTACTACATGATGATACTATAGTTTCACTTCCTTCAGAGGAGTATACTGACTGACTCAGTTCCTGGAGTTGGTTTTTAGCTCCGACGAAGTTTGTCGCATTATCGCAATATAGCCTTCTAACGTGACCTCGTCTTCCTGTAAACCGCTTTAAAGCACCTAAGAATGCTTCTGTTGTTAGAGCACTCACAACCTCAAGATGGACTGCTTTTGTAGCAAAGCAACAAAATACCGCTATGTACCCCTTCTGTGGTCGACTTCCTCTGCCTCGATAGTGAATCCAAATTGGTCCGCAAAAGTCCACACCTGAATTAACGAAGGGACGGGCAGGCTCTACTCTAGTTGATGGTAGATTTCCCATTTTTGGTGAGAGCAATTGAGGCTTGGCTCTTGTACATCTTACGCATGCCTTTACTATTGAACGCGCAATAGTTTTGCCCTTGAGCGGCCAGAAACGTTGTCTGGTTATGGCCAAAAGTGCTTGTGGACCAACATGTTTATTGTCTTCATGGATGTCCTTCATTATCATCTTTACAAAAGGGTGTTCATAGGGTAATAGCATAGGATGCTTTGCTTCATATGCTAATGTTGATGATTCCAGTCTTCCTCCAACGCGTATAATTTTGTTGTCATCTAAGAATGGAGCAAGGCAGAGTAAAGAACTTGACTTGCTGCATTCATGATATTTATTTAATTGTAAAATATCAGTGCTAAATTCGTCCTTTTGAATGACTTGTACTATGGCATTGAGTGCTTCATTTAGCTCTTGGCTGGATAGAACAACATTTTGGAATTTCTTGCTAAGTTTTTCCAATGAAAGAACCTCCAGGCTCTTCTTCTTGTTCTGAATTGGTTGATTTGGCTGAAGTTTCTCTTGCCTTCTCTTCTCGACATCAATTTTAAGATATTTGATGTATCTTAGCACAAATGCAGTGATCCGCTGCAACTGCTTAAACGAGTTTCCGTGTTTAATTTTGTAGATGAAGTGTGCTGATTCACTATTGTCAATAATACTAGCTGAAATGACTGGTTTGGCATAGGGCTGTGGCCATGCTGATTCCTGTCCATGAAGAAAAACAGGCCCGTAGAACCATAAATTCGATTCCTTCAATTTTTCGGGAGATACACCCCGTGTTAATAAATCAGCAGGGTTTTCTTTGGACTTCACATGACGCCATTGTTGTCTTAATGTATCAGCTTGGATGGACGCTACCCTGTTGGCGATGAAGACTGGGAGTGCATTTGAGGTTGAGTTAATCCAAGCCAAAACAATTTCAGAATCGGTCCAATAGTAAGTGGTGACATTTTCATATGCTATGTCCTTCTTGGCTCTTTTAGCAAGGTCGGTTGCTAACTTGGCTGCGCATAATTCTAGCCGTGGTATTGTTGGTTTCTTTACTGTGCTCTTTTCAATTGGAGCTACACGGGATTTGGCACATAACAGACGCACTATGATCGAACCGGGGTTGACAATGGATCGTACGTAAATACAAGCTCCATAAGCACTTTCTGAAGCATCGGCAAAGATGTGAAGCTGTATACTCTCTGGTGTTTTTTGTGCAAATATGTGCCTTGGTATTCGAATTTGATTTATTAACTTGATGTCATCGCGAAATTTCAGCCATTTGGAATGTAGCTCCTGAGGTAATGCTGCATCCCAATCCATTTTTAGCTGCCATAATTGTTGTAGAAAGATTTTTGCTGTAATTACTACTGGGGCCATAACCCCAAGTGGATCGAACAGTCGGGCTATTTCTGAAGAGACTATCCTTTTTGTAATTTTTGTTTCATTAATACCATGCGTTTTGATGCAAAAGTCGTCAACCTTTGGCAGCCACGTTAGTCCGAGTGTTTTTATGTTGTCTTCTGAGTCTAGGTTGAAGTCAAGTTCCATCTCTTTATCCTCTGGTAGAAAGTTTTGGAGTAAACGCGGATGATTAGCACACCATTTTCGTAACTTAAAGCCTGCCTTCTGAAGTACATCAATAAGCTGTCCTTGCATTTCTAATGCGGTTGAGAGGCTGTTTGATCCGGTCATTACATCGTCTACATAGAAATCTTGCTGAAGGATTTTGCTGCCCATTGGATGTGATAATAATGATGATTGAGATAGATGCTGTAATGATTTGATAGCTAAGTACGGAGCGGCTGATGTGCCATATGTTAACGTATTTAGCTGATAGCACTTGATAGGTTCTGACGTGGATCTTCTCCATAAAATAAGTTGATATTTTCTATCTTCCTCATGCACCAGCACCTGCCTATACATTTTTTGAATATCGGCAGTAAACACGAAGCGTGGTAAACGGAACCTCAGAAGAATTGTGAACAAGTCATCTTGAATTTTTGGGCCAGTGTGTAGTATGTCGTTGAGTGATATATTTGACGATGTTTTTGAGGAGGCGTCAAAAACTACTCTCAACTTAGTCGTGCTGCTGTCCGGTTTTTGAACGCAATGATGAGGTAGAAAATAGTGAGGTGATTGGCTTAATGGAGCGGGTACTTCTTGCATGTGCCCTAGTGATATGTATTCATCCATGAATTGATGATACTGGGTTTTAAGCTCTGTATTGTTAGCTAAACGCCTTTCTAATGAGTACAGTCGTCTTAAAGCTATATTCTTCGACTCTCCTAATGTTGATGGATCATCTAGAAATGGCAATCTTACGGTAAAACGACCGTTTGCATCTCGCTGTGTGGTCTCCGTAAAATGTGTTTCACACCATTTTTCTGCAGTGGTTATTGTTCTTTGTTTGTCCTCTGGGTCTTCAATTGACCAGAATTTTTCAATGAGTGCGTTAAGATTTTCGTCCTCAATGCACATACCACACGACAATGCTGTACTGGGATGACAGCCGACTCTTCCAGTTGCGACCCAACCGAAAACTGTATTCTGCAATGTTGGCATCTCTTCACTGGATTTTATTTGCCCAACAGAAAGTAGTTCATGATATAACTCTGCGCCTATGAGAAGGTCAATGCGACCGGGATAGTTGAAACTTGGATCAGCCAACTGGATGTTCTTTGGGATGGTCCATTTTGAAGTATTGATAAATTGTGTCGGTTGTTGTGATAGAATTTTTGGAAGGACCATTGCTTCGATCCTAGTAGAGAACTCATTTATTCTGGAGTGTAAATGGATGTTGACTCTTTTATATGAATTTTGAGTCGCATGGCCTATACCCTGGATCTGCATGGTTATGTGTTTTGATGAAAGACCTAGCCTTGCGACTAGCCTCTCCGTTATGAAGTTTACTTGGGATCCTGAGTCTAATAGTGCTCTGCATTTTATAAGTTCTCCATTTTTGGCTTCTAAATTGATACCGACAGTTCCCAACAGGATGTATGATGGAGAATGTTGGCTAACTGCACTTAATGCGAGTGTCCGGTCACGCCCCTGATCTAGCGTGTGATGGCTAGTGGAGCTTACTGCAGGTGATTGGTTATGCTGTTGGTCCGGAGTGTGCTGGCTAGCGGCGCTTACTGCAGGCGTCTGGTTTCGACCCTGGTCTGGAGTTTGTTGGAGATTCTTTACTGGCTTGTTGTGATTGTTCGGTACTAATGTTTCTAAATGTAATAAAGTGTTATGTTTCTTAGAGCATTTAGTACATCCTTTCCAATTACAGTTTGAAGCTTGATGACCTGCTTTGAGACAATTCACACATTTATGATGTTTCTTAACGAGATTCAGCCGATGTCCAGGTGTCATTCGTAGAAACTCTTGACAAGTATATAGTGGATGACTGCCATTGCAAGTTATGCATGATGTTATTGGAGCTGATGCTGCTGCTATTCTTTTCATCGAGTGTACTCGCCTTTGCTCTTCTGCGAATCTTCCCTTGTTGCCTAGCGCTTCAAGAGATTGGAATCTCCTTTCCAAGAAATCAAGTAACTTATTTAATTTTTGAACCTCTCTGGGATTTTCGAGGGATTGTTCATATAAGGTATGAGTATCCCTGTCTAATTTCTTCAGCACAATGTGTGTAATTATTGGATCCCAATTTTCAATGTTGATACCAATATTTGCAAGCCCCATCAGACATTCTTGTGTTGTATCATGGATAGCCTTAACGGAAATTGCTGTTCCTTTGTCGGACGACCCATTTGGCTGATTCATTAATTTGTTTATTAAAGCAGATACCAACAGTCTTGTGTTGTCGTATCGATCAATTATTGTTTTCCAGGCGGCATCATAATTGTCGTCTGAGGTTGTGTAGTGTCGAATGAGTCTTTCAGCTTCGCCTGATACGTTTGTTTTTAGGTACCACAATTTTTGACATTTGGCCATAGGTTGATTGTGTACCATCTGGACGAACAAGTCGTGAAACTGCCGCCATTTTAAATAATCACCGTCAAATCTCTGCAGTGTTATTTTAGGTAAATTTAAACTTGAAGTGTTTGAAACTTGAGCTGTGGGCACTTGTTGAATTTTATTTGCTAATTCGCTTAGCTCAATTAGCTTCTCTTCAGTTTCATTTTCAGCTTTTATGAACTCTTGAACATTGTATCCTTCTAGAGAGGGATCTTCATATTGTTCATACACGGAATTGTGGATGTGTAGAACCTCTTCCCAATATCGTTCAATGTTCTTAATTTTCATTTTATAGAATTCTGAGGAGCGATCTACCAATAATGAAGTTGAAGCACCCTCTAATGCCCTCTGCAGGCCTGCTATAGCAGCATGTTGCCGTCTTAAGATGGGAACTGAGGTATCTACTTGTTGCAAGGAAGTCCGCAAGATGGGAGTTGGTTTATTTTGGTCTTGCTCTTTGTTGCCGTTACTGTTGGAACTGCTTGTTTCCAAATCGTCAATCTCTTTGGGATTAATCGCCCGAAGCGTTGTCATCAGATTATTGTAAAGAGCTTCAACCTTCTGGAATGTATTTCCTGCGACATATGGTGTGTCGTGTTTAATTACACCCTCAATTTTCTGGTGATTGTTTTGGAACTGTGTCCAATACTCCTCAACTCGCTTAATCCGGTCTTCTTTATACTGAGCCGTTTTCCTTGATGCGCTATCTTTGCTTATATTTATTTTGAGTTTTGACAACTCATCGGCTATGATTTTTTGTCGTGCCACGACGATTGAGATGTCTGTTTCATCCATAGTTTATCAAGAACCCCTTTACTTGGTTAGAAATCCGCTTTATTTATATGTGAAACCTCTTTCGGAACTTCACCAGTGTTGGAACTTGATTTTGTACCAGTGTTGTGGCCCTGGTAACGCTCTTTAAAGAAAACTTGAATAAATTTTATAATATGGCTTTTAAGTTGGTCTTGCCAGTGTATAGCCCTGGCAACGCCTTTATTAATTAATATATAGATAATGTGTATATGTGTTGCCCCTTACCTCTGGTGGGGGGAAGCAATCACTATATCACGTCGGGGTCACCAAATGTTAACGGGGAGACTCTTTTGTCTCTACGAATGCTTAGCCAGGGTACAATACCGTGACCTTGTTATGGGTGAAATTGGTGCATGTACCAATTCACTAATTATATTATAGTTGATGAATATTAGCCACCTTACCACGGGTGGGGGGATAGCTAATAGAATAAAACCAATTGATTAAACGATTCGTGATTGAATAATTTATTGCCCCAAAATCGGGAATATTTATACTTAATAATAGTTTACGTTAACAATAATTATTTTACAAATGATACTAATACAAATTATGCTTGTTTGACAAAATGCATTAATTTACTGACGGTTCGAATGTCGTATACGCGGAACACATGCCATTACTACACCATTAGTTTGTTAACCTGCAGTGGCAGTTCAAGGTGAATTTTCTTTTTGGTTGGGTATCATGTTTCGAGTAAGTATCCGGAATTCTTGTCGTTTAATGAACTTTATTTTGCTATTGCATACTGAATGTATTCGCATAGTGTTTATGATATAGAAAACCTACACTTATTTTGAGGTAGGTCGCGATTAGATTCAGTATGCATTTTGATTATAATGTGTATTAGGTTTTTATTCTTTCTGTTCGTGAACAGTATCAGAGTTGTAAAGACTGCAGTTTTCAGTATTTTAACTAACAAAAAGACTTTAACTGTAATCTGGGCAGTCGCAGTCAGTACTAAAATTTTAACTCTGCAGTTAAGAAAAGCAGTTCATTGACTAAAAGTTATTTAGTACTTTTTAACTGATCTTAGTCTTTTATAGTCAGATGAAAGTTTCAGAACTGGCCTGGTTTTGGTTTTAGTCAATAAGTCTTTTAACTGCAATTAATTAACTGTAACTTAAGTTTGCACCACCCCAAGTGCAAAAAAAAAAATTTCAATATAAATTGAAAGTGTAATATCACACAAGCTCAACAACACATTTTTCACATTTGTGACACTTTTCATTTGGCCGCCAACTTGTTTTTAATTAAAATTTAGATTTTCGCACATAACTCGTGTAGTTTTGATCCTAGAAGAAAAAGTTATAGACAAAACTTTTAAAACAATTTACAAAAAATGTTAAATAACTCTTTTCGATAACTGCTTTTGTTTAAGAGTTATAGTACATTTTGTACTAAAGGAGCGTTAAAAAAACTGAATTTTCAACAGAATGTAATTTAGCTCAAAAAAATATTTTTTGAAAACGACAAAAAAAAATGTTGCACCACCCTAATACAAAACATTTTTTTTTTTAAAGTTTGTTCTTAACAGTAGTAGTTTAGCGAAAACCGGAAAAAAATAAAATATCGAAAACCAAAAAAATACCAAATTATTTGAAATGAAAAATGTGCGCTAAAAAATATCATGCTAGTGAACGTCAGAAAAATCGAAATATAAAAACCCCAAAGCCCAAAAATTGAAATTAAAAAAAAAAATTTAAAGTTTGGTTTGCTATATTGTGGGGTTCCTTGATTTATAGCCTTCTATATTTTGAGTTTGAGAATTAATAATTTGTCATTTGCTGAAACGAAATTTTAAAATTTTAGTTCAAATTTTTTCACGATAGCTTACATTAGCTATCTTGAATAAAATTTCCCACAGAATATGTTTATCTCATCTTAGTAGTGTTGTGTATTGAAAAGTACTTTACAATCATATTCAGTTTTTCTTTTAGATTTCGTCTGTTTTAGTCTTTTTCTACTTTTTTATCACAATGGTTGGTAATTTTAGAGTTGTAATATTCGTGGGCTTAGAGCAAATTTCCTTGCTTTGTACGCCCATTCTGTAACAAACAGGCCAGCTGTTTTGGCACTTAGTGAAACCCAAGTAGGTGAAACTACTGATCCTGCTGAATTTCAAATTCATGGGTATCTTAGTGCCATTATTCCTTCCCCACCATGATCTCGCCGTCTACGTAAGAAATGATGTTGCTTACCAAATACAACCACAATATGGTCCTAGTACCAACCCCTTGTTTAACTTCTTGTGGTTCAAGTTCTCGGTAAACAGGCACATCATACATTATTGTTTTCTTTATCGAAGCCTCAATTTGGACAGAGTTTTAACTTCGCGCGAATTTGATGCTCTGTCTGACTCCATCCAAAGTATTGTTTCCTTACATCCTCACACTGAAAACGTTATTACGGGCGATTTTAATGTACAAAATTCTTTTTGGCTTCAACATTCATGCCAGACAACATCCGAAGGTATGTGTGCTGAGATCTTCGCTGAGTTTAATCACCTTACTCAGCTTGTAAACGAGCCAACCCGAATATCGGACGTTAATGGTCGAGCTGAAAATACTCTTGACTTGTTTCTAACCTCTGACCCTGATAAATACACAATCAGTGTATTAACGCCTCTTGGCTCAGATGTGCCATAGCATCATTTCCGCAAATTTTTCGTGCCAAACAAACCCAGTTAAAGAAAGATCTCCTGTGAGAACCGTTTGGCAATACGAAAAAGCCAACTGGGACGGCCTCAATAATTTTTTCAGGATCTTTGAATTTTTGAATTTTGTAATTTTGTGAAAAAAAAACCCAAAATCCAGAACGAAATATTGTGGATAAAAATGGCTACTCCTTCTTTTTTTTTGCCTTTTCAGAAATGTCCGTCGGTCTATAAATTTTTTTCAAATTTGGAACTTAATGTTTTTTGATGATTCGCTACAAGCGGAATATAATTTTTTTTCGCTCCAAAAATAACGGTACCTGTAATAAAACCGTTATGATAGAACTTCTTTAGCTCAAAACCGCTTATAACAATTTTGATTAAATTTTGTCTGTTAGCTTTCGTAAAAAAGTTTATACGGTTTGTAAGATTGTGTATCAATATTTTCATGTTTTCTTTTTTGTATTTTTGGAAACAAAATCGAAATTTTTTTTGTAAACGGGTATGCACCAATTTTGGTTACAAACAATTTTAAGAAATTTTATGTATAAAAAATAATTTTTTGAAAAAACCATTGGTATTTCATCTGGTATCTTATGCTTGGAGCTTCTTAAAACTTTTTTTTTTGATGATTTAATTTATTATTCTATAATAGTTCTTGAACATATGTACATCCATGTGTATACTTATATCGCATATAAAGTCTTAATATTTTTTTTTAAATCCTGTCCCATAATCTCGAAATACATTTTAAATATTTTTAAATTATCACTGTACATCCCTTATTTCTTGTCTCTTTACCTACTTTTCCATAACGTTGAGTATTAAAGTAATTATTTAAAAATTCAAAATAAAATTTAAAACAAAGAGACAAGAACATAAGTAGCTAAAATGGGTACTATACATAAGTAGTTCCGTTTTATTTAACTTCATTATGAACTCATCAAGTTGACTTAAATAAAATCCACACGAATTAAAAAATAACTCAAACTCCAGTCCCGCATTTTTCATGAAAACCGGAAATTCCGTTTTCTCTTTATTCCTAATTAAAAGTTTGTTTAAAAAAAAACCCCACTTCAAATGACATACCCTAGAAGTGTATATAGAAAAATAAAAAAAAAAACAAATAGGTATATAATTCAAAAAGACACCTTTTCTACCGTGGTAATTGCCTTACATCTTGGTTGTACCTACTTCAAGAGTGACCTAAAGAGAGACAGTTAAATTTTTCAAAAAAGCAAGAAAAAAAAATATAATATAAACCCCCCCCTGATGGCTTAAAGAGACGTTGACGACGTTGGTGAAGGGCGTGCAGTGCTCATAATTCATTTCAAACTTAAAAAAAAAAATGGGGTCGGAGGCCATGTTGCTTGCGCTACTGCTGGGCGTTGATAATAATTCACAAACAATGCAATCATAATCATCATCATTAACACTTAACAAAAGAACCTTGTGCATCCCGGCACGGGACGGCTCCTGCTTCTTCGCACAAGTGCTAGTGCACAGTAAAGCATCCTTGAGTGCACCAGCAGAGATAGAACTTCTTCCGCCCCCCATCCAAACCTCGCTCGCAACAAACCCCCCAACAGTGAATATCTTATACCAATGCGATGTTAATGGCCATTCAAAAGGAAGCCATAACCCTTAAATGCTTCTCTTTCAAAACCGCAAATATGCTGCGTAATTATGTAGAAAATATTTCTCATTAGCATTTATTTTTTTTTTTTTTTTTTAAAGAAATAAATAAAGAACTGCTTTTAATTTTTCCATCTCCTTCCCTCCATAAATACTCCGGCCCTCCCGCCTGTTTGCTAAAGCATACAACAACTACTTACAGTAACAGGATGTACCAGTACCTCTCTACTTACCTACGTTAAAAAGTGTGTCAAAAAAATATATTCCTATTTTGTCGTCGTCGACTTCTGGAAAATGTCTACTTGTTGCAGTGTTTGAAAAATCAGCAAAGAAAGAAAAGGATCATCTCCCCATGAGTGGAGAAGAAAATAATTCAAAAAAGAAACACAGAGAATATCCTGCAGGAATACACAAGCTCTTTACCCAGTTTTATCGTATTTGCTTTTTTTTTCCTTGAGAGTTCTTTGTGCTGCAGCTGCAGCCGGAGAACCCAAAACCAGAGCCCTCCTGCCAGTCGGCCGCCATGCCATGCCACCACAGTGTAATTGCAATTTTCATTTTTAACATCCTTTGGGATGACGGCTGAGCGGGGACGCTTAAGTGGGCAAAGGAAAACCCTCACACAAACAAATAGGTTTCACATCTATTTGGAAAATGTCATTCGGAAAGTCAGCCAAACGCACACATAAATAAAAGCTTCCCGTGGCGAAAAAAGACAGGAGTCTAGAAGAGGTAAAAAAATTGTCATCATCGTCGTCGGCGAAAAATCTGGGATTGTTAAAGAGGAAACAGGTGGAATATTTTTGATTTGTCGCAGCGAAAATCTTTCGAACTTAGGTACACTCAGATTTCGAATATTTGACACAAGTGCGCAAGTCACTCTTTAAAATGAGAGCGAGAGTTGAGTATGAAAAATTGAGAGAATTAAACTAGGGGGTTATAATATACTCATTTCCCCAATACCCATCAGCCTCAATTCTCAACATAAATTGATCCCATTTTCTATGTTTATAAATTTTTGAAAGTGGGATTTCTGATGCTATGCGATATGGGATGAACGTTGAAGTGTCAAAGTCGACCTGTATGAAAATTTATTTGTATCGATAAACAACAACAACAACAACAAAAATTCCAGTCAAGGATGACCCCAATGTTCACTTTTACTTGTAATTAAAGCGCATAGCATCAATGGTTGAATTGATGATTTATATTGACATTTTTAATTGACAATTAATTTAATTAAATAGAATGAGACACACGGGAACTAAAAATGCAGTATATACGAGATGTGGCACGAGGGAGGCAACGTTTATATTAAAAATAAAGCGCACACTTGTCAATTTATTAAATTTTTGATATAAATACAAAACTTAATCGGTGACAGATAAAATGCAAGAGGAAGTCAATGCTACACAGTACCTATTGATAAATTTAATGCACGACTGAGTTGCACGTAGTTACACTAATTATTATTAATCAACGTCTTTTTTAATGAACGAAAAACTGTTGAAGAATTTATTCTTTATTTTTTTTTTAATAAAAAATTCATTAACATAAATATAAACATGGATATCACTGAATCGCTTACTCTTTGAGTCACTGAAGTTAAAAAAAAATCCACTCACCTTAAAAGCGAACACGTGATTTCTTTAGATTGAGTTTTACTAAAGTCACTATCGATCACAAGTTTGAACCTTTGTCATCAAGATCTTGTAACTCCCATACAAAGATTTTTTTTTAGTTTTTTTAGAAAACGGTTTTAAATTTTTTGGTACTGAACCACGTAGGCTAATATCCGAAAAGATTGTAGACGGTGCATGGTTTTTAGATTTCGCCTTTGTTTTAATTATGTGAAAGTTACGCACAACAGTAGGGCTGGCCACAAGAAGAGACCGAGACGTGACTTTAGACAGGCATTCTAGTGTTGTTCTGATAAATTCATCTCTTCTGGTAGCATCACATACAGCAGCAGAGGCGTCTGTTACAATTTTGACACATCTTTCCGTAGCTTGATTGTGACAAGGAAATTCAAGCACATGAGGCAAAATCACGGAGTCATTTTTTTCTGCGGCTTAAATTAGGGCTGATGATTCCACCTGGGTAATCATCTACCTGGGTACCCGGTTACCCGGGGGGTTGTTTGTACCTGGGTATTAAATTACTCGCATATTCTGGTACAATAGGTATTACCCGGTAACCGGGTACCCGGGTATCATCAGCCCTAATACATTTAATTTAAATAAAGTTAATTAGTTCAAACTTACTTATTTTACAAATGGCTGTGGTTCGCACCCAGTTCCTATTTTTGCTTTCTTTTTTTTTGCTGTACCCGTGTAATCTTTTAATGGGGTAATTGGGTAGTCGGAATGGCTTGGGTAATCAGGTATTACTCGGGTATCATCGGACCTAGTTTGAATACATTCTCTAATGACGTCCTTCCAATCAATGACATCGATGTAGTCTTTAGTCTTTTGCATTGAATTTAAATTTTGGAACTTCAAAAATTCTTACACTACCATCCGGCGAATCTAAAGAGTCATTCACAAAGCCGACACCCTTATTGATTCCCGTTCTGGATGCCAAAAAAAAGCATTTCTTTAATTCACAGGATCTATTACAGCTTTCAAGTGTGTCGGCAGATATCTTGAAAGGACCACACTCTTGTGCAAGTGTTTCGATCCAAAGATGGAACTAAGCATTGTTTTTATGGAAAACCGCATTGGAATTGGAGCATACACTTTCTAAATGAAATTAACCAGGTGTAACATATTTTCATTTGGAGAATTTGTGGAAACAGACAACCTCAGAATTCTGTTTGCCGTGGTAAGTCATCTGGAATGAACAAATTGTCCCGGGGTTATTTCTGGACAAGTTGAATAACAAATCTGAAAGTTTTATGGTTGATCGCTGCTTAGATCGTTTGAATTCGATATATTTGGTAGATCTCAGCTTATTGGTTGAAAGTCTTACAATCTCTTAAGACTTTTCCGATTGGTCCCATAAAGCTTCGGGGTCCTGTCACGACACCATCCAAGTGCTGAAATATGTCCTAAAATTAGCCCATTCGCGTGTAGTTGACAAACGAACAACTGCAATGGTCTTTGCAATAGCTGTTCTAGGCATCTTATGACACCCCCTTTAAATCTGGTATTGACAGCGGTTCCATCACATCCGACCACAACAAATTTTTTCAGGTCTATCTACGCACTTTGCTTTAAGAATTCATTTATTTCTTCGCTTATTTCGATTGCTTTTCCGCTCGATAAGGAAATATGTCCCATATATTCTGAATTTTGGTTCTTTGACTGGACTTATAAGCTCCTCGGAAACAATTTTCCTTCTGGAAGAATCTATCATTGCAAGAGTTTTTTCCTTCCATCCATCAAAATTGAGTCTAAATGATTCTTTCATAACTAGAGGTTTCTTGACTAGAAAGCTCCTTTCGTTCTCCACTATCCATTATATTGTGACAAAACCAACGTCTTGAAGTGTTGCGGTAACGATTAGACATTTTTTGAGACTGAACAATTTTTTTCTATTATTACTCTAATCCTATTAGTGTTGACTCAGGTCTTCCTCAGGGAAGTCACCTTGGTCCATTGCTCTTCCTCATTTTCATTAATGACTTACCCTTAAGCTTTAATAAATCTAGATGCTTAATGTATGCTGACGATGTAAAAATTTTTTATACCATTCGCTCTATAAATGATTGTTTAAGTTTTCAGATGGAAATTGATCTTTTCTTAAAGTGGTGCGAATACAATCACCTATAGTTAAATTCTTTAAAATGCAAGATTTTTAGTGCAACTAGGTCAATTAACGCTATAAATTATTCATATAATTTTAATCACGAACCACTTTCAAGGGTCGAATTGGTGAAGGATCTTGGTGTGTTTGTAGATTCGAAATTGGATTTCAGAACGCACATAGATTTTGTTGTATCTAAAGGTAATTCAATGCTTGGTTTTATAAGACGAAACTCAAAAGAATTTAGAGACGTATACACACTTAAAACCTTATTTAATTCATTAGTTCTCCCATATCTTGAATATTGTTCTATAATTTGGAGTCCATTTTATGCGAATGGTGTACAAAGAATAGAACGAATTCAGAAAAGATTTACCAGATTCGCACTTCGAAATCTAAATTGGACCGATGAAATGCCGAATTATATTTCAAGATGTGCACTTATCGATTTGAAAACGCTTGAAGTTAGAAGAAATACTCAAAGCATAATATTTATTAAAGATATTTTATGTAATCGTATCGATTCAATTGAATTATTGTCTCTAATAAAGTTCTATGTCCCGGAAAGATTACTTAGGGACAGACCTGTACTTTTTTATGTGCCTAATCATAGAACCAATTATGGCATAAATGAGCCTATCTCGCGATCCTTGACATTGTTTAATTCCGTCTGCAATGAAGTCGACTTTGTAGTGAGTAGGGATCAATTTAAACGACAGGTATTAGACTTTTTAACTCATCATATCTAAATCTGTATAATCATACCGTTAGTTAATCAATCAATTGTTTTGTATCAAAGCTATGTTTCAACACCTATTATTATCTTGTAAGCTTATTTATAATATTAAATGTAATCAGCAGACAATAGTCCATTGATAAATAAAATTAAACAAAATTAAAAAATTAAAATTTTCTGAAAGACACACGCTAAAATTGTATTCAAAAGGGAAAAGATTTTGAATAGATTTATAATTGACATTAAAGAATGAAAGACTTGCATTGTAATGTACGGTTTTGCACAATGAGAATACTAAGGCAAGTTCGTCAGTAAAAACAATCATATGATTTCTAAAATAAATTAAACCCACGCGGTGTAGTTTAATTTTTTTTCGTAGCTGACTTATTTCATTTAATTAATAATGATTTAATTTTTCAATTGCGCTTTTATTTCATTTTTGGATCGGGGCATTGTATATGAATTTAGATAGTACTCTCATGAACACGTTCCACACGTCGTCCCCCTGGCGATCACACAACTAACTAATTTTCTGGTTGCTGTTTCTGTGTATATACAAGTGCGCCCCCAGACGACCACACAACACAACTCAAAAATCATCGTGATGATAGTACTATAAGTTTTATATACAATGGATCGGGGGCTTATTTACTTTACCTTTCCGACACTCTGTCGATATCGCCAATATTTAAAATATTTTTAATTTTTAACACGTAAATAGAAAAACAATTTTTAAAACTTCCCATTATTTGGTAAAACATATATATCCTGATCAGATCAGGTGGTTAATTAAATATAGCTATTGTTAAACAAACTTTTTTTTTCACGAATGCATCTTACAAGATAATTACCTTTAATCCAAACAGAAATTTCTTGAAAAACTCGGGTTTCCCCACAAACAAATTCATAACCTTTTACCATTTCACCAATTACCTACCACCCAAACACAACATTCCCCACGGCCACAGCATAGAGAAAATATTTTCTCTATGCCCCACAGCATGGATGAAAGAATGAAATAGGTAGTAAGTGTTCTTTTATTCATGAGCATGAGCACACAGCTTATAATTCGGATTCACTAAAATTTGCCCCTGTCCTATTTCGCTTCATGGAATAATTTTGTTTTCTTATTATTATTTGTTCTCAGCTCTCAGAGAATTCCAAGGAGAAGACATACGGCGGCGACCGTCATTCCAGTAAATTATTTTGCAAGATCAAACGTGTTTATAATTCGTGTTACTTTCTTTGTTTGTACCGTGACTATGATCTGTTGGGAGGAAAAAAATTATTAAAAATAAAATGTGTCCTGTACCTGTTGTATTTATTAAAAAAAAAAGTTTAACAATAGTGAATAAGTATTTTGATAAAAGTGAATAATAGTTTATTAAAACTAAATAACTAAAATATTTAATTATGTGAACAATAAACTTTTTACGGGGCTTATCTTGACATTGCCGGTAATGTTGATCTGATGTGCATTGTGCAATGGATTCCTTTGCATATTGTTTGGCGGGAAAATTAAAGTAAATAAATCAGGATGGAAAAAAAGTGAGTACATAAATTTTAATTTAAATAAAGAATTAAATATATTAAAATTATATGAATATTAATTATGTAGTTTTAATGAAATAGTTTGTGGAAATTTCGATATTGAATCAATAGCCAATTCGTGTAAATTTATAAAAAAGAAAAGGTTCATAAATTCATATGTTTTTAAATACAAGTTATTAATTTGTTTTTTATTTAAATATTATTTTTTTTTGAAAGTTAGCCCTGTGTATAAATGAATCGGTGAGTACAAGAACAGTACAAGCCCCATTGGAGAAAAATGAAAAAAAAAATCATTTTTTTTTTTAAATGAGATGTGATTTTCAAATAATAAAATAAAAGAATAAATTACATTTTTGCGGGTCAACAATTTACGTATATCTATCTGTTTTTCTGGAATTTTCAATTTGGCGCTGGTACCGTTCTTACACTCATCGATTCTAATGAGGTCACATAATAAGTCTCCCTTAAGATGATTTTTTTTATTGCAACTTGAGGTATTAAGGAGCAAGTTTTTGATTCGTTTTCGGACCTTTTATAAAAAAAGAGGTATTAAACAGGCGATGATTGAGAACGCAATAATGTAGATTCCTCTATTATGTCTGTCTGTCTGTTTGTTTTTCTAACTAGGTCCTTAACCTCTGAAGGAATTTTATACCTACCTATAAGCTTTTGACTAAGGTCAGTATTCATGGAGCGCTTATGAGTTTAAACGACTCATAACTAAAAAATCCGCCCTTACTAGTTCGAGAAAGTGACCTAATTAGACAGGATTTCTTTGGGTAATGAGTCTCACAACCACCCCCACCCCACCCCGGAAATGGCTATAACAAAATTGATGATTTTTTCAAGAAGCTGTTTTTAGAGGGACCATCTTCAAAAATTCAATGAAATTGGGCCCTTTTTCAGTTTTTGTCCATTTCGTGCATTTTGACATCGCAATTACTCCGTCCCGCAATTCTGTCTATTGGTCTGTCAATCTGTCTGTCTATATGTATGCACCTTGACCTGCAGCCTAAGCTACCTGTGATGTAACAGTTAAGACAAAACATATTTATCTGGAAAATGGCTTTTACGATTTTAATGATTTTTTTAAGGAGTGTTTGTGTAACTGAAATTATTAACATTCTTTCTTACTAAGACCCTCGGACCAAATTAGGTCATTGAGTTTCCTCCTCTTCTCCTAAGCACCAACGTGTACGGTTTCTTCACATTTATTTCAGCTCTCTCCAACTCTTCCCCACTTGTGCTGATATCCTTCAGCCGTTATTCGCCAAGTGCTTCTAGGTCGGCCAGCTCGCCTGCCTGCCTCCGTTTGAAGGTTCCATTGCATCGCTTGATCGCAATTGACTATCGTCATCCTTTCGAACTGAATTTCCAATCCAATGCATTTACATTTCCTTATAACGTACGATAGAGTTAGCCAGAAAATCTTCTAGATGGTTAGCAGATATCTACATTCTACATATGTATTTACGAATTTTTGCAGCTTTCAAGTTTCGTCTCGGTTTCGTCAAAATTAAAAGTCACAAACAAGGAACAAACACAATTTTTGAATAATTTTCCTTACTGGAAAGACCAACGAGACTCTCGGAAAATGTCGGTCCAAAAATTACAGCATATAGTCTCGGTTTCGTCTTCAATGCCTAGAAGTTTTTCTAGTGTCGGTTTCGTCTCGAAAAATGATACCGAACCAAAACCGAGACTGATCTTGGACTCGTGGCCAGCCCTAATCAAAAAGGGCTCAAAAAATTTTAGTAAATTTTTATGCCCGAATCTATCGTAAATGGAAAACAAAAGCAAACAATTTGGTGACGGACAATGCTTCTTGTGGGCAAGATTAAAGTCTAAGAAGAATCAAATTAAACCAACATGACAAAAACAAGAACTGCACCTGACCATGACGATATCCGCTTGCTAACTAAGAGTAGAATATCTTATATTTGAAGAATTCAATCCCGTTCCATTTATATGTATATATGTAAGGCCTAAGCTTTGTTAAAGTTCCCTGAGTTCAAAGCATTGCTGGATACATTCGCCTACTGTGCTCAAAGTCCCTGCATCCTTCTTACGAAGCATCCTACACTCCCTGTTCACAGCGCCTTTGATCCCAAGGCTCCCTGAATTCAAAACTATCTGCTATCTCACATATTATGATTTCATCAATTTTTACTTTGAAGACACTTCTTCTAATTTTTGTTTGTCTTGCCAAATTTTCAAACAATTGATGAAATTTCCAAGAGGACTTACCAACTGACTATAGACTAGGTATTTAAAATTGAATATTAAATTGTCACAAATTATACTTGAAACAAGTGAAACACAGTACTATTTTATAACCTAAAACTGTTATCCAAAATCCTCGAAGAAATTAAAAAAAAATGTTGACAAAGCCAGTTTGGATTTGGACCCCTTAATAATGAAGATTTTAAGCAAAGCAAAGCAAAAAACTCGTTCAGAGTTTATTCCAAAAGTAATAAGGAATTTGACAAAAGTATTGCGGCGAACAAGAAGACATTTAAAAAGAAGAGAGCACTCATAAAGAACATACAGAGAGTTTGCTTAGAAGAGTATGAACGTCATGCATTTGGAAATCGTTTGGACAATAAATATAGTATCTAAGTGAGATTTTCTTGTTGAAAGTATATTTATGACAGTTAATGATTCCCATCCCAAACCATCTTCTAAAAAGGCCATTTTATTTGTTTTTATTAAATTAAAGCTCATGAAGTTGAATGTTTTAAATCAGCACCATTCAAAAAATTTTTTTTTTTTCTAAAACAAAAAATAAAGTCCTTGTTTTCGAGGTGTTAGATAAGAATTCTGTTTCAACTTATAGCTGTCTGTTTTCCTCTTTAAATAATTCTAAGATTAAAGACGTATCCAATTTGTCTTAAAATTTATTTTCCTAAGAAGAAATATTATACGTTTTTTGACTTAGCTAACTTACCATTTACGACTCAAATTTTTAACTTATTATGTTGGTTTACTTTAAGAAGATGTTCAGCAATAGATGGAGTGAAAATTCATAGAGGAGAATAGCCAATTGACCTATGTATGTCAAAAGCGACGCAATGTTCTGAAGGCATCCGCCAAATTAAAAAAAAAAAAACGGATGGAAAAAGCTTAATATGGGCCCAAAGCTTCGGTGTGGCAGAGTTGTGCCGTTATCTAACTCACATGTATTTGGGGCAAAGAGTATATGTACTTAAGGCGAAACGAAACGAGACCTAGACGAGACTAATATCTAGGAAGCCAAGATGAGACCGAGAGGAGGACGTACATTTTGGATTGAGAACTACCAGGTGTCACGGTGGTCTTTCCAGTTCAGAAAATCATTCGAAAATTGTATTTAAAAAAAATAAAATTGTATATTTTAATATTAATGTTAGGCAGAGCTCCTAAATTCATAATGTTTGTTCCCAGTTTTTCCCACAAAAAAAAGCAACACCGAAAAGACGCTGATTCGAGACGAGGCTTAGTTTTACGAAACCAATATGAGATTGGTTTTTTTTTTAATTTTGACCAGACCGAGACTAGGGTTTAATGTATTTTATTTCAATGCTAGTACATAGTAAGGTAAAAAAAAATATCCCGATAGCATTTTGTAAGTTTCCTTGCAAACGTTTTCAAGGCTGTTTGTACTAATAAGTACTTATAAACTCTAAAAAAATTATCAACTTTGAATCGTTGACTGTAAGATCAGTAAAAACGCCAAAAATCAAACTTTCCCAAATCAGCAAAATAACAGTCCATTTCAGAGACGAATTCATACAATATTTGGGATCCTTTTTGTTGATTGAATGTAAGAACCGTAGGTACAAATCAAGTTACTTTCACTCAAGTTCTTGCACTCATTCTGCAATTTTAAATTCGATTAAAAACCGAAAATTTCAAATCTTTCATATGTAGGTACGTACAAGTTACATACATATATTATCTTTCATACATATATTATTTTTCGAAAAAAAAAATTTCTTAGACTAAGATTTTGTAGTGTACCTACTGTTTTTATACTCACCAGTAAATTGTTGGTTCCCTTTTTGAAAAATTTGAAATTTTTGAAAACGGATTTTTAACAGGAACATTCCACCGTTGTTTTCGAAAATAAAATAAAGGTTTATCAAAATTATTACAGATGGTATCAAATTTCAGAGATATGTATCAAGGCATTTTTTATATACATACATACATATGTACATACATATTTAATTTCCAAAAAATTATTTTTTTTTCATAACTCCAAAAAGTTCTTAGGTATAAATTTTAGTTTTTTTTGTATATTACAAATTTTTATTACAAGGAGATGAACCGTTTTGAGAAAATCGACAGTTAAATAATGATTTTTTAGAAGGTGACGGTAATTTTTTTCATTAAAATTGAGCCAATATATATTTTAATTTACTAATCATCGGAGCTGTTTTCGAGGAAAACTCTGGTTTTCCAAAAAATCAAAGAAAAAAAAATATATATGAGGCATGTAGTGATGCATCGTTATTTCTGCACAAAAAACACCCGCTTAGGCTCCAGCTCAATAGATAGACAGATAGAATTGCGAGACGCGCTTTTTTTCAACTTCCCTATCATTGTAAAGTCAATTTTGATAAAATTCGCTAGTTAGAAATTTTTCAACGAATCCAGAACTTGCACTTCCTAGTACCTATATAGTCGCAATTTAAAAATTATGAGACCAAACATATATTAACTTTCTAAATTACTTAATTTTAAGGTGAAAACATTTCTCTGTCAAACAATTATAGCTAAAACTCAACCTTTTTGTGCTAAATTTTTCATAAAATTATAAAATTAAATATTTAAATTTCAAGGTTCTTAGGTTCTAGTACGATGAGACGAAAAAAAGCATGTAAGTTACGAAAGTAAGTATTTTTTACGAAAGAGTTTTATATATGTAAATTCAAACTATGTATTACTTATTACTTTGCAAAAGAAGTATTTTTCAAAGCCAGGGGAGAGCAACTGACTCCCCTTGCCCCACCCACCGGACGCCCATGCTGAGAATCCCCAGTCGATACACCGATCTTTCAATTCTAAAGCCGAATTCTAGTTCAAGGAATAAAAATATTTTGACTGGTACTTAAACTCTAGGGAAAACAGTGTGTGTCATTCTTCTAGATTTATTCTTACTCATAATGTTCTTATTGTTTATCAAAGAGATTACCAAAATGAACAGTCTTTCAACATAATAGACACAATATTTTACTTGCACCCCAATAGATACCAATGTCATTTACCCTCACTTAATCACAAAAATAACATAACAACAAAAAATCAATTCCTGAACCTTTTTTAATTGCTGTCAAAGAACAAGAAAACCCCTCTAAATAAACCAAACCATTCCCAAATCCTTATAATACTCAAACCCCATTCCTATCCACACCACCACCGGTCCAAGTATATATCAATAATAACAACAGGTAATAAACACCTTCAGCCACATCGCCCACATTGCGTACATACGCTTTAATGCCATTTTACAACCACCCCAAAAAGATGGGGGTAATTCACAGTGTGCTCGCAATATCGTAATTCACAAAATGTGTGTCTTTTTTGAAAAACTGCACAATGGGATATATGGGACATGGGAGTAACACTATACACAACCCAACACAAGAGCGAGACTCATTCTCAAAATAAGAGAGACAAAAACAACAACAAACTACTGTTCTCTCGCATAACTCTGCGTGTAGTTAGTTTCCCCAATTTCGAAGAAAAACATTTCATTTCTCCTCTTTCTCTGGGGCTATACTTATTTGGATTTTATTCTAAAGGAAAATTCACACAATAATTTTCGGGAAAAATTCAGTTCATTTCGACTCTGTAACGGACACGGATGTTCAAACTCTCGTCCACTCAAGAAGTGTGAAAATAATATCTCTTTCTATAAATTTCTCGAGGTGTTTTTGTGATGATACTCTTGATGTGCACTTTGTGAAAAAAAAGCAAAATTTGATTTTGGTGAATTTATTTGTGAAACAAAATTGAAGTGAAAATAAAAATTCAACCGGGAAAAAAATAATAAATGTAGAAATTCTACATAAATTGGTGATTGAATTTTATTGATAGAGAAGAAAGAAAAAAAAATAAAATTCTTCCAAAATGAAAGAGCAATCAGTTTTGCTCTTGATGCCAAGTAGTGCCGTTTCATATCGTCTACGTTGTCTATTCGGTATTTTACTTTTGCTTGCTGCTTTTGACGTTGCAAAAGCAGCAGCCGTAGCAACAGTTCCATCGTCATCATCGTCGTCGTCCTTATACGCGTATACCGTTGCTAATCAAAATAACGAAATCGACAATGCCATTGTGAATTATTCGACAAATTTAGCTTACAATCAATTGCTGTTAAATCAAAATCAAAATCGAAAGAACTTCAATTTTAAGGATAATAATAACAACAACAACATTGATGGAATTTTCGGCACTGCACCGCCACCGCCACCCCCTGCACAATCATCGGCCAGTGGGTGTACATTGGACCGGTTGGTTGTGTATAAGGTTGTTCTGCAAACTTATTGGACGAGGGATTTGTTCCCGAAACATTATCCCGATTGGAGGCCATCAGCACAATGGACTAAAACTATAGGTATGAATAAAATTCTCAAATGCACACTAGACATTATTTTCATTATATGTATAGTATATACCTAGAGATACATAGATATGTATATAGATATTCTGGGAGCAAAGGATTGTTGTATTTTCTGGTTGGGTTATCTTTATTTTTGAAATGCTAGGAAATGGATTCTGTTGGAATAATAATTGTAGCCCTCAGGAGGATTTCTAAATGTTTTTGGCAAGACTGTTGTAGACATTTTGTCAATAATTAAACGATTTCGATTGAGAAAGCGATATACGAGTATGTATAGGTACGAATAGTTTTAATGAACCTGTATGTAGATGTACATTGAATATTTGTTGAATTTATATGAAAAAGATATTTGGGGGCACTTAGATATAAAATATAAGTGTTTTCGTTGGAATGACGAGGGTACTAAAAATAGGCAGATAAGGAAAGAATTCATTCAAAATAGGTATTTTTTTAGTCTTGATGGTGTACGCTTATGAATACTTAAGATGACCGATAGTTGGGAAGGGATTTTTAGAAAAAAAAATTTAGAAGAAGAGGGATTCAAAGTTTTGTTTTCATAGAATCGATATTCAGGCATTTTTTGATTTTGTTTGATTGAGATTAGGCAAGACTAATATTTTTATGAACCAAAATCGTCCCACAAATAAAGTGAAGTACTAAATAGGTATTCATCGAATTAAAATCTAGAAACCGGTATAACCAAATTTTATACTTCCATGGAATGTAATTTTTTTTATAGTAGCTGACTTAACTGTTTGCTGAAATCGAACCAAAAAATGTATGTTCTACTTATGCATTTATGATCTTATTTTTTCTCATGGTTAGCGTGCTTATTTATTGACGCTCTTCCTGAGAGAAAAAAACAACCAAATAAAATAGAAAAAAAACAATAAAAAAATATTTTATTAGTTTGACATTTTAGCTTCTTAATTTTTTCCAAATGTCAGTTCTTTTTTTTGCCTTTCATTGAGTATTGAAATTCCAATCGTAAAAGTTGATCACGTTTAACCACAGACATTTCTTTGCGTTAGCTATACATTTGCATTTGAATGCATTCAATTTTATTAAGTAAACTTTTCAAAACAATACGTTTTTCATATGATTGATGTATATTTTAATTTTTGGTTTAAGGTTTAAGGTTTTCAAATAAACGGTTTGACGGACGATCAAAATTTTTATGATAGAGCCTTTATCTCCTATATAATCTTAATATTAAGTATATTTTATACCCAAAATATATTTTTTGGATTTTTGGAAGAAATACAATATATTTTTTTTGAAAATTTAATATTTTTTAAAACAGTTTGATATTTCTTTTTCAAGTTTTTGTTTTTAAAAATTAAACATTTGCAAATTAATTGTTTTTTTTTTTGTTTTAATATAATAATTTAAATGCAACAAATTTTATATATAAAAAAATATTGTGAAAAAAACGGATCTAAAGATTTTTTTTTGTTTCTTAAAAGCTCATATTCTTATGGTACTTCCATACAGGTTTGAACTCATTTGCGTTGGCTTATTTTAGCAATTCAAATAATGAATTTTCTGCTTTCTCATATTTTTCTTTATTGACATTGTAAAGAACTTTTACATAAGTGCAAGTGAACCTGGAGATGCGTTTCACCTCCATCAAACTCTTCCCCAGTTGTGCTTCTTCCTCCGTGAGAGAGTTCCATAGCATCGCTTGTGTTGTAATCCACTCGTTATCCCTTCGAATTGCATTCCAATCCACGGCCACTTGTGTCCTTGCACGATACAGTTAGTGTGTTCTAGATCACTTCTTGTATGAAGTTCATCATTGGAGATACGGTTGGGACAGACAATCCTCGCGGAACAGTTGTAGCTTGGTCTTTAAGATTATCGAGTTGTTTTTCCATTTTTTAACCGGCATCTTCAACGCTGACTTTATTTTCCCAATTCAACTGTTGATATTTATTTACAGCAGGTGAAGTGGTCATCGATATTCAAGGCACTGTCTAATGATGATCCTGCGGTCCACACAAGAATATCCATTGCGGAATCTAGCTTGTTCGGAGTTGAATTTATCTTTGATGTGTTCTTTTACTCGTTCCAGGACGATTCAAGTAATTTTTTTTTTGGTTGCAGCAGGAAGCAAGCAAATCACTCTCTATTTTCTGGAATTCGATAGATTTCGTTTCTTTTTTTCCACTCTTCAGGAAAGTTCTCAGTTTCCCAGGCTCTCTCAATGAGTAAGTCACTCGACTTTGGTGGTGCTGCCCGTAAGAGTAAGAGCTGTGCAGGAATACCATCAAGTGCAACCACTTTGTTGGTGTTCAGTGCTTTGATTGTGGTTAAGATTTTTTCTCTGCTGAGGAGTATAGTGCATATTCTGGAAATTGTTAGTTCGGACGGATCATTTGGCATAAGACCCACTTCACTGGCTAAAACGAGATTTAAAGTGCTTCTTTTATCTTTTGAGCTGGTCCTCACGCAAAACTAGCATGATCCGTCTGTTTCTTTGACAAAGTGTTGCTTAGACCAGTGGACTCCTGTGAGCGCTTTGGTGATTCAGTAGACAAGTCTACTGTCACACCTACTTGTGGCCTCTTCTGCTTCTGTAGCCAATTGATGTAGTAACGCTCATCACGCCGCACACTACCGTGAATTTTTCTTCGTGAGGTATGTAGACTCTAGCTCGTTTCTTTGCCCAAGTTTCTTCGGAAAGCAAAGTAACATAGGTCCCCTGCGACGACTGACTATACTTTCAGCACCGGTTAGAAAACAACTAATTGTGTTAAAAATTATGACCTCAACCTAACCTACTACTTTGTCACTCATCGCATCACCTACTATTAAATTTATATAAAAACAACATGACTCAACATTTATGTATATCACCTCTAGATCAACAAGTTGGATCGCACCCTTTCAATCAAACTAATCAATTTTCTGTGACAAAAATATCAAATTTCCCATCATTTAATAATAATGTAGTGTTTACTTTTCTCTTTTATTTCCACACCCATCTTTTCTTCCACCATTACGACAAACCCAAGCCAAACAAAAGGACATACCCCACTAAAAAAATAAATAGTTTAATGAAGCAAAAAACACAAAAATCAATAACCAACTTAACTGGCATCTAATGGTGTGTGGTAAGAAATATAGAAATTTAATATTCGATACCAACCTACTACATTTTTTTTTTTTTTTTTTTGGTTATACAAAACAAACAGAACCCACTCACTTAAACTTCCGACAGAAAAAAACGCCCAACTATATAAAATGACTGTTAAGAAAAACAACAAAAAAAAATCAAACCAAAAAACACAACGCACTTAAAGGACTTCCATTTTAATGATATAGCAATAGCTATGTTGTGGAACTTCTTATCTCAGTTGTCCAACTCCGAAGTAGTTATTCATCCAAATGGATGACCATGAAGAGCACAAATCTAGAGAGCAACAAAAAAAAAAGACTCTCCTTCAAATCCTTGATACTAGTTTTTTATTACTCTACAGTAATAATATTCCCTTTGAAAGGGCCCAACAAGAGAATGGAGAGCTAGGAAAAGGATCAAACGAACATTAATACACTTCTCATATAAATGAGCATTAGAAAATCCTTCATTCTTATTTGCACAATTTCCAGCCAGCTAGCTAGTAGAAGAATAGAAGAAAAAAAAATGGGTTAGGAAAATGGGAAATTCAAGCGCTGCTGAGATGATTATGAAGAAAAAAAAGGACAAGAAGTAGTCCTGATTTCCTTTCCCGGTCCCGATCCCGATTCCGATTCTTTTGCTGTTTTGGTACAAGAAAATCTAAGATAAGCACGTACAAATCGCATTCGTTTTGCTAGCAAGCAAGGACGAAGACGAAGACGACTACGACACGACGACGAGGATGATGCCACAAACATAAGACTAGAAATCCTTTTTTTCCACTCAAAGTTTTCAGTTATTTTCTATTTTTTTTTTTTGTATATATGAATGTTTTGTATTTCGGAGGGGTAACGGGTAACAAGGACGAGAAAAGAAATTGTGTACAGTTAGTTAGTGGGTGGATATATGTATATGCGGGAGGGACGAACGGTCGATTTGGTGGTGAGGAGGAGTGAGTTCAACAACATAATAGAGATATCCTTAGTTTATGTATCCTTATGTGGTTCTTAAGAAGGATTGCTTCATGTTATTCGGATCAACAACACAAAGCAGAAGCAACACAAAAAAAAAATGAAAATAAGGAATATTACGTAAGGAATCACAAATCAGTATGGTAGGTGAAGTCCTTTTTTTTTTGTTGGTCGGAGAAAGTAAAGGACAACTCCACCACACAAATATACAAACAAAAAAAGAAAAAACATATAAATGCATTGGACAATTGAGAAATAGGATTACAAAATGTCTCGCAAGGATATCGCTAGCAAAACTATTTTTTTTTGTCCTCCGTATACATTTGGTTCTTTGTTCGATTTTAAAGGAATTACATTTTCAGTTTTTTTGTTGTTGTTGTTGTTTTTTCCTTTCCAAACATAAACTCGTACCTATAACATCAGGAGCCAGGAGCAGGACGAACAGAACGACATATTGCAATTATTTGAAGAAGATTTGCGGTTTTGTCATTGCAAATTGCAATGTATCATTTGACAAGGATAAATTGGAGGAGGTCAAGACGACAAAGACGAAGGAGATGATGATAAAATTTTTTTGCTCCTCAAGTAATGTGTGTATATGTTGGAAACACACGTTTGACGAGATTACGTGAAGTATAAGTTGAATTGAGTTTTTTTTTTCTTTTTGGTTGTTCTGTATGTCAGATTATTTAAAGGAGATTTAATAAGGAGAAAAAAAGCAATAAACCGAAATTTCATATTTTTATTCTGAAATTAATAAAAAAAAAACAAATTCAAGTTAAATCATTCAACTTAAATATTTTAAAGCTTAATTTTTTGTTCTATATAATCCTCGGTGGTCCACCATCACCATTCATAAAATTGATTACTTCCACTTGGTTAAATAAACACAATTTTTTTTTCAACAACTTTATTGAAAAATACAACACAATATTAAAGCATATATCAATTAAATTAAAAAATAATAAAAAAACAACAAAAAAATAAATAATCGGAAAAAATGGTTCTATATAAATAAATTGTACAAAAAAAAAAAAAAACTTTTAATGACGAGTTTCTATCCAATTAATTATAATTCGCATTATATTATGCCTACCAACCAACAACACAAAACATGTCATTTTATTTATTTTTATTTTTTTGCACACACAAATTTTTTTTTACAGATAAATGTCCTTCTTTTTTTTTTTGTTGTTGATATCATTAATAATATTATTTTGTATTTAGTATTTATTACGAATTAATTATTTACACAAGCAACAAATGAGCAATTTCTGCCAGAGTGAAAAAAAACAACAAAAAACATAGTCTGTTTCATATTTTTATTTTTTATTTTATATTCCAAATCATCCTTGGGGGAATTTCAGATGAAAAATGAAAAAAAAAAAATTCTCCGAAAATATATGGAAGGGCGGGAGCGGGATGATTCTAACTTTCAACTTATGTATATATGAAGGATAAAACTGTTAAAAATATTTAACGTTTTTGTTAGAGATACATAGGTGTGTAGAGTCAGTATTATGTTGTACCCGAGTGAATTGTGTAACAGTTGTGAGGTTCTGTTGTAACTTATAGCTCAATGGTCGATATAAAATTGATAGCTTATTTAATGTTTTGTGCAAAAATTTTCAGGAGCGTATTTTTTTTGTTTCGAACTTTTCTGTTAAATCATGAAAATTTTAGAAAGTGGCCGCCATAGAATTATAAAATAACATTATTCTACTTCGGTTTGGAGGCGAAGATTCATAGTTTAAACATCATACATATTTGTAAAGTTAATTTTTAATGTTAAAAAAAAGAAAATATTCATGTCGATTACAGAATCCGCAAAACTCGATCCGCAGTTAGAGTTCTGTTTCCCACCTATTCATTTATCGTAAGAAGAAAAGAGAACACTACACTGTGAATCATTGCGGATCGAGTTTTGCGGATTCTGTAATCGACATGATTGAATCTTTCGAAATTACTCGATTTTGAAAGAGTAATAGAATGTGAGAGACTTATTCATTATTGACATAATCGATGGACCAGACGTCTTCGATGAGCAAAAATTAAAAAAAATATTGCCGACTTGAAATAAAAAAAAAATTCACTCAGAAAGTGAAATAGTTTCTCTTAAAAAAAGTTAAGTTATTTCCCTTTTCTATTTATTCACTTAAAAAGAAGTGAATGAAGAAGTTATTTCCCGTGAAGTTTTTTTACCTGCAGCAGAGGCAGATTGTTGTTTTTGTATTGGATGGCCATAAATTTTCCTAGGTTAGCTCTTATATTTTTTTTTAAACAACCTTAGCTTCCAAACCGAAGTGTAAAACTGTCATTTTTTAATTTTATGGCCGTTTCATCCATTTACCAAATGAGACAAAAAGTTATGAAGAGCTTAAATGCTTAAGGTTGGATAGTAAAACTAATAATTATCTGATACCAAAAAGTATGGACCAATAAAAAGTTCAATATATTTCTGGCATAACCTCGAATAGATTCAAGATATTTAGCCAGCATGAAAGCACGAGTGGGTCGAAATTCTGGATTTGAAATTCTGTTCCTCAAAACTCTTTATCAAAGAGGTTAAAACAAGCATTAACCTCCAGTGGGATTTTTTTGTACAAATTATTATATTTTTTTTGAGGGCAAACATTTTTTTTTCCTCAATTTATTTTTAACAAATATATTTATTTTCACGGTTCAAAAATATTTTTACTTCATAATTCCCTGACATAGCTAGTTTTTTTTTAATTTTATTTTTTGACGATTTTACAACATTTTTCTACCAATTTTTTTCCACATTTTTTTGTTTGACAAAATTGACTTTTAGAAATTTTTTTTAATGGACGAAAATTTTCATCGACAATATCTTGTGTTTCCAAAATTTTTATTTAATTTTGTTTGGAGCACCATCGATTTATTTTTATAATGTGAAAATATATTACGGTTTGAGCATTCCTTAGAACCTGCTAGATATTTTTGAGAATTACCGAGAATTTCCCAAAAAAAAGATGAGACCGAAGAAAGTTGAGTCTGTACCGAAATGAAAATAGTGAGGCTGAACTAAGGGAAGATCTAGACGAAACTGAAATTCTAAGTTCTTTTCGAGACCACGTAGAGGCATTCTTTTTCATCGTCACAACAATTTTTCTTTTATCGTTTTCAGAATTCTGGATACAGAAAAAATAAAAAATTATTAAGTTTTTAATTTTCAAAATAATTTTTTGTTTTGAAAAAAAAATCGGCTTTATTTTTTGTATGCATAGAACTTTACAGCTCGTAAATACCAGATAAATATTTACTAAATATAAACTGCACTCTATTCTTGAGAAATCAAGAAGAATTTCTCGCAAAATGCAGCGGACCTAAAAAAAAATATTTCTGTTTTTAGATGGGAATTGAACCCAGACCTCCGGTATAACAGCACTAACCATTATGCCACAGGCTATTACTTAGCAATAATTAAAGCCATTAATAAAAATTGCTGAAGTTCGTATGCTAACTTGAAGGATATTCCATTCGATTATGAAAAAATAATTAGATTGATATGAAAATGCAGCCCGGAGGAAGATCTTAAGGAATCGTAAATAAAAAAAAGGAAGAAAGAAATGACATTGTCTGAAATCCGCTCCTGGATATTTGTGCAACAGTGCTGCTGCTATTTGTTTTTATCAAATACACAACCAAACATAGTAATGCCATAAATTAATGTTAATTCCATTAGAATCTGTTGTATACGAGAACGTGGCACATCAATGGTTGCAAATGCCCGAGGTTTATAATAATAAAAAAAGGATTCTCTCCTGATTGTGTTTAAAATTAGTATATACCCACAAATAATGCTATGGTCATACATAACTCGTCCAATATCTCTTTCACATTATTTAACGCTAATCAGGTTTAATGAGCCTAGATTGGTCATCCGTATGTATAAAACTAAATAATATCACATGAATGGAATGGATATGGATTTACAAAAAAAAAATGAACAAAAAGCAACTCTTAAATTAATTACGGATGTAATTTTTATTCATTTGGTCATTTTGCGTTGTAAATTGAATTAATTGTTTTTGTTCAGTTGAGATCGTCGAGCGCTCTTTTATCGGCTTATTTATTTGTGTTTAGTGTTAAAGGTTGATAATGGAGAGAGGGAGCAAGAGAGACACAAAGAGATATTTATTCACACCAATTATTTGTTGTTATTGCGTGTGACGGTGTGAGAGACATTTTTTCTGATCCTATTTTAAGGTTATAGATATTTTTAGAGCTTAATTGGAATGGAGTGTGTATTTCATTCGCGTTGTTTTATTTATTTTTTTTTCTGTTTACTATCCACTTGGTGCAAACAATTTACGGTTTAGCGCACTATACCTACGTATACGTACTCAAATAGGAAAATTCGCAATCGAGTTTTTTTGTTTTTAATTAAGAGGTAGATGTATTCTTTTGTGTATTTTTTTGTGGTTGGAATTCATGATAAATTTTATATTCCATATTTTTTTTCAGTGTTTTATTAGTAGGAATATTAAAAATATTATAATTTATAGAATAAATAGCATTCGTTAGTGGTTAGTTTTTTTTATGTGTAACCTATTCTATGATATTTATTAAAATTGATATTTATTATTTTTTGTTTTTAAAGAAAATATTAAATATAATTCAAATAGAAAAAAAACATTTGAATACGAATTTGATTTAGGATTGTTTGTTTTTTTTTGTTTTGTTAATTTTCAAATAAAAATCAATTTAATATTTTCAAGCATAAACTAAATGAAAAACATAAAACAGAGAGAATTTTAATAACTTTAAATAAACAATCAGCCATGTTTTATACGGATGCACTCTTTCTCTTAGATAAATAGACCTATTTTGAGTTTTTTTTTTTTTAGAAATTCATATTCAAAATGTTTCTGTGTCAATATGAACATTAAAATTTCATTATATTGAACAAAAAAAAATGTATGGTGTGAATATTAAATATTATGTAAAATGATTTATGTTTGCAGTGTGTTTCTGTTGAGAAGGACTAAAAAAATATATTTTTTGTTTGTTTTATTTTTAGAGATAGAAATAAAAAAAATTCCTTCATATTCTATGAATGACAATATTTTTTTTTTGGAATGTTTTTTTTTTATTGTTGTTCTGTTTTTTTTTTTGTCTCATCGTCACTTTGGTTGTGACATTAATCATTTAGGAGAAAGAAAAATTGGTATTTCGGTTTAAGTATAGGGGAGGGGTAGAATGTTCGTGTAGGGTTAGATAAATAATATTATTTATTAAATAGACAGCTGCCACTCATCAACAAAGTACTTATTTTTCTTTAGCTGACATAATACTAAGCATATGAGAACAAAATAATGAATAAGAAATTTGGATAGGGCAAGAAAAATAATAATAAATGTATTGAAAGATGAGTATGGGTGGGTAATTAAGTGCTGTTTGTGTCTAACTATACAGTGTACTTAGGCACCAAAGACTGGATTGACATTTTTGGTTATTTATTTTATACTAGATTTATGAAGGAAAGTGTTTTTAACCTGTTTTATTTGAAATGAAGAGAGTGATGGGCTGAGAAAAGGCTCTACATTTGTCGGACTTGGATCGATTTTTAATAGGGGGGCCAGCTATAATCTTTGTGTGTGCACATCAGTTTCCTATAAAAATATGAAGTAAAATGCAGTTTCTGTTATGAAAAGAATATTGGTTAAATAAAAAAAATGTTGATGCCATCCGTCGTCGGTAGGTACTTTAATTTTTGAATTTCAAAAGAAAATCAATTTCCCCTGTAGGCTAGGAAAGAAACTGAAAACCTTAACAGACAGACTGTCAGACCAGAACCCAATTTTTTTTTCGCATTCTCGATCAGCCGTAAGGAAAAATAATTTAAAAAAAATACGTATACGCCACAGTGAACATAGTAATAAAGTAAATACATAAATAATAAACATTTTACATTTTTTCGTAAGAAAAATTTTGAAAAAAAAGTGGATGACGTATTGCAATTTCAATTTCAATTTTTTAAAAATTTTAATATTTGAGGTACTAAGGGCCATTTGCTGAAACGAAACTTAAATATTTATGTTCAACCTAAACGCTTATGTTCTACTTTTTCCTCTAAGTAAACTGTCACATAAGAGTTTATGTGGAACATAATGTATGTTCTATAACAGATAATGGGCCTAAATCTTTTTTCTAAACACCAAAACTTAAGGTTTTGAAAAAAATAATTAAAGTAGCAATTTTTTTTTAATTAACTGATTCTTGAAATATACTTAGTTCTAAGTACTCGTCGTTCTATGGGGAACAAATTTATAATAGAGTATAGTTTATGGCTTAAGAATTTACCTTTTGTTATTCCTGAATTAAAAATTTCGAACTAATTTTTTTCAAAATTTTACTAACTTTACTACTAGTACTAATTTTAATTTCAAAATTCAATGCTGTTATTAATTTTACGTGAATACCAGAAAACCGGAAGCAAACATTTTTTGTCGTTTTCAAGAAATTAAGAAAAAACCAAAACCAACTTTTTGTAAGAAAAACATTTCTTTTTATTTTAACGTGTCTGCGGTCTTTTAAGTTAATTTATGAAGCGCTAAGCTTGGTTTTGTTAATAGAATAGAATAGAATAGAAAGTTGACTTTATTAATCTTATATTGAAATTTACATAATAAATGATAGTATACAAGTCTTGTATGAGCCGGGTTTTTCTTTTAAACCGTCGGCCAGATTGACAAAAAAAATAATGAAAGTTAAATAAAGCATTATTTCTAATTTATGAAAAATCAATATTAAGGAATAATTGATTGAACAAATTGTTAAAGCAAGAAAAATTGTGATTTTAAACGATAAATGATTCTAAATTTAAAAATTATGTGTTATAATACTTTCTCTATAGTTGAAAGCAGATTTGATATAGCTGTACAGTTTATCCCAGCCATTCGTACCATTCAGGATGCATAAAACGTCTTCTCTTTCAATATAGTTTGTTCCAAAAACAAGTCGCCTGTGTTCACGTAGGATTGGACACGTTCCCAAAAAATGGAAAATATCTTCTCTTTCCCGAGTGTTGCATAACTCACATTGAAGAGGCAGATCAGTTCTGTGTGAAATAAAATTCAAACGTAGAATTTCCCCTCTCGCACGAAAAATTAAGGATATCAATTCTGTTGAGTTTTTGTCTTGGAAATAGTTTGCTGGGCCAAGATTGAACTGAAGCTACTGTAGTAATCTCTGTATTGAGAAGCTCTAGCTTGATTTATACAATCCTCGCAATGATTCGAATCCAACTTTGATAGCATGACGTAGAGAGTTTTTTTGAGATCGAAAATGTTTCCTTCATTATAGTTAATTATTGTTTCTCCAACAGATTCCGACAGGGTTGACCAGGATTTCAGAAAATTAAGTATATTTACAATTAGATAATTAAGCATTTTCTTGACTAGCCTCGATGAATCCAATTGAAATATTTTTAAAATGTAGTCAAAGTGAATTTTCATAGAATCTATGAACATTGGAGGAATTCTAGTTTCAATGTGGAGCATATAGTTAGGAGTCGTGGAAGGTAGTTTAAAGATTCGCTTTAGAAAAAATCGAAGTAGCTTTTCCACATCATTATACTCTTTGTACCCCCAAACTTGCGCTGAATATAACATGATCGATTGGGAAACCGCCTGAAAAAATTTGTACTTAATATGTGAATGACTGATTAAATTATTATCGAAGCATTTTTTCCAGGAAACACAGTGCAGATTTCGCTTCTTTCAGCTTTGCCTGGACGTGATTTTTAAATGAAAGGTTACTTGATATTATAACTCCCAGATATTTGAAATCTTTTACCACTTCAATTTCAACAGCCTTATACTTCCAATATTCGTTAGCAGCATATCTTCCATGCCCTTTTCTGAATATCATTATTTTCGATTTATTCAAATTAACAGTCAGGTTCCACGTGTCACAATACCTCTCAAGAATATTAATCATCCTTTGCAATTGGTGAGGAGATTCTGCTAAAAGAACAATGTCATCCGCATACATTAAAGCAGGAACTTCTTCGCCTGCTACCTTAACCCCGCCACCAACACAATCCACTAAATCGTTAATAAAAATTGTAAAAAGAAGGGTACTTAGCGAGCATCCCTGCTTCAATCCCATTGACGAACTAAATTCCTCTGAAAGGCTCTCACCATCCCAAACCATTATGGAGTCATTTTCATAGAGAGCTCTTAATATTTCGATGATTTTTGAAGATAAGCCAATGCCTGCGAGTTTGAAGAAAAGAGACTCTCTGTCAATGCTGTCAAAAGCTGCCTTGAAATCTATGTAAAAAGCGTAAAATAAGTGCAAATATCTATAATTTATAAGTCTTCTCCATAAACAGTTTACAATCCACTTTACACAGTTTACTTGTAACGTTGAATTGATATTACCAAATATCGTTTTGCAACAACTTAAATTACCACTCCCCCGCAATTCTCCCATCTATGCATCTGTTAAGTCCATTTCATTTACAAAGAATCAAATAAACATTTTATAAAAAAATGTTTCTTACCCACCAAATTAAAATAGCACTCCTCCATTGAATGCGAATGAGTTTATACAAAACACCTACTTTATGTCCTTAATGTGAAAAACAACTTAATATTGTTCTTCAATGAATATATTATTCAAAAGAAAACACTCTTGCAAATTGCTCAAATATTATATGTATGTATATTTATATGTATAAAGAAGAAGAAAAAAAAAACAACTGCAGTCCTTTTCACCATTTCTCTTTCACTCGATTTAAATTGTGTCCTTTATTTTTTCTTTGAAGGATATTTTCGGTAAATATTCTTATTTGTCTTATACAACCATCAGAGGTCGTGTAAAAAGGGCGAAATGAATGCACAGAGGAGCAAATGACAGGACCAACTGACGACAGTGACAACGTAGACGACGACGACGACGATAGAATATAACATGCATGCGAATGTGTATCTTCCCAAAAGGGACATCTTTTTGCTCCCTGAGCTGCTGGTTGACATCAGAAAACAAGAATGATCATAGACGAATGATATTTTCCCCAAATAAAAAATTCTTTCATTCTTTCTTCCTTGTTTGATGGTTACTCTTTTAAAAGGAGCAAGTGGGGTTGTATGAATCTACTCATGGGCGCCCCGTAACCCACCGCACCGTTGGTAACGTCGTCGCCTGTCTCACAATCGAAGCACAAGGACACGCCCGCCCGAAAAATTTAGTGTCGCTGATTTTTGTGTGTTGTCTTTTTTTTTTCTTCTTCAGTTTCCTTTGAACTAGAGCAATGTCTATCTATATACATGGTTCAGGAAAATTCTTTGGAGTTTTCGTTTTGAAAAAGTTCTATACTTATTGGATTGTCGATGGAATAGGCGATACAAAAAAAAAAAAAAAAAACATATGCTTGTATGATAGCGGATTGAAAGTTCATGGTATTTTACGATAGTAATACAACCTATATGCTTTGTGATACTCTAGGACCTTTATCGTGTCTATTCTTTTCGATAAAGTGATGAACTTGACTCCCAATCAACTCGACGCCGACGCCTCCACTCGAACCTGTTTCCTTCCTACACGTAACATTTTTAAGATCCGCACCATGGGCACGGTTCGAAGCACAAGTCAGTCAAAAATATGTATTTCAATTTGGTTTTGGGTGGATAAGAAGTCAAAATGACTTCATCAGAAATTTATCGACCCTATATAGCTGGATACATTTTTTCTCATCAAAGTTTCCCTTTTTTTTTCTTTCTTGTTGTTTTTTAAATATAACTTTTGTGTGTGGCTAGATTGAGCGGGTAATGGTGTGCAATGTTTTTGGTGGAGCATTATAATGTTACGAGTGTAATATGTATATGTATTATGTAGCGAGGCATATCTTTTTCGTTTTTGAAGGATAACATAATAAGGTATTGTGTTGAGATGTAAACTGCTGTTATATTCAAAATTTTTGTTTATGAGAAGTTGAGGAGATTATTTTGGATATGGGCAAGTTTAAAATGAGAGAAAATGGAAAATGGAGCCAAAACGGCTTTGAGGAAAATTAATGTTCCTAAAGCAACTCAGTAATTTTTTTTTTCTTTCTTATAGTTTCACGGATCAAGGAGTGTAAAATAAGTGTTGGAAAATCGAGATGAAAGGAACGTAAAGTTTTAAATTCCAGTAAATAAAGGTCCCTCTCGCTTTGGGAACAAATTTACGGAATGATAAGAAAGAATCGCCAACGTTGCACTAAATTTATTTATTTCCGAGAATTTTTTTTTTGATTTTCGTTGAAGAAAAAATGATTTTCTATTTTTTAAGATTTTCATTTTTATCCATTGAATTATGTACGTAGTGAATTCATGGTAAGGTATGTGTTGTAAAGAGGCGATTCAGTGATTTGCACTTATTACGAAAACAAAAAATTATGGAAAAAGGGGGAGAATTGAAGGCTAGCTTAAACACACTTAACAAAAAGTTTTGGGAACTTGGTTTTTTAACCTTTTTTTTTGTGTTTCTTGAAGAGCTTTATCTTCCTGAGAAATGGTTATATTGAGACGAAACAACAACCAAACTTAAAATGGATGTTTTTAGTTTTTGATTCATTTTTTTAATATTTGTTTTTTTTTTTATAAGATTCATAAAAAAACATCTGCATTTTCATCAATGTTTGTTTTAGTTAATTAAATGTATGTGTCACATTAATGTGTATGTAGGTAAATGTATTTTTTTCTAAATTTTTTCACAGTTTTTTTATTAGTAAATTTTTTATTTCATAAAACAAAAAAAAAATCGAATCAAAAATTTTTCAAGTCATTTTTTTTTGAAAATTATTTTTTTTCCATTGATTGTTTGTTTTTGAAGCTTACCACTCAGAAAAAAAGTAATGTGAAATCAAATAGAATGTTTAAGAAAAAAAGAAGATTTTGGAAAGATTTGGCTTAACCTTTTTTAATGTCAAGAGTTAAAGTTTGTTTAATGTTAAATCAAAAGTGAAATCCAGTTGATTTAACAATGTAAGTAGTAAAATTGAAGACTTAAAACTGGTACCAGTTTAAGGGTTAACAAATAAAGATAACTGGTATATTTGCGAAATTATGTAGAAATAATCTTATGAATAACATTTAACTCACATGGTGATGACACCGTAGATTTTAAATTGGCATCTGTAAAAAAATTGAAGGAAATAATTGTTCAAATTAGACATTACTATGTTAGGAATTCTGTCTTTTTGTCCGTTGAGCTACATTCTAAAATATAAATTCTATGAAATTTAATAAATATTGGGTCACTTTAAGTTTAAAAGAAATCAAAATGTGGGAGTTTTACAAAGTTTTGAAAAAAAAATTAAATTATTTTTTAAAAACTAAATATTTGATATTTTGCACAAAACAGTTTTTTTTAAATAATTATCTTTAATAGTTTGAACAAAAATTAATTTTATTTTGGAATAAAATAAAACTTCACATTTCTCGAAAACGGTGCGACGTGACGATTTTGATAAATTTTTTTGAGTGCATTTGTATAAGATCGGCCTATTATACAGTAATAAATGGAAATTAAGGCGTTATTTGTATGTTCGTTTGTTTCTTAGTCAACTTAAAAAACGATGATGTACATATTATGTGCATAGGTATATGCTCGCAAATGGAAGCAAGTACATGCGACCCAGTAGAGCATTTGACATGGACTTTTGTGTCTTGTTAATTGAAAAAAGACTGTGCTTCAGATTTTTAGACCATTAAGAAATATTTTTAAAACTTTTTTTCTTCTTGGTGATCATGTGGAGCTTTCATAGGTATAAATGAAAAAAATACTATCAAAGTAAATTAAATGCCAAAATGTCTTGCGTAGTGATAACCAATTGAAAGTTCATACCAAATTTCACCGTTCCGTGAATTTGTTAGAATTTTATTTTACTTTTTTTGTACTTTGACTGGACTAGGTAAATTAAAAGAAATATATAACTTTAGTAAAATTTTCGAATTTTAAGTTGCTGATTGGGCTGTAGAAACCATGCACACATCATCTTTTGGAATATTTCTTAAATTGTAAAATATTCCATTAAATCTACATTTATTCATACAAAATTGAATAAACATTGCTGCCAACCAAGTAAATATGCAAAAATAATCAAAATAATCCAGAAATTATTCGGTATCCACAAATATTACACTGTTGCCCCATAATATGTATCTACTATCATCAACAGAACCTCGGTCATGAAAAATCTGCTATATACCAAACTAAAACGTTCAATTAATAAAATTTTCCATAAAAACACAAAAACAAAAATATTAACGACAACAACAATTTCTGCCTCTTGCGGACATGTTGGGTGAGTGTTTTGTGTAAAATATTTTGTCATTTGTTTGGTTGTTTTTTTTTGTTTTTAACTTTTTGTCATAACAAAAGTTCATTGGCCCTACAGGCTAAAGCAGATTGCAGTCGAAAAGTCGTCTTTTTATTTTTCTATAGGTATGTACATAGGTATCTTCCCCCGAAAAACAACCATCGCATATCCATGAAAAATACCACATGAATAATTACACTTTCCAAAGTCTGGTCTGCAATTTTTTGTGCCGAAGGGACGAACAGAACAAAAAAGAAGAAAGAAAACAAGTCAAAATTTATGAAAAAGTGCATAAAAAGAAGTTGAATAAAAAAACACGGTAAGAGAGCAAAAGTTTTCGAAACAAAAATGCTTCTGTTGAACTGGGACATTGTGGTAGAAAAATTTTAAAAGAATCATTAAATCAAGAATAAATCATCAATTTTAAAGAAAAGGAGAAGAATAAAAATGTCACAAATGAATTTAGAATACCTAAATCAACTACCTCATATAATGTACAGCTGAATTACGTCACTGCGGTTGTACACTTTTTAACCTGAAAATGTCAATTTTTTAGCATATACAAAATGGCGTTTAGGGGAGAATTAGAGCCGATCATTTACACTTAGTTCGAGCGGGAGTGATTTTAAAAGTGCTGCACTGAAAAAAAGCATGAATTCTACATTGCAGTGGAGCAGCTTATAGAGTTGTTTCTCCATATTTTCGACAGCATACCGAACGTAGCCTTTGTTTTCCTGATTCGACTGTTAATATCTAATTCGGTTCCACCATCAGTAGAGAAGGTACTCCTAAGATATTGAATAATCTACCATCTCAACTAGCTGTCCGGAAATATCTACATACTTGAACACTATTCGGGACAAATTTTTCCCAACGCCTCAATGATTGGGTCCAGTAGCGCTCACTCGATGTTGTGGACGCTGCTTGTAAGAGTGGGAATGAAGGCTAGTTCAACTACTTTAATGTTCTTCAGTGCCTTGCTGAAGTACTGAGTACTACTGAGAAGTACAGTGGCGACCGAGTGCGCCACTTCGCCACTTGTTACTTCGGAAGGATCACTGTTACAACATAGTTAGGAGTGATTCGAAACCGTAGAAAAGTGCTCTTTCTATATCTTTTGAGCTGGTTCTCATCCTAATCTAGCAGGAACTCGTTTATTTCTACAACCAGGTATTTTTTTGAGCTGAGAGTTGAGAAAGAAAGCTGCAAGTTCTTTGTTAATCCTGTAGTCGGGTCTGTTGTCTGTCACACCTACTTGGAGTCTCTTCTGCTTTTGTAGCCAAAGCGTTGATTTAGTTACGATTATTTCACCGCATAAAGGCTCTAGCTAGTTGTTCTCTACTGCTGGAGTAGGTGAAATGCGAGCTTTGAGGTATTTCCTTTCATTGATTCTTGACCAAGTTTTTTCGGATAACCAAGAACTGTGGATCCCCTGCGACTTACTATATCTTCAACACAGGATATGAAAATACGTGGTAGGATCCATGCTACTGATTAATTATTCTTCATACTTGAGAAAGATGATGCCCTATTTTAGCGGTCAGCAACAGTCGGACCGCGGTCCGGAAACTAGGAAACTAGGCCCTAGTTGATGGCGAACTGCTGAATCCTTTAGTTTGTCGGTATTGAACTTTGGCCTTCTGGAGTTTTCTTGGAATCTTCGAACTGCAGATGCAGTTCACTTATGCTAGGAACCATAGTCCCGGGCCATTCCCATGTCTGCCTCCTCTTTTTTTTCGGACGTCCTGAAGAAGCAATATAAAAAATCGTGAAAATTTCATATATATTGACGTCTTTGCCTTTTGTGACGCCCACTAGATAAGGCCTTGCAGGCAAGCAGGTTCGTAATTGCCGACTAATGGCAAAGTGATCAACTGGCTTGAAAGTTGCTTATCTATCGATCGTCACCTTACTGATTTTAGGGCAAATCTTGTGCCTAAACATAGTCCCTCTTTTAATAAGACGACTTGTGTTGCAAAAATCAACAAAGCAATGTTCATTGTAGTTGCATTGTTGTAATTGCCGACCTAATCATTCAAGTCTCCCTACCAGTATGATGTCTCTACCCAACGGGTTGTAACCTTCCCCTCGTCGGAAGAGAGTTCAGTTGGGTCGTAATACTGCAGTATGGAATCTGGTTTTCAGGATCCTGTCAACTAATGGCTTACATGAACTTAAGCTTTTCAAAGCAGATATGGAAAGCAACAATCCAACACCAGACTCCTGAGCGCTTTCAGGTGTCTTTCCAGACAAAGAGTGAACTAAACCTATAGAAGACTCCAACAACTTAACTTCACTAACCCCTGAGATGTCAACCTAGTCTACCTGATGAAATATCAGATTGTTAGGACCTCACATTCCAGAATAAATTCTTTGTCCAGGTACAGCAACCCAAAGTTGTCGAAGTGTTGTCATTCCTTATTCCAGACTTACCTTCGGCTTCGATAGCGTTCTTGGTTTCAGCTACGAAGAATGCTATCGCCCGTTACTAATCCTAGAAAGCCATGCTTTTCAAATATCAAAATTAAACATAATTATTCAAATAAACACACATCCTTTTATTATTCAGAGCACAATAAATATTAATACTCCTTTAATTGGGTCCCTTTTACGTGACACAAAAAAAAAAATACTTTTTATTGTGTTAAATGTTTTTCAATTATCCCTTGACAGTATCGAGATTCCACCTGCCATGCTCTTTAAAAATAAAACTAATTTGAATTCCAACAAAATATTACCACCAAACCAACTCTTCTCTTTTATTTACAATATTATAAATGCCTAGACACGACACGACAATTTTGAGGTATTTTCTAATTGGTATACTTTCAGATCAATTTTCCATTTGCCTTTGAGGTGAGAAAATTTCAAAAAGGGGTCCTTAATTAGTCGACAACAAAAATTGGTTTACTTTATTGTGGCACTTTGGAAAAATTAAATTTCAATCTTTAAACATCCCATCATCTTCAGAAATGCCTTGCTCCAGTTTTGTTAAATGAAAAATGAGAGGAGGAAGACAAAAACTTCCATTTAATATCTACAACACAACACAGCTCACCAGATAAAATAAAAAAAAAAAAATCTAATACTCGTATATAAGTTCTCTGTCTAATCAAATATTTACTTATCCGCAACATAGGGCGAGGTTCTGTGGGACTTAATCATATCCTTGACTCTCCCATTCCCCTCTCCTCACAAACCATCACACACCATTTTGCCTTTAGAACTTTTTTTTTTATTATTTTCGTCTGGATGATGCCATGGAAAATGGAAAATTAAGGATAAATAATTCAAAAGCTCTAAACAAAATGTGGGCTGGAAGTTTTGTTTGCCATTATGTTACCCACCCAAAACCCTCAAAAAATACCTAAATATACACACCTCTCTTTTAATAAAGGGTGATTCTAAATTTACCAGACAATCTTCTTTCTATTACAGAATTTATAGAAGGGGAGGATTGTAGTTTGGTGTGAAACATGATAATACAAAAATTGTTTCTTAAATTTGTTTTTTTTTGTTTTTTTTTATCGTTTTATATGTTGTACATAATAAAATGGATTATAACATTGAAATGATGCAAACATAATTTTTATTGGAAAATTTTGTGGTTTTGTGTGAAAAAGAAAAAAAATGTTTTGGTCAAATTTAATTTTACGATAATTTTTACGTCATGCCTAACAACTTCCCTTGAATTAGTATCTATGCCATGGATAAGAAATTTGAATTTGTTCTTTAGTTAAATTAGAAAAGACATTTAAAATTATAGAGTAGTAGAGAAGCAATTCCGATTTTGATGATATTTTTAAAATCTTGGGTGAAACTTTAAATTGATAGGTTCAAGGACTTGATTTAAGTTAGGGAATAAACAAATTAAAGAGTAAAGTGGGCAAAAATTTATTTAAAAGATATGCGTATATGTACGTAAGACTCAACAATAAGATTGAAAAATGTCCACTAGTCGAAAAATCGATTTATATCGATATATCTAGGTAAAGTCAAGAATCATTTCTTTTAATGTTTTTCAAAATCTCGACTCTTAACAGCAGGTTTGTGTAGTTCATGAACAAACTGGTGCAATGAACTAGTTCCTTCAAGTGAATGAGGTGAACTTGTTCATCTTTCATCGTTCGTTTAGTTCAGCAGTTCAATAGTTCAGTCGTTCCGCATTCAATGCGAATTTTTGTGTCCCCAGCCAATTCTACAAAAGCTATGCCCACAAATTCATCCATACCCATGTACACTTTATTCTAGTTTACTAATTCTAGTAAACTAATACTAGTTCAATAGTTGTAGCTCGTTCGCTAATTAGTTAACTAGAGAACTAATGTGCTTCAAAGAACTAGAGAAAAGAGCTCCAGATGATGATAAGATAAAAATATGCAAAAAACAAATAATTTCAGTAAAGGGTGACAGGCAAGCAAAAATGTCAAAAACGTCCATCTTGGTTGTTTCTTGGGCGATAAATTTGACAAAATTAATAGCTTGGATAAAATTGTGAACGAAAAAAATTTTCTACAGGGTGACTCGCAAAAGTGTCATAAAATACTAGATAAGTATATTTACACAGGTGAAACTTAAAAAAAAATTGAAACCACAAAATCCAATATTCTAGAAAAATGAACTAGTCCAGCAAACAAATTTAAACTAGTACCTTTGTCGATATTAGCTAAGACTTGCGTGTTGTGTGTTGGCTCTATTACGAAAAACACGTTTCGACGAATATTTCGAGAACATCTCACCTTACAAAAAAAAATTAAGAACTGTTTCTAAAGAAATTTCGTTATCTTTCTTTTTGGAAAATAACATTTTACTATAGGAACTCTGCTTTCAAAATTAAAGGGTTTTTGGAAAAACTTTAAAACAGAAATTAGTTGAAATGCTAATTTGAAGTATTTAATAATATACTCTTCAAAAAAAAATATTCAAGATAGCATACTTTAAGGCGCTTATAAAAATGCTGTGACTCCAAATGCATTTGATGAACAAGTACGACATCTGGACACGTAGCATCAGTTGTCTGAAGTGGTGTAGTGCGTAAGTGCACATGACTGCAAAGACTGAGCAGATCTGATATGCGTGGGTTCGAATCCTACAACTGTTCTTCAAATAAAATTGGATTAAAGCTCAGCACCACTAAGGAGTCTGATGATTGCCTGGCAAGCATGAAATAGCTATAACTCCGGCCAAAAATAAAATATAAATGAATTAATAGAAAATTAATTCATACAAAACAATTGGTGGTAGTGCCTTTAAGTTGTTGTTGTTGTTCACAAAAATTCAATTAATGTTTTTGTTTTGAAAATATTTTTCTACCAATTTTAAGAACAGTGCAAAACCGCTACAGCTTTTAGAAATTATAACAACGTTGTTGAAAATATTGTAGCTATTTTCAAAACAAGATTGATTTCTTTTCAAAAAAATTTTAAGTTTTCATATGCCATATTATAAAAATTAAAAAAATTGAATAGGAGGAAGGCACCGATTAGTAATGGCATTTTAGAAATTGAATTTATTGTTACAAAAATAAAGCCCTATTCCACTAAAATAAATCCCAAAATGTCTCTAATGATTTTAATGAAATATATTTTTTGAGCATTATTTGGCAAAAAAAGTTTTTAAAGTACCTGTCATGTAATTTATGTTTTACGATTTTCTCCTAATAATCGGTTCAATAATTAATTGTTATATTATTTCATTCAAGAAACTTTTCAAATTCAATATTTTGAAAACTGTTGGATATTTTTTTCGGAACAATTGATACGAAAATATCAAATTTTGGAAATTTAGGTGAATTAAAAAAAATTTTTTTAAAGCACATTTCATTAAATACTTAAAACTTGCTTTTTGAAAAAGAATTAAAAAAACCAAAATTATGCTTACAAAGAAAAAAAATTGAAAACTTTCTTTTATTTGAATGGTTACATTTTTGCCCTATTTGTACCAAGAAGGCGGTTTACTCTTTATGTGAAAGGTCAAATTAATTTCTTATTCAGTGGATGATGGGCTAAGTTTACCTTTTCAAAAAGAAAGGAAATTTCCAAATTCATGATTTTTCGATTATTTTTCGATTAGTATTTATTAATTTTGCTTGCGAAAATATTTATATTTTTTTTTTAACTAATTTGTTTTGACAGAAAATGTTCAACTCTAAAATTTGCCTTAGTTTTCGAGCTTTGCAGAAAATATTTAAAATTTACGATTGTGACCATTTTCCTAAAAAACACAGGGGTGAACCAAAATTTGCACTCACGGCTCATGTGAATTAAGATAGTCGTTATAAAAATTATCTTTAGGAATTATTCTTAATATTCTCAGATTATTATTTTAAAACTCTACGCGTGTAATTTGGGTTTTGTTTCACAAAATAAATTTTGATTTGAGTAAAACACCGCACTTAAACGATAAATACAATTTTCTAAAATTATTTATATTGTAGAAAAAGAATAAAATTCAGTAAAAAATAAATAAATAAACACGTATACGCCAAAGTGCACCACTCTTTCTTCGCCATCATTTTGTGGTTCTGTAGATAGTTTCAACTAAACTTGCCTCATGCATTGTTAAGGTCATTAGAAAAATTCGATTTGGTCTTGCGATTAATACTAAATATACCTAAATCGTTTGTTTTTTGTAACACCGCCATTTGCACCCCAAACACATGCTGAAATTAAAAGTAATCACCCTGTTATCCTGTATCTTTATGTCTGCCCCCAATGCCAACTCCTTCGCCATACCGACCGGTGTTAACCCTTTTCTTAACTTCATCGGCTTCGCTCCATTTTGTTTTTAAATCGAAAGTAAGAGAAACAAACATCTCCTCTTTATATATTTAGCGCGCACTTAAACTTGGATTTGCTTTCGTTTCAAAATATTCTTAGTCCTAAGTTTTTTGCTCCATGCTCCGTGGTTATTATCCCGTCTATGTTTTGGGGGCGTAGGTTGGTTATGTTCCAAAAACAATAAAAACAAAATAAACAGGCGAGAATATGAAAATTTTGTGGCTAAGGAGTTTTTTTTTCTCGGGATAGGGGAGGGGGTTGTGGTATATATCCGTATAACACAATAATATTCCGCAACATGACGAGGACGACGTGTGTGTGTGTGTGCTTGCACTTCCGGAACGGGATGAGCTTTTTGCTGTTTTTATACTAAACGCTGGTAACAAAGTAATTTGCGAAAAGTTTTATGCAGCGGTGGATGAAAAGCAAAGGGGTGAGTGGAGTTTGGCAAGTATACGAGTATAGGGGTTGTATTTTTGTTTTTGTTCATGTCTTGGAATTTTCATACAAACTTAATCCTTGTCAAACTTGCTCTTTCTTTCTTTGGTTCTTGTTGTGCGACAGCAATCAACTCTTCCAAGCAGGTATAGTACTCGTACTCGTACTCATATAATATTACGAGAGAGGTTCATGTGCCAAAACCAAACCACAAAATAATGTAAACCACAAAAAGGGGTGCAAAGAGGGTGGGGGGGGGGGGGGGGGTAGCATAGAAAGGATCCAGCAGCTTAAGGCAAATATCCGGAAGCAATGAGTCGAGATTATCGCATAAATTGAAATCACTTTATTTTATGTTTCGTTGTTCATGCATATGTATAATCTGATTAGCAACGTTTTGTTTAATATTAGAATTTGTAATGTTTGGGTGAGCGAAGAATATTATGTGAAATGTATGTATGTATGGAAAACAAAAGGGAGGTTTTATTTTCTTATTATACATATATGGTATAAGTTAGGTGTTTCAATTGAAATTAAAACCTTAATTGTTCTAAGAATTGGAGTTATTAAGAAAATTTCAACCCCATAAGTCTAACATGTTGCATGGGATAGACTTTTGTTAAATTTTCCAGCTAAATATTTTAAAACACACATCTTGTTGTCAAAAATTACTGAAATTTGACGAAAGGACTCAGTGTAAGATTAAAGCTTAATATTTTTTGGTATGTTAAAAGGCCAGATATACTGATATTGAGAATTAACACAACATGTGAAAAAATGGTTGATTTGTGGGCTTCAGGTCAAAAATAAAACAAGTTAATTTTTTGTTCACAACGCGACGTTTCGTCAATGTCTATGAACATCATCAGGTGATAACCAAAAAAGAAATCTATATTTGCATGTTTACAATAACAACATTTACTCACAATTTATTGTGAAGTAGACCGTTCAGTTGATCACAATCTTTTTCTTAAAACATTCCGATTCCTTTCTAAAAATTTCACTAGTTTAATTATAGGATAAACATCGAAACCCCGAAAATGTAAAAATTATATTTCTCGAAATGTGGGAACACTGAAAACTTTGTCAAAGAAGAAGCCTGATATAAAGATATAACTAGACTGGATTACTCTGAAAGGGCATGTAGTATGTCAAAAAAAGTATCGATCAAATCCTAGTTCTAAAATAAATATTTGAGTTGCCACCTTCCTAAAAATACAATTTTTGATGCAATGGAAAATATTAATTTTCCAATTTTTCTAAAAATTACGGAATTCGTTACCTATCAGTAGAAACTGAACGGTTCCCCTAAAAACAGTGATTTGTTCAAATGTAGGTTTGAACTAAACTTTTATATTTAAATATTTTTCAATGTTGCCACTTTTCTGAAAATGTTTTTTTCCCAGGGTTGCCATTATTCTTAAAATATATTAAAGTTCGATTTTTTAGGATTAAAAAAAAACCGGATTGGCCCTCGGAACCTATAGAAGATTGGCCGGTAATATGAAAAAGTCATGCAATAAATTGGTACTTTATTTTGAAATAAGTGTTAAGGCTGCCACATTCCTTGAAATATATATATTTTGTACATTTAAAAAAATATTTTTTTCAGATTTTTTATTTATAAAAATGGGAGTTTTTCTTGGTACCTAAAAAAAATAACTAAAGAGAGATGTTTGTTATTTGAGATTATTTTTCGGTGATAAATAATGTTCCATCTACCTTTAAAAGTTGGTATATGAAGACTAAACCTATTAAAACTTATAACCCTAAAAAAAACCCTTTGTTAAAATTTGTTCCACTAAAAGTCAACTTGCAGCTTATTTTCATTGTATATAGTATTAATTAAGTTCTTCTAGAACTTTATCGAAAAGTATCTGCCAAAAAAATTGAAAGAACCTTTTCCCCCCGTATTCACAATCATTTTTTCCATTTCTTTCTTTTCGAGGCAAATTGTTTGTCTGACAAAAACTCTCTTTCAATGCTTTTCTGATTTTGTCTTGTGGATATTTTAAGCTTAATTAAGTTTTGTTTTAAATTCAAACGATTGTCCTTGCAACTTTATCACGAGACAAACATTTTTGACAGATTTTCCATCATTGATTTATAAATTTTTTTCTTCTTTCAAATCTGATTTTGACACATTGTAACATTTAATATCTATATTAAAATCTTGAAGAAAATCATAACTTACTCAAACGACTAAAGGGGACTCATTTTTTCACTACAGTCACCATCATCCCTTAATCGTAAGAATTCATAATGCAAAGTCCTTGTTAGATTAAATTCCTACCTAAGTTTTATTTTTTAAATTATTTTCTTGTTTTACTCAGGACAAAAAAAATTATTTGTGTTTTGAATGTTTTTTTTATTTTCTAAGAATTATGAAAAAAAAAATTTCACACCTCAGTCGCATGTACTTGCTTTTACAGTGAACGCTTTGGGACTGAAAATGATATCACCTTCATATACCGATAACATGTTTACCTGACCCTTCATGACTATATATAAAAAATAAAACCCAAAAACGTGCTAATATTGGCTTTAAACATAAATGAGAATTCGAGAAGTTATAACCAAAAAATCTGTTAAAGGAATTTAACCTAATCCAATTATTACCCAAGTCTGGCAGACGCACAAACTGTAGATAAACGAAAATAATTATTTTGAGAATCCTTTGTTATCGTGATTGAAAAACTCGATTTATTTTAGATCAAACCAATACTTGACCCAAAGAGTAAGCAAAGTGTCAGATCTGTGAGTTCTTGTTAATATTTTAATCTAGGATTAGATACATAGAAATCTAGAGGGTAAGAAACATCTTCTTCTTATTTCGGTTTTTTTTTTTTTAGAGAGAGAATAAGATGAAAAAGATGTTTGCTTTTAACTTGACAGCTGGTGGGATTAATTGAATTTATCTCAGCACCTGAAGCTAGACTGTCGCAATGATAAGGCGCACAAACCTAAGGTCCTTTTTTTGTTATAGGTAGATATATATATATATAAATCCACAGTGTCAGAGCACCAAGATGAAAGAAGTCCAATTGGAATGTATATAGCAGCTACCTTCTATACAATTTATCTACATAAAAGCTATATAGGCACGACATTGAAAGATGAAGGAATTAGTTTTCTCACATAAAAGAAACCAAGAGGAAGACTGAAAGTAGATAAATAATTAAAAACCAAGTACTTTTACCTATAGGCGCGGTTGTACCTACATATATATCTACTAGCAGACAACCCAGAGGTAAGTATACACTAAGTTGGTCATTTAAGCTAAAAGTTGGCAAAGATTAAAAAAAAAAAAAAAAGATGAAGAAGAAAAAACCTTTTAAGATAAAGATTGAGTTAGCTAATAAGTGCGGCAATATGGCATTAAATTTGAGGGCGGTCGGTGGTGTGTTTGTGAGCATTTACTTGATATACTTTTTATCTAATGGATTTTTGTGTGTTTTTTTAATGTACGAGCGCTGCAGATGAAATGTAATTATGTGAAAACTTCTAAACAGAAAAAAAATATAGGAATAAATTGATAACATTCAAAATGGAAAACAAAAGGAAAGTCAAGACATTTTTAAATTTGAATTTTTTTTTTTAGATAAGAAGTTGTAAAAATAAATTAACTTCATAAATACATACGTTTGTACAAGTTAGCGTTTCTATCAGGGTTACCAGTTCTCAAAAAAATGTTTGAGTAATTGAGTAGATAGAATATTTTTGTAGTAGATTCTTCTTAACAAAAACTGATAAAAAATTAATTAATTAATTAATTCAAAACATAAAACACAAATAGCTATAAAAGTATAAAGCTATAAAGTATGTTTAAAAATGGAGATTGCTGCATTAAACACCCAAATTTAAAATAAATATTTGAAATTTTTTCGTCAGTTCAAGTGCAGTATTATTATATCCGCAGTATATTTATTTTATTTAGAGACAGTAGATTTATTTTGAGAAAAACATGCAATACGAGTAAAGTGGGAACACTGGTTTTTACTTGTGTATTACAGGAATTGCAAATAAAAAGAAACAAAAAATATAAAAATACAATTTATTTACTAATAAATAAACATTAACTCATTCCAAAATTGGTATTGTTTGAGTTCAGAAAAATAAATTTAATTTCTTTTAGAATTTTTGACTTTTGTTTTCAAAAAAAAAACACAAAATATTGCGTGCTTCCTTTACTGATGACACAATGGTACTGGAACTGATGGTTTGCCATGGTCCTACTCTAGCTCAAAAAACATTGATATAAAACAATTTTCTTATAAAAATGAAAAATGGGTACCTACTTTTTTAATATTTGATTTGTATTAAGGGAGAGTGGGGTTAAAAGTAACAGGGTTAAAAAGTAACAGCTCAAAATGAAAGGGTTCCTCTTTTTTAAATTTTTAGCATCTTATCGTATATTTTAGATATTAAAAAATATCGTGATATGATAATTTCAATTTGATAACAAAATGGTAGCATTTACAAAAAAGCACTTATAGTTCTTATAAAATAAGTTTTAATCATTTTTGGTTCCTCTGACTCCAAGTTAATTAAGTTTTAATGGCGGGATTTACTTGCCCTATTAATAAATTCCTTACCTTTTTAACATCTATAAAATTTTGGCTTGAACTCAATAAGAACAGAAATCAATTAACTTTGCGTTGAGTCTAGAAAATTCTTCATCCATGGATTAATTAACTGTAGAATAAGGTTTGAATTTTTTTTTATTGATATGGTAGTGCATGTTAAAAATTTTTAAGTTAAGTTTTATAGATATTAATAGACTCACTTCCACGAACTCCTTATTTCATTTCATCAAAAATGCAACACAATCTTTAGATATTAAAATTACACAAAAAAAATACTTTACTGCTCTGCCACTCCATGTTTGATAGGTATATGTGCTCTTATTCCTATGGGAATGCGAATGCGAATGGGGGTGGTGGTATTGTTTATCTTTCTTTTTTGCTTTATTGTCTATTTGAAATCCAACCCCAAACCATCAAGCACACACATAAATACCTATATATGCGAGTGTCACTCAACTTTTAATGTTTACAAAGTAAATTGACACAATGACTGTGATTTCTGTGGTAAGTTTGCCCACTAGCAACACTTAAAGTTGATTTTAATGCATTGCAAACTTTCCTCCACCTCCACACAAACTCATTCCCTTCCATCGCCCACAACCCTCACAAAGTACACATATAAACAAAACGACTATTAAATAAACTCTGTAATCTACCACCCTCTACTTTAATACGATCTACCCTTCTAAGCAATGTTGGCCATCCTCCTTCCCCCACTCACTCTCTTTACGCAAACAAAGGCTATCCAAGTGACATACCATCATTTCTAACGTAGCGAAGCAGAAGCGTCTGTTGTATTGCGTTTGAACCATTTCACCCCCATTAACCGAAACGCTATAGATTCTACTTTCTACTTTCTAGTTTCTAGTTTCCCTATCCTTGCATCGAATTTCCATTGTTTTTTCTAACAACGAAAAAGGTGGTTTTTGGGGGTGAGTGAATATGCATCCAGTGTGAGGGGGGGGGGGGGTTAAGTAGGTATTCGAGTAAAAATTGTTTTTTATTACTTTGTTAACCGACCTCAACGGACATCATTTCCAAAGCAAAAGCTAGGAAGAGACAAAATGAAAGACAAAAAAAAAACAAGAATTACTTGGAAAGGGTGCAACAAATTTTATGGTTAAGGTAGAGTTATATCATATTTTACCCAAAAGGTGCTCCTGATGTCCACTGTTTGGAATATATAAGGAAATGAGGACAGCAGAGTTAGGTTAGTCTCTGGTATCCTCTCTTTTTTTGTTAAATTAATTAAAAATTATGACTTTTTTTTTCTGAAAAGGTGAATCATAACTTTCCGAAGTTTTGAAAAAAAAATAAAAAATAAAGCATACCCGAACAGATAAAATGGGAATTTCAACTTAACTTATCCGTTTCAAGCGTATGTTTTCTACATAAAAAATGGAGCTGCATAAGTTATACGTAACACTGTAATGAATTACTGGATGCTGGATTGCGAAGAATGAAAACAAAATTCATATAGAAAACAAAGTCATAAACAAATAAGCATAAAAATCTTATTTGGGTCGTATGAATGTGGATTGAAAGAAAAAATAAAAGATTGAAATATTGAACTTTTTTTTCTGCTTTAAAATTTTTTTTTAAAACAAAAATTTAGAAGAGAAATGTTTTGAACTTTAATTTAATTTTCTTATTATTTTAAGGAGGATACCACTTAAAATAAAATCAAAATATCTTACTTATTTAAATTCCATTCTTACAAATGCAAATGTTACAGACAAATGCAAAATTTATACGTGATGTTGACTTTTGACATAAAATTTTTCTATGTGAAATTGTTACTGAGGAAGATTGCTTGGCTGATAATCGAAAGTTGCAAAAAACAAATACAGAATTTTGAAAACTGAAATTTGAGCCAGAATTTTGGCATCAGAATTTAAAACATACAGAACTTTAAAGTACAGAATTTTCGTCAAATAAATGTTCTTGTATATATTTAACTATATTTTTTATTTCAGAATTTTTAAAACATGATTTCGAAAAAATATGATTTTTAAATATTGGTACCACGAATTAATTGCCAAAAAACTTCCATAGAAGACAAGTAGCTTCAAAGAACTAGCAATAAATATATTAAGCTCATTTGTAAAAAAAACTGAAAAATTTTGACAGAGTCGATTTTTGAAAATTTTAAAATCATAAATGTAAATATTCTTAATGTTAGTAATGTATAGATTCTCATATCGAAAAATAATATTTTTGCATTTTTCAAAAAATTTAAAAACAAATATTGTTGGTAGCACTTTTGTGGCCGTGATGCTAATTTTAAAATTAAAATTTTAAAAGAAAAAAAAAATTTTTGACTGAAAACTTTGTCAAAAAAAAAATGCAAAAAAATTGTTAAAAAAAAAAAGTTTTATCAAATATTTAAATAAAAATTGTCAAAAAAGCAAATTGTCAAAAAACTGGTTAAATACAGTGGCAACAAATTTGTAAAGAAACATTAAGTGAAGCTTTCAAGCTTGAACAACCAAAAAATAATTCAACGTTGACATAATGCCCACTCCGGCGTATACGCACTTTTTTTTAAACAAATACTGCCGCTTACAGAAACGGACTGAAAAACGTATCTTTTAAGATGTTTTAAGAAATATTAAATTAATTAAAAAATTTAATTTTCTAAGTCTTTTAAAATCAAGCTAATTTTTTTTAAACGCAACGTTTTTTCCTTGGAATAAACTTATTTTCTTTTTTAGGATTTTATTTTGTTGGCAACAATTTGGTTTTTATCTTAGGATTTTTGACATTTTAAAATATAAGAACATTTGGAAATAATGTTCAAAACCATTTTCATTTTGTATTTCAAATTTTGAAATTCACCCATTAGAATATAAAAATTCAAAAAAATCTCCAAAACATTGGGCAACATTTTTGTTTCATTTTCTTTAAAAAAAAAATCCCTCCAGATATATTTTTCAAAAATTGCCCAACCAAATTTATATACATATGTCACAATCTAGGTATATGTAAATGTATTTAAAATTCTTCAATTCTTTCACTTCAATTAAAAAAAACACATGATGCATCTCACAGCTGATTAAAAACCGTCATGTGTCACCTACCTGACGTAGCGGGGACATATTTATTGCCATATGTCTCATTAATCAACTCTGAACATACATATATGTATATACAAAATACACACAAGGGAACAAAAATAGTAATAAAAAAAATATATGTACATTGCCGCCATGAGAGTATATATGATGCTGTCAAAAAATGCAAACCTGACAGAATATACTGTTTTCAATGTTGTTCCTCAGGTTCTCAGTTCTCACTGCCAAAAAAAAGGGATTTTCGCTGACATCATTTCTCCGTCAGCATCAGCAGAACACCAAAAGCTGATGGTACCTACAAATATATCGTCACTTTGCTTATGCGATGGTACCTGACTACCTTGCTTTTGGCATCATCAGGTGCGCTTCATATCATGCAGTGGCATATACACACCCTCTCTCTTTTTCCAACCTTCTGATCCGACATGACATCGGATTGAAATATATGAGTTATTATGGTTGCATGATGTTCTCCCATCAGAACACCCAGAACATACCTTCACACGGAGCTCCTCTTATGTTGCACAATATGTTTCCAATCCAAGGCAAAAGTACCCATTCCCTGGTCGTCTTCATCGCCGCCGCGCCGTCAGGAATGTCAGAATCATATAACGTAGCCGTTGCGGTAGCTGATGTGCTTGGCAGATGGCATGGCGCTGCTGTCGCTGTGGTGTGTTTTGTCGTTGAAGAGCATCTACCTAGATGTAGTCTCTCCATTTTGAAACCCGAATTTTCTGCTTAAAAAAAAATGCATACCTGTGTACTTTATTGAGGACGAATCATAATCTAAAGCAATTTTTCTTTACGTTTATAGTAGGTGCCAAACGAGGTCAGTGTTCCCATATCTCTCTCTATATATTGGAAACCAATCGAATATAACACAAATCAGTGCAAAGCTGTCGCTGCACAAAAATAAAAAAAAGGAAAAAATTGAAAATTTCTTGAAATATGAAAAAATTAAAGATTTCCCAGTAAACATTTTATTTGGTAGAAAATTGTGACATGGGTTTACACGCTGCTACGCCACCGATTTTATCTAACGGACCATGAACCACTATAGAGAACGGGGTTTACATGCGGAAAAGCTACTAAAGCGCCCCCATTTCTCATGAATGCACAATAATAGAACTTTTTTTATTTATTACTCAGGTAGGTTGGTAGAGAAAAAAATATTTTCCAACACACAGATTGCATTAAAATCGAGCAGAAACAACAGTCCCAACTCCCAACCATCATGACTGACGGTAGCGTCATCGGCTTGGTCGTCGGTCGTCTTGACGCGACCGTTTTATAGGTGAGAGCACACGCGGTATCACCGGCGACAAGTTTCTCCCTGCATCATTTTATTGGATGAAGAGAAAAACAGGGAGAGAGGGAGACCGTCATCGGAATTCAACCGACTCTGAACTGAGTGCGTTCACATCGAATAACACAGAATAGACCTAAAGATTGTGTGCAGTTAGGGGTAGGTTGGTAGGTAGTCCTGGAAACCAAACACTATACCTACCTACATACCTACGTATAGGTCCTGGGTCCGGGAGTTTGCAATTAATGTTTATAGCCTTAGAATTTATGACTCCATGATGTGGAAGCGAGCAAGCAAACCCCACCACCCTCCCCACCATTGCATTGCCATTATTACGAACGATGCACATCTAAAGCGAGCGCGCAACAACAAACTTTCTCAACCATGAACTTAATTTGTGAACAAATAACTGCATTTCTACTTTCTACTATACGTACAGTTAAAAAGTGACACGTGGAAGGAGTAAACTCTTTCATTAGGGATGGGGCAATGTAGTGTAGTAGGTACCTACTTTAATGGAGGGCATCAGCCATATACATACATACCTACCTATCTAGCTAGTTGATATGTTATAACAGCACAAGGCAGACGAAAACACTCTTTGGCTCATTATAGTAATTACAATCCCATTCACGACGACACAAGAGAGCAGAAAAATGCTTTTATGCCAAATGTGTCTGAAGTTGTTTTTTTTTTTTTTTTGTTTTTCTCAATTTTATTTTTGTTCTAATGGTCAAGTATTGGCTTTCCAAAAATTAAAATCGAAATTTTTCGAGTATTCAAAAACATAATTGCTGGGAAAATTAATTTTAAAAAATAATATCAATTATAAAGTGGGGAACTGAATTCACTGTATATAAATTTTACGGCTAAAAATTCAAATTTTTGAAATGAATTTGGCAGACAAATATTTTTTTTTGGCAACTAGTTCCTAAATTAGTTGCTCCGAAATAATAAATTTTTACATTGAATGACTTTTTATACGTTTCAGAAAAATTTCCACCTTGTTCCCTGACATGTTTTTTGCTGTACATTTTTTTTGGAATTTTTTTTGACCAAATTTTTGTTTTAAAAACTTTTGCCATTTTTTTTTTTGAAACATTTCTCTTTTAAAAATATTTAAAAAAAATAAATTTTACGTTCGAACTGACAACCACAGCAAAACCGTGCGACCTGAAGGTCAACTAACATTATAGCTTTAATTTTTCTGTTGAGTATATAAAATATGTAATTAGCAAGGAAAAGGTTAAATTTTCCATTGGTGGAGACTTTCTTGCAGAAGTTAAATTTTAAGTTAAATGGCTTGCATTTGGGTTAAGTTTTTTTTTTGTCCTTTATATGAGAAATAAAAAAAATTATTCTTAAGAGAATTCATATTTTTTTTTTTTGAGGAGAAAGTTTTTTCTTTAAAAAATTTAAATGTGTAAAATAAATGTGATAAAATTGTCTTGATATTTTTTGTAACAAAAGAGTTGAGTTGAGTACAAATAATCCGATAACTTGAGCGATAATTTCAAGATATTCAAAGTTAGAGAAATAATTTTAAAACTTTGCCATTAAAAAAAAATTTCAATTTCTTAATTTTTTTTTTTTAAGTTAGTTAAATGTATAAAGGTTAAATAATAAAGGGTGGTTTTGAAAATGGAAGAAAAATTTGTTTAAGTAATTTGCAAAGATTTTTGAGGATTAATTTATTTACCCCTCGCTAATAATTTCTGAATTGGGAAAAAACTATGTCTTGGAGTCTTTTAGTAAGTGTTTTTCTTATCTTTAAATATTGATCAAAGTCGTAATACTAAAAACTTGAACAATGGAACCACATTTTTGCACAATATTTGTCTTAGTTACGGCGGCGTGAGGTGGCGTATGTGGGACATTTTTTTTTCCGCCAAATACGACATGTATTTTGTTAGTTAGTAATACATTGGATTTAGAGTACGTATTCAAGCAAACTATTTAAAAGAATTGAGAATCTATAAATGTTATCTTTCAGGCATTTTGGTTATGATTTCAGCTGTTTTTCATTTCGATTAAACGGTTTTTTTTTCATAAAAACAGCTTTTAAGTAGATGTCTTATTTATTTAACAAGTTGTAGCTCATAAGGTGTAACCTTTTGAAGGTTTTGAACATTTTAATGAATTTTCACACAATAATGTATTTCTAATTTATTTCAATGGGCTGATCCCATAGGCGGCTCACTTTAAAAAGTTTTTTGACCAAATTTTATTTTATTTTGTTTTCAGAATTTTTTTCAATAATTTGTATTTTGAAAAAAAAAATCCATTTGGTCGTTTTGAACATTTTTTCATATGTAACTTTTTTTCTACCAATTTAAAAAAAATATTTTTTTTCCCAACTTGTTCTCATAATTTCAAAAAGAGCAAAAAAATTTGCTCTTGTTTTTAACTGAGAAATTTTTTGACCCATTATATCTACTCTCGCAAACTTTTTTTGTTGACAAAAATGTTTACTGAAAATTTTTATAGAAAAATTTGATTTTCCAAATTTGGATTTTCCCAGCTTGAATTTTTTAAAAAGGATTGTGCAAAATAAATTGCTTTTTGCAAAAAAAAAAAATTTAATCAAAAAATTTTTTATAATGGCGTCTGCCTGGCGACTAAATGGACAGTGCACGGCCACTTTAAAAAAACATAGACCCTCTTTATTTCAAAACTTCTTCGCTAAAACATTTGAATTTTATCTTATTAAGTGAATTTTTTATTTCTTCAAAATAAAATTAACCCCAAAGTCACAACTCTAAAACAATTTTTACAAAAACGACCTAAAGTAGTAAGGATAATCTATTAACAGTTCTCATTCATAATATTATAAAGTTCTCCTATATTCAATTGATTTCACAATCATAATTATATTTGCGAAATCACATTGGCATGCAAATGCAATGCATACACAATGCAGTGAAGCCATTAAGATCCTAATAAATTGATGCAATTTGAGGTATGTACACACTATCACCTTCTCCAAGGTTTCAACCTTATACGCCATACTTAACCTCAACTTATTAACGTCAATAAATAGCAAATTTTCAATTACATATACACAACCAAACATTCTACAGCATATTTCGCAACCAAAGAGCTTGTTTTAGTGTCCTTGAAAATATTAATTAACCTAATTTTATATTTTGAAAACTCAATTCACACCTTATGTTTGTTTTGTTAAATTAGTAGATACATCATGTATACAACATTGGTGCCACCAATTCCACCATCAGGTGATACAAACCATAATATAGGCGTGTGTATAATAACAAAATTAATTTAATTCCTCCATCTCTCTAGCCCGATATAGCCAAAATATTTAATAATGTGAATATTAATAATTTTCAACATTCTTGGGCCATGAGAATTTTATATGCACAAGCATTATTTTGGTTAATCCGAAATTTGTAATTAGCTTGAGATTCATTTTCACAGATGCCCTAAATTTATGGATCTAAATATGTGCGATAGTTACAAAAACAACACCAACAACAAATGCATGGAATTAGTTGATATGGGCCCTCCAGCAGCTGCAGCGCGCCCGCCACGCCACCGCGGCGATAGTAAGACTCGCCTGGGAAAAACAATTAACCCAGATCCTGGAAATGAGCTCCATCCAGCTCCACAATCACCCAGTTTGCCATATTCCGAGAGGGTTAAAATTACAGGGATTATCGCATACGTATAGTATTGTGTGGATGCTGCTAATGAGTGTTGCGTTTGGAAGAATATGGCACAACGGCGAGCTGAACCACGCAGCGGGATAGGGAAAGAAGAATGTTATCCGAAAATTTGAAAAATTAAACATAGTTAGCGCTGACTGTGGTAAGGCCTTAATCGACCAGGCATCCGTTGCCTCCGAATTGTGGTGTTGCTGTAGCCATCATGGAGTTGTAGAACACCAGATAGCATTCCAACTCTGTGCATGAGTCAGGTGGTGGATGATGTTGCTTCAATCCTCACACAGAGCAACACATCAGGAGTGAGAACGGGAATTTGCTCGCTTTGAAACAAAATCGAAGATAATCCAAAACGAATCATAATCACATTAGCAGTCCATGGGAGAAATCTGTTCGCTGCCATTGATTTTGGATTTTTTTTTGTTTCGTTTTTTTTTTATCTTTAGTCTTATTTTTCCATTTGGTTATTCGATTTCCCTGATGGATAAAAGTGAGGCTTTTTTTTTGGTATCTGTAAAATGGCATCCGTCGATGATATGAAGAAACGTTGATTCGTACATTGGATGGAGGGATGGGATGAAGGTGGATTGGTGCCAGTCTGCTAGTTGCCATTGCCATCAGTTTGTAGATACAGTCAGAGCTGGAGGATTAATCATGAAAAATATACACAATGATTGTTTCTCTTTTATTGGCAGCTCAAGCTGTCACTATTGCCGTGTATCTTTCTATACACATCTACTATTCTTAAGTTGTCTTTTTTTTTCTTTTTCTTCTTTTTATCTGTTTTTCCTTTGATCTTTTTATAAGAATAATTTTTTTTTTATTTATAAGTGGAAAAAGCTTTGGATCATTTGGTGTGGAACATTCAGAGCGTAGATGATGGGGGAAATAAAGATTCCATCTGTTAATAATATATGAGTTTATAGCCTCAATTCGAGAGATATGATTTAAAGATTTTTTAAGGCTTTATATGAATGCTGTTGTTGTTGTTTTGTTTTATGGGGTCAATATTTATGTGGATAAAGGCATATATTTTTTTTTAAAGCTGCATTCAAATATGAGAAGGAAAGTTTTATTATCGCATTTAAAGCATAAAAAGATGTTTTCATGAAAAACATGCACGGTTTATTGTTATTTTTTTTATGGAATAAAAAGACTGAGTGATTTATTTTTTTTAATGTTCCTATTTTGCATATAGTAAAAATTTAATATGAAAATAAGAATTTTTCTAAACTAAAGTGTCAGCAGTCCACGTCCACATGCAACCATAAAATCATCCCAAAAACGACTCAATTAAGGTTTTTACCCACGTTAAAGAACGAAATAGAAAAAATATTTTTTAAGTGTAGTTTGCTAAAATTTCCTTATTAACTTACAAATATTGTGTGTATTTTTTTAAAGTAATATTAAATCAAGGAAAGTATTACAATACTAAAAGCACAAAATAGCCCAACTTACAATTTTGCTTCCGATTTCCAAGAGTTATTCTATACTGCAGTGCTTATATAGTCCTTCTGAAAGGAAATAAACATGTTATTGGAGTAAATAGTGATATAATTATTCCTTAGATATTTTCCATTTTCTTAGCAGTGTTACAGTTGCGTATAAACGACTTTCATGTAACCATACAATATTCGTTTACAATATTAAAGAACCAGGGAGTATTTGCTCGAATAAGAAAATTGTTATTGGAGTAAACACTGATATAACGATTTTCTCAGATGTTCAATCGAGTGCTTGCTCCAATATTGAAAAAGCAGAAAATATTTATTACAATATTCAAGAAGCAGGTAGTATTTGCTTCAATAAGAAAATTGTTATTGGAGTAAACACTGATATAACGATTTTCTCAGATTTTCAACCTTTCCTGAAACAAAAAATAAACAGATTATTTTTATATTATTAAAATAAAATTAAGACATAATCGGGGTTAAGCAACTCGAGTTTCTTATAATTCAAGATTCAGGATTATGGGTTCTCCTTATCTAATTTGTAAATATTTTATAATGTATATTTTCGTAGTAAAGGTTCTTCTTAGGTGGCGTAAGAAAAACTTTATATGGATACCTAAATAAATTTAAGAAAATAAAAATAAAAATTTAATTTAATAATTCATAAATATAACAAAGACATCGATATTTATTTTCTTTTTTTATTGCAGGTAAACTCTTTCATATTATAAAACTTGTTAAGTTAAACTACATATTTTGGTAAGCTTACTTATGTCCTAAAAAAATCTTTCCTTGCCAAGAACATGTAGGACTCTTTTGTTAAAATTTGTTAAAAATTGACTATTCGGAACCTTTTTACGATTGTACTACTAAATAATAATCGATAACAGAGTTTCGTACTGAACGCTGTCGGTTTAATTCGAAAAATTGATTACTAAATGATGAGTTTTTGAATAAATTTTGGTTTTACTCATTTTACTCATTTTACTGGTTTTTGTTTCTGTGAATTTTTGTATATTGGCCTCTTTTTTTGTCTCGGTTCCTTTTTGATTTTTTTTTCAGCGGCAACACTGCTAATACTTGTTTGCTCTTTTCATAAAAAGAAGATCAAAGGAAGGTCTTCTCAGAAGAGAAAAAAAAAATAATTCATAAACATTTTTACAAAATATGAAAATAATGATTTTGTTTAGATTTTTGTATCCTTCTATTCTTTGTCGCTTTAAATAGATATCGTAAGCTGAGCAAATTTCACGTGCACAAAAGCAACAAAACTGATAAAAGTGTTGAGAGATCAGCTAGGTATTTTTTTATTAAGACCTTAACAGCAAAAAAACTCAATCCAGTGTGCTAAAACACATCATTGTGTTTTTCCAACTCTAACTGAGAATGAACTTTAATCTTTCGTCTTCGTCTGACATTACATGCATAGTTATTAAAATATCAGGACCGAAATTTCTTTATGAATTCTACAATCTTCCGGCGAGAACCAGCCAATTTAATTTTCTATATACCTACATTTATTATGAAAACATTATTCCTTACTTAATAATTTATGGTCTCCATACAATATCAAGTTCAAGTTATTTCAAATTGATTTACAATTTTACATAGAAATATGGTCCCTCGAGCCGATTTTGGAAATAAATTGTTCTCTTGTTCCCCTCTATTAAATCTCTTTTAATGTTTTTATTTATGTTACTCTCGCACCTCTCACAAGTTTCAGCTATTTAAATTTATAGCTTAAGTTCCCCCCTCTCTCTCCCCCCTTCTATCTTAACACCACATAGCTATCATGAAAAAAAAGAAGAAAAGCGTAAGGAATTTTCCAAATTCTTCGAGTTAAATGTTCCAAAGTAAAATATCATTATTTCATTATCCCACCACCACCACCACTTGTCCTTTACCTCCTTCTAACGAATCAGCAGACTAAAGAATTTCAAAGCCTTAAGAAAAAAAAAAACATAAAAAAATCATCAAAGACAAGAGAAGATAAATAAAAAAGGAAAAACCGGAAAGAGGAAACGAAATCAGGCGAGCCACAAAATCAAATTCACTTTCACGATTTTCTCTTTTTTTTTTTTTTTTGTTTATCCTTTTTTTTGCATTATATTTGCACAAATCACATTGAGAGTATATATATCATCTTGCGCCTGGAGAGGCATAAGAATATTTTTGTTGCTTCAAAAGATTGAATACCTACGCCCGCCGCAAATTGTCCGACAATAACGACGTTTCGCTTGAATTATGCCGCAACCGCAACGATGACAAAGTGAAAGCTTGTAACTTAAATAAAAAATATAAAAAAAAAGGAAGAAGGAAAATAAAGGAGTAAAGTTTTGAATGAAAGGAATACAGACAATGGACGAGGGAAATGTTATGATTTTTTTTTTTATGAAAAGCAAAAAAAAAGGGAAAAAAAAGATGAAAAGTTTGCACTGTCCGTTGAATTCATTTCAAAAGGTCACCCTCTGGGAGCCCCACCGCCAAGTCCAATCTCTCAAGAAATGTCGATTTAGATTTTCATTTTTTTCTTTTATATTTAATTTTTATTATTTCTTTGTCTTTGGTTTTTTATTGAAATTTCAATTAAAGAGGAGATTGAGGTATGATTTCATGGACGGTTGTTTTTTTCTGCTTATTTTTTTGTTTTATGGAATTTTGCGTCAAAAGGAGGGCGGACACAGCGGTTTGGGAAATTAATTAAGGATGAACAATTAAGGTCATTTTAGGAGCATAGAATGGATTTTATATTTTTGTCATTAGAAAAAGAATTAGAATTGCGATGAACTTGCAAATAATAAAAATAAAATGAAAGACGTAGTTTGTTTTTAATGTTTGAGTTCTGAACTTTGTGGTTAGCTGAATTAAAAAATCGTCAGAAAAATTTGAATGAGCAAACAAGTATTATTAAATGTTGGCGTTAAAGTGCGTAAATGTGTACATTAAATGGTTAATCTACACATTAACGTTTACCCGTTCGTAGGTTCCATGGATCTTAAAATTCCCTACTTTGAGAGACTTTCGTGCTTCTTTTGCTCCCTATCCAAACATAATAACTACTTAATGTGTCGATTAACTTGGTCAGTTGTGAAACAAAAACAAATTTCCGCACCTAACAGGCATAGCCACTTAATGTAAGTGCAAATTAAAAAGTTAATCTGCACTTTAAAATCTTACATTTTAAAACCATTTTCAGCTGCTGGTAGATCAAGTTGACTTGAAACTTCACTTACTGTGTATTTTTGTGTAATTAGAGAAAATATTTAAACAAAAATTGGAAAAGCTTCTGTTTTTTTTTTAATGTATAAGTTTACAGAACCAACTCTTAATTTATTTAAAGTGAAAAATTGAAAATAATTTAGCTCAAAATGTATTAAATTGTTAAAAAATTAAATAAAAATGAAGAAAAAAAATTAGGCCCGAATTACCTACACTAGATAAATTGAAAGTTTAAACTTTGCAAATATTATTTTCATAAAAGAAAAGTTGTTCGATAAAATGCTTATTCATTCAAATACAAATACAAATATCGTAGAAAATTTCGTCGACGACTTGTTACCTAAGCGTTGCTAACTTCATGCTTTGCTTATGGTCCTTAGACTTACCAAAATGGGAAATTTTTGTAGGTATGATTATTTTTTTTTAAGTTTCTTGAAAATACAAATTAATAAAGTTTTCTTTTTATATTTTTATCAATTTTTTTTTGTAAATTTTTTATTTATTTAATTCAAAATTAATTTATTGAAAACTAAACATTAATGCTGTTTTTTGTATTAAAATACATATCTGTCTACTAAAGTGAAGGCAAGGTGTGTGAGTACGACGACGACGGCGCGGCGGGCCACGAGACTGAAACAAGAATTGTGATGTCTTGCCTCGGTCTCGTCTCGTGAGGCATATAATAATTTCCGTTGTTTTCAACTTCCACGCTTTCTTTTTTGTCTTACAAATTTCGTGCCGTGTAAAACTGAATTCCCGTAGAAATTCTATTTTTTTACATACATAAATACACAGAATCTTTGGCTTCATCGAAAGCATTCACCTATAAGTCTCACTACATTTGATTATTTAAGAGATATAGAAACGATGCGAAAGTCCCCTAATAGGAGCTAATACTCCAATAATAATTGACTGTTGTAGCATATACTTCATTAACGATAAGCTTATTGCAGCAAAAACTCAAATAACTATTGATTTATCGGAGCAAGTACTTCAATAACAATTGACTTAATAGCAAAACTTAAAATAACGATTGGCTACTGGTGTTCTTTTATATTGGATTAAATACTCCAATAATGATTTACAATTACATATACGTATGAATATAGTATATACTTAAAGCCATAGAAAATTAGAATGCTCCTGTAACGCTGATATTTAATCTTGGAAAAAATATCTAAAGATTTAATTCATTTAGCGTTTACTCCAATAACAATAATTTTGCTTTACACTTACACATTTTTTATTCGGAAACTGAATGCAAATTTTATTGTTCGCCAAAATTTAAAAAGAAAATTAAAAAATACAAAAATATTATTTTTTTGATTTTAAACAATAATTAAATCTAAATATGCCCACAGCGAAAATGATAGGATGTTCTCTACAAGGATGAGTAAAAATGTCCTTCATCTTAACTCTTGCCATGGCCAAAATCATCTCAGTCAAGTCAAAGTGAATGTGAATGTGGCCCATAAAACGCCAAAAGTTCCACTTTTTTTTATTATAATATGCCCTAGGAAGTTCTTTATGTTTAATGCCACTCCATATATACCTACTCCTACTTTATGTCGTCATAGAATATCTGGCTATCAAATCTCATAAAAAAAGTACAAATTACGTAACCGTTGATGCCACCTGATGGTGTTTACGATCGTGTAGGCAAAAAAAAAAACAACGAAAAAATAATAATAAAGAAAAAAAAATATTGTAATCATGTACATTGGATGTACTCGTATATATATTATATATTGTATGTTTATACGAGGCACACAAAAATTTTGCGCCATCATAATCTAAGAAGAAGAAGATGAAGAAGAAAAAAAAAAACATCCGCCATGCACTGTCATCATCTGTTCTGGTCCTCGTCATCTCATTTTTATTTCCCTTTTTACTTACTCACGGGAAGGTCGTAGGTATGTCACACAAAAACCGAATAAACGCAAACTACTTGGTAGATATAACACCAGGCATGTGGCGACGAAGGGATGAGAAGTTTTATTGAACTCAGTCACGTTGCTCCGTCTTCTCCTCCTCCCTCACTCTAAGTCGTTGACGTTGCCGGTTGCTGTCGCCGACACGGTTGTGACTTTTATAGCTTTTGTCGCTACACCAACATTGCCCAGCCCTTGCCCACCCACCTCTACCGCCTCCTACAAATAAACCCTCTGCCGCCTCCACCGCCGCCACATTCAAATAAACATCTTTTCTGGAGGATGTAAGGAAGTTCTTCATCTTCAGAATGCTTACAATGACGAGAACGTCGACGACGACAATGACGAAGATGAAGAGAAAGAAGAAGCCAGTTTTTGTATCTCTGGAAGCAGCTACTTCCAGCACAAATAAGTCTATTTGTATCCATCTTGTGGCTATACCGTATTCGTCTTCGTCGATAAAAGTTCTGCAACAAATCGAAGGCAAATACAAGAATAAACAGGGTGGTTGGGGGCGATTGGCTTCAATTTTAACTCACCAGCTCACGCCAAGTCATGCTGCCAACAAACGCCGCGCCGCCGTTGGCACTGTTGCCGCTTTTGTGAGCTTTTAATAATGTTTATCTTCGTGTTTCTATTGAACATCTCTTTCCCATTTAATAGCTTCTATACTCTAGCCATCTTTCTTCAACTCACAGTATGCCAATTGGAATTTGTTTGGTCGCCAAATACCTATGGAGTCTGGGGAGAAAAGTGTTAGAAAACTTCTTGTTCTTAACAGTATTTGGTGTGGGTGTTTGAAGGGGCGGAGAAAGTAGAAGGAGTAAAATTCAACATTGTTGGTTTGAATTTTATTGCATTTTTTTTGTGCTTTATTCTTTCTCTGGCAACGTAAAAGTTTATTAAATCGATCGAGAGTGTACGTAAATGATGCAATAGTAAATAAACCAAAGAAAAACAAATAGATTTACCCTCATATAAATTTATATCTATCTACCAACAGTAAAGTAAAAAGGGAGAATTAATTATTAAACGGGATAAATTCATTTCATTTGTGAGTGTTTTTTCATTGACTCTGTATGTAGTTTGGTATGACTTGTTTGCTGTTTTTAGGAGAGAAAAAAGGATTGCCAATAGTTAAAATACTTTGGTTGGTTTTAGTGTGCAAAAAAAGTTTACGAGCTACCTATATAAAAATACTCGTACATATACAATTCCACTCGGGTTTATAGGTTTTATTTTTTGTATGCTGTATGCATTAAAGTAGTTTTTCGAATTGATAAAGGGATACAAATGTTTAAATGCAAACGGATTCTAAATAAACTTTTAAAAATGTACAAAAAATAAAATTCAGGACGGAGAGTGAGTTCTTACTCTTATGTAAGAATCTACTATAGAACTATAGTTCTGACCAAAAACTTAGATACTACTTCATAATGTCCCAGAGATTAAAATAAATACGTTCGAATTAGTCTGAAAAAAACATATCTCTCTTCATGATCGTTTCGCTTTTAGACTCCAAATACTCTAAAAGTCAAAATCGAATAAGATTTAATTTACAAAAATCAAGTACATAGAAAAAAGGACCAAAAGGAGAGAAATTATTAGATTTCATCGGAAACGATGATCGTATGAAAACAATGGAGAAAATCTTATTGACCATTTAAAAATATGGATATGTAAAAATAAAAATATTTGATTATTGTTTTTCATTTCAGTGTCATTTCGTTGTTTTTTTTTGTCTCTGATTATTGAACCTGAGGAATTCTGATTACCAATTGAGCGCTCTAGCTCTCTGTACTAATTCGCAATAAAAACTTCCAATGTTAAAAGATAATGAGGTTTAGTCACAGACAAAATTAATATTTCCTGTCTGTCTGAACATAGCATTCGAATTTTTATAAATACCTAAACTATTTAAAACAAAAAGTTTTCCTTATTATTGATGTACATTTAAGGTGATATTCTGCTTAAAATAATATGAAAATTTTATTAAGTTTTAATAAATATCGTCGCAAGAAAAACATGGTCTTTCAGTCTTTCGTCCCTTAAAAAAATATTCTCATTTAGAGTTTAAATGAAGGTCAAAAGGTCGTGGAGTTGCTTTTTTTAAATGTTATATGTAGTATTGAAGTTATTTATTTATGTATTTGTTTCTTATTTCATCTACGAGCTAAAAAGCTTAACAGATTACATTATAAAAATTATTTAAATAAGTAATAATTTTAATTTAAAAAAAATATATACAAATGCAAAGAAAACGAAAACTTTGAGTCGAAATGAACACCTAAATCTTTCACTTTGGAAGTTCTCTGAAGGGTATTGAATTTAAGAGAAAACATAAACTCATGAGGAAGAAGTTTTCTGGAAAGAGAAATAATGAACAAATTTTTTATATTAAGATTTAGGCAGTTAAAATTACACCAATTAGACAAATTGTATAAATCCTTTTGAAGCTTAACGCAATCATCAATGGAAGTTATTTTTAAAAATAATTTCAAATCATCGGCATATATAAGACAATTGCTATATCTGATATATTTAACGATGTCATCTATGAAAATGATAAAAAGCAGTGGCCCCAGATGACTACCCTGAGGAACACCAGAAGTGCATTTGATTAGTCTTGACTCTTGATGTATATACATCCTTGAATTTTTACTTTTTGGACTCTTCCTTTTAGAAATGAAGAAATCCATTTAAGTAAGTTTGAATGGATTCCAAATGAATCGAGTTTAAGAAGCAAAATATCATGGTTGACCGAATCAAAAGCTTTGCTAAAATCAGTATATAGTTATTCAAAACTGTGATTTAAAAAAAATCAAAAATTAAAAATGTTTAAACACAGTGTGAGCGTTAGGAAAATATAGAAGGATTTGCAATGAGATCCCGATGCACATTGGTCTTAAAGTTAAAATCGTAGGGAAAGACAGAATCATGCACAGCATTCCATATTCTCGTAGGGCATACTAAGGAAAGACTTCATGTATTTCGTAGCAGTGCGAGTATTATTTTTGAATGTTGTTTTAGGGGAGGAATGAGTCATTACCTTAGAAAGCGGCATCTTGAAAATAAGCCTGATAAAACACACACAATACTGTTGTTTTTGAATAAGATATATGTATATTTTTTTAATCTTATAAATAAAACTCATTATTATAAAAATATGTAGCCACACACGTATGCTGTTCAATGACCACTTGTTGTGCCGAAAATTTTTTTTTCCAAATATGTATAGTATTTCTTATAAACTTTTGGAACAAATTATTTTTTCAAATATGTGATTGTTTTTTGACATTTTTTCAAACAATTTTTTAGTACGAGTTTCCTAAATTTAACTCAGTAAAAATTGTGAAGGAAAAATTGACAAATACTCGTTTTTTTAAATGTTGCTGACTTTTTTTTCGACAAACTTTTTTTAGAATATTTTTTTTTTTTGAAATTTGTTATTTTTAAAAACATATTTTTTCACAGTAATTTTTTATCGATTTTTTTTTTATTTGATTTCTTAGGGTTTCAAAAAATTAAACTATTTTTGATCAGTTTGACAAATTTTTTTTGACAAAAAGTGTTTTTTGCAGATCCTTTTTGGACGAATTTTGTTTTGAAGGATTTTTTTTGTACCAAATTTTATTCATAATTTTTTTTGAGGACGAACATTTTTTTTTAAATTTGTATTTTGACATTTATATCAATGGATTTGTTATAAGTTTTTAAATATATTTCTGTTTAAAAATTCCTTGGAATCCGCAAAACAAAACTTTTAATCTTAAGGAATTTTTTTTTAATTTTAAGGAAACCTTTCTAACAATTTATTTATTCAAAATAGAGTAATTTAGGCCATTTTAATAATTTAGTGAACAAACATTAGCGTTTTGTATTATACATTTTCTGAAATTCTATTTAAAACTATTTTTTGAGTTTCAATCATATTTTGTATAAATTCATTAAATAATTTGAACTTTAAGAGCATGTATTATTTAATTAAACAATTTGTGTGCAACAACGATACAGCAAAACCCGGATAAGTTACTCACGAGATATTTATAATTATTGGTCAGTTAAAAAAAAAAGTTATTACCAAGAAAATACAAATTTGGGCCTAAAAATAAGGAAGTATACCTAAACGGCACTTATGCGATCGGTACGTATCCGGGTTTTACTGTAGTTGTTTTAAAATGCAAACCCTAATGTTGCCATTCTACATTTATTTTCGTCTAACTATATTTCCCAATCTGTCCCTAAAGGACAAAATTGAAACAGTAATTTAAAATGAAAAACTAAAAATATATGTACATGGTTAAGTCACAGAAACCCCCAACCCCCCCAAAAAAAAAAAACATTTCAAATATGCCTCACTTTAAATAGCTTAATATATTTTATACATATAACTCTCAACAAAACACAGAAGCCATCATAATAGAGCCTTTTTTGGTTAAACCTACATACATGCAAATCTCATCAACATCAACACCATCATCAAATGATACAATTTCTAAAAGCAAAAAACAAAAAAAATACAAACTTCCTCCTATCATCTATATGCACATATCTACACCTATATATAAATAGTTTCCACATAAACCTAGACCCATAATCTACCTATGTGCCCTCAAAAATATTAGCAAAATGTGTGTCTAAAAATATAAACAACCTTTTTTTTGTGATTCCTTTTTAGAAATCAACCCACTTGGGTGCCATTTTTCTCTCTTTATACAATTTTATATAGAACACAGAAAAACCAACTCAAAGTTAAAATTTGCAGAAAGCCTCAGACCATTCATTCCCCCTTCTGCACCGCTTTCCCCTAAACTACCCTGCTGGCTGGCTGGCAATGGACGAGCTGAAATAACCCAAACCAATAACCATCTATGCATATACAATATATCCATGCACATTCCATGCCAAATAAAAAGAAAAACCCTAACGTGGTCATAAAAATGCAACCCAAGTTACCCTATTTGGAAAACTGCATGTATAAATATATATAAACGATATTGTTTGGCTTGAGAATGGCACAAAAACCATGGAAGAAGAATGAGTTGTGGATGGGTTAGGTTAGAGGGAAGGACTATGGAAATGAAACATCATGAAACAGTTTTCAGAACGATACGATAGGACCAACGAAAATGGTTGTGCGGTTATGTTGATGGCTGAAACATGCACTTTAAGAAATATGAACGAATGTTTTGAAATGACATTTATTTAGCTAGTTATGGTTGAAATGTTTGCTTATTCTATATCGTCCCTCTTTTTGGCTTTTGCCTCTTGTCCATGATAATACTTTGAACCCAAACCAAATATCCCCCTTAGAGAGAAAGAACGGGAGTAAGAGAGACAGAGAGAGAGAGACTGACACTATTTTCCTTCATTTTTTTTTTTGATTATTTTTTTTTAGCTCCTATCGGGGCTCGGGCCACTTGTGTAAATATTTTGGCAAAACTTTGACAACATTTTTGTGAAATGTTTGTATGGTGGTATGGTATACGTAATTGTATATTATGGTTATGAGAGTGGGACGGAATAAAAGCTTGTTGCGGAAAAATTTGCATACCTGTCATTTCATTTCGTTTGACATTATTTAATTATGTCCAATGAGAGGGAATGTCGCATAAAACAAAAATTACCATTTCCATTAACATTGAGGAAACTTTGGACAGCCGGCTGAGTCAAAAATGGTTTTGTGCGTTGGATGGCATTTTGAAGTATCTCGAGAACGGCTCATTTAACAAGAAATTTGTAATTTAGATTGAAAATTTAACTATTTCTCTTTCAGAGTTGAAGCAAAAAAGTTTGAAAAAAATCTGCAAACAAAAAAGAGAAAGACATCAAAAGAGATCTCACAAATTTCTTGTACGTTGAGCCGTCATGGGTCCTGGAGATAAGGATTGGTACGCATTCTTCGATTTTTTAAAATTATCATTTTACAACGAAGCCTCTCGGAGACTGTTCGTAAGACGCGCTGAACTCTCATCATAGACGAGAGGGCATTCAAAGTTTCTTCCTATTGTGTTGCGTGGTTAAGAACAATCTTTTAGTTCCGATTCCATTAGCTCCTCCGCCATTTGTTTTAAAATACAACCATCTCTACCTTTGGTGCTCTTGTAGTCAAGTATCATTAGCGGCTTATTTTAATTACTGCATTATGGTCAACAAGAAACTCACTACAAAAGGTTTTGGAACGTCTCTTTTATTTTTCCAGATGCTGCCAAAGATGGTGATCGAGCCAAATCCACGGATTTGAAGAAGTTATCAATAGTACGGTTCCGTCAAAATTCAATACTTTGAAAACGAATTTATCGACGTTTTTGAAATCTGGTACCATGCGGTTTTTAACATCATCATCATCACCGGCTCGACAACCGGGGTCCGGTCCTGGCCTCCTTCAACAAGTCTCTCCACCTATCCCGGTCTTGAGCCGACGCCATCCAGTTGCGCACCCCAAGGCTTCGGGCGTCCTGGTCTACGCCCGCCATCTCTCCAGCGCAAGCATGGTCTACCATGCTGCCGTCTACAATAGAATGTACCACAAAGGACTTTCCGACTTCACTCATGCGAGCTAGCTGCCCTGCCCACCGGAGTCTACCGAGCCTAATTTTTGTCACTATGTCTGTTTCAAGGTATATTGCGTACAATTCATGATTGTACCGTCTCCGGAATAGTCCTTCCTCACATATGGGGCCAACAATTCTCCTTAAGACTTTTCTCTCGAACGCGGCTAAGAGTTCGGAGTGTCTTTTGCTAAGCACCCAAGTCTCGGATCCATACGTGAGTACTGGCAGGACCATGGTCCTGTACAGCAGCAGTTTTGAAGTTATGGTGAGATTTCTGGATTTGAAGAGCTTTGACAGACTTTTGGAATTGAGCATCCGCCCGCGTATTTCTTCTTCTAAATTATTATCGGCTGCTACTATTGACCCAAGGTATTCGAAGGATTGCACCACTTCAAATTCAGCGGAGCACGAATGATTGTTTGACCAGTATCTCAAATATTATGTGCGCACACTACTCCTACGATTAAAAATTACGACACCTGATACTGAAAATAACCGTTTAAAAAATTTAAAAATTTCTTGAAAATGGCTAAGAATTTTTATAAAATGTTTTTGTGCACATGCATTCGTGCGAGATATAATTCAACAACAGCTATTTCAAATTAAGATATTTTTGCCAGTAACTCGCATAGAAAAGTTTCTCTCAATTTCTCACTACCAGCTAAAATCCAATACCAAGATTCGAAAAAATCAATTAATATTGCATATCAAAAATTTCAAAAAATTATTGTTGGATTTTTCAAAAAATTAAAAACAAATTTTTGAAAAAAATCGAGATTTCAAGAAGAAGATACACCCTCTAATTATTTTGCATTGTTTCCCTCGTACAATTTTCTGAAAATCCGTAAAACCGTAAAAGTATCTTTTTTTTCAATCTTCTTTGATTAAATAATTTCAATTATTTACTTAACCTTTACTGAATCAGAATCTTTGCAGCCTTTTTCGTGATAAATATATTTTAACGGTTATATACAAGTAATGTTACTTTCAAAGTTTGAAGAAAACACTTCCAGTTGTTTATATGTGAATCTCAGTTTGATCCAACTTCCCAGTTCGATTTCTTCTAACGGATAAATCCTATAGGCATCTCAGCCTCAAGTAAAAGCAACTAAATGAAACTTTAATGCATCGTATCCTGAGTCAAAGAAAGTAATTTAGAAACACCCTGCAATATTTTACGTTCAAGGACAAGCAGATACATCATGCACTGCTATATTATGTATGTTGTTCTGGAACAAGCATCATTATCTGAACTTACAGCTCAAAGCTAATTGTGCCGCTAAGCACAGTAAAGTCTAACAAAGCCAAAGACGAAGAGACTACAACCACCACGACGAAGACGACGACGTTACGCATAATAAACTCATTCTTTTGCCGTTTTCTGCCCTGTGATTGTGTCTACAGCACATTTTTATGTCTTCACCCATTCCCCAGCGATAAGAAACCACCCACCCCTTCCCCACCACATGCTCATGTAAAAAGCTGTTTAAGCTGACTTTGAAACACATTAGATTTGCCTTCGTATATATGAGTAGTGGGGGGGTTGTAAAAGAGCCTCTGCATATTTTTGGGGGTTTGTTGCAAATAACACTCCTTTAACCACCGCAAAGTGGGCTATAGCAAAACTGAAAAACAAAACAAAAAATAAACAATTTCAAAACATTCCTTGTGTGTGCTGTGTTGCGTGATGTGTACTGTGTGTGAAGTTTCTGATGCCCTGAAAACTGAATGGAAAATGCTGCCTATTTTTGGTTTGGCGTTGGCGTTGGCACTGGCATACTTGTGTGTGGAACAGACTCTGTAATGTTGTTCCAAAATGAAGTTTATTTCTCTCCGCAGCAGGAAGGATATATGCATGCTTACATCATGTCCTCAGCACTCAACTCACATATATCCAGTATCCACCCACCCCCGCATCTATTGCAGCACCATGAAATAATCATTGGGAAAACGAATTGCTGTCGTTCTGTTGCTCGTCATTGTCGTCGTTTTCATATGAGTATGTAGAGGCGCTGTTAAACGGAAGGAAAAACACAAGTTTTCCATTAAGGTCTCGGCTAACGTTGTTGGTTTGTGTTTTGTGTCATTTGGGACCATCCGTATGACACAGCTCATCCAAGGTAACCAAATGTGTTGTGTTGGATACCGGTTTTACTTCTATTTAGGTGGGGGGCATCAGGAGAGCTTGTTCTTTGCTCGCAGTTTGGGGTGTATCTGACGATGAAAGTTCAAAGTGCTTAGATGCATACTTTTCACAAGCTGATGCGATACGATGATGGTTGTAGGGAGTATCTAATAGAACGACCTTACGACGTGGGTGGGGATGAATTCAATTGAATTGATTGAAATGCATTTGAGCGGTTTTTTGGTGATTCGACCGAAGTCCAGGAAGGGTGTTGTTCTTGTTCTTCTTGTTGTTGTTGTTTTGACTTTTCATTTTAGAAAAGTATGAAAGTTTCATCAATTTGTTTGGAAGTTAACACACGTAGGTGCTGTGTATACGTAAGTAGGTTTTTTTTACATTTGATTCAGAAAAGGTTCATTGATTTTAAGATTGTTTAGTTAAGAGCTTTTCCTTTGAATTAAATTGTCACAGCTTTTCTATGGAAAGGACAATTTTAGAGTATACTATCCTCTCAGTAAATTCAGACTTTTGGTAAGAATATTACTAAAATCAAGGAAATGTACTAAAAACCAATTTTGATGGTCCAAAGATTACGCAAAATTTTTGATTGAAAGAATTTTTCGAAATACGAAAGTACTTAGTACATTTTTTAAAGTCGTAAAGAAGTTTCACCTTTTTTTTATCGAGAGTGTTCTGGCTCGAAGGACCAAATGTTTGGCTCTGAAGTCTTGTTTAATTTGTTTTAATTCATTATTATTTTCGAAATAAAAAGATTTATAAGAAATCACAACACCATTTTAATTTTAAGAGAGTTGAAAATTACTGTAGTCGAGATTTTTTATTGTAATTCCAAATTTGAAATTCCATTGAATATTTTTATAATCAAATATTAATTTTTTTTTCTTATTGACGTGAGTAGATTGATTTTCAAAATCCAGTTTTTCTTTGCTTTTATAAATGTTGATTTTCCAAATACGTTGGGTGGTCTATCTTGTCCCGTTTGGGAGAGAGGGGCAATTTTATAAAAAGGGTACTAAAGGTAGTAAACAAAATCATAGAAAAATAACGGTAACACTTACAATTAAGATTAATACTTTTTTATACAGCCGGTATTTTGTACTATAAGCTAGTTTTTAAATCAGGCAAAAATGAGTTTCAAACACAAAATTAGGGAAAAAAACACAAAAAAAAAGTTTAAAGTGTAATTTCTCAAAATCATAAAATTTAAAATAATTTAATTCCTAATCAAAAACCGAAAACTAGAATATTTTATGACTTCTAGTTTTTGCGAAAATTGAAAATTACTGATTACTTTATAGTTGTAGAATAAATGTTCTTGAGCGTTTTTGAAGAAATAGATTATCGATTATCGTGTCCCAATGAAAGATTTTTTGGCTAAGTCAAATCCAGTCACAATTTCAATGGACACTGACAATACACAATAAATATATTTACACATAAAACTGACTGAATGATTTTTTGATGGACTGATGAGATGATTGAAGACATAAGTGGCTCAAAAATATTTCAACTTCGTGTTTTTGACGAACATTTTCTTATATTTTTTTTAACAAACACTTTTTTTCATTCATTTTTTTTTTGACAATAATTATGTTATTTAATGAATGATGAGAAAGAAGACTTAAGCCGTAAATGAAATCAAAAAATAAGGAAAAAACATTTTCGATCAATGTTTTTCGGAATTTTTTTACAATTTTTTTTTTTGAAAAATTTTTTTTTTTGTTAACGAATTAATTTTAAATCATTTTTTTATTGTGAGCGATTATTTTTTTCATTTTTGGAAAAATTAACTGATCGAAGAATTTCGATCAATTTTTTTTTTGGAAAACAGATCCTATATAATCTTAATAATCTTGCATATCAAAATTTCCAAAAATATATTTTTCTGGATAAAAAAAAATTGAACAACGGTTTTTTTTTTTGAAATTTATTTGAAGTCCTTATTAAATTATAAAATAAAAAAACACAAGTTCTTGGGATTTGCACCAACAGAAGTCAAGGTTCAATAGCGTTTGAGAAGTATTGTTAAAAGGTTAGTTCAATTCAATGCTTAAATAATTTTTGTATAGCATATTATGTATAACATGAATAGAAATTATTTGAACTTTATTTAAAATTTGTTTTTATGCCTAATAAATAATTTTGAAGAACATATAAATCGAAAAATTCTTATTTGGATATATACATTATACATATACATAGTTTGTAAATGTATTCCCCTATTATAACTTCATTTTCATTATAATCTCGACAGCCTCAAACCAAAAGCTTATTTACAAACAATAAAATACACATAACAACAATCATATCTCCTTTGCCATTCCACAAAATTGCATTTGGATTACAATTTAAAACTTTATTTAGTTCCTTTAGGCAAAAAGGTACATAAAGGTGCATATGTATACACTATGTGTGCGAATGTTTGAAGAAGGTATGCATTTTCAATTCTGTAAGGATGTGTGTGTACTTTTGATGTATAAAATAAATCCTTTAAATCCACTTACATTCCTTCCAAGTACATATACGACAAACGTACATATATAGGAGCATCATTAGGAAAAAGAGTTAAAGCACTTTAAGCTTTTTAGGAGAATTTACAGACAGACCTAAGAAATAATAGATAAAGATATTTGTAAAGGTATGAACTTAAACTTGTTTTAACCCCATAAATGACCTCATGAATATTTTGTTAAATTCATATCATCATAGTCTTCAATAACAGTTTAAATACAACCATTCAAATGTGTGTATATATGAATATTGAGCATACATAAGGACCACTTAAGGGACACTTTATTTGCTCGATAGTAAAAGAGACTTGCAAAGTAAAATTTTGCAGAATTTCATTTTATTTCTGCCAAAAGGATGATCATTTTATTGATATTAATAAATACTTTATCCCATCAAGCATGAATCTTTGAGATACAATTTTTTTTTTTAAGATATATTTTTTTGCAATCCTATGTGATTATCTTATCTTCAATCTGTTTCTGTTCGAGTGTAACTCTCCCTGTTGCACTCTTGAAAGATATTCCATGCAAATTATGAGCTAAGTTGGTTTAATCTGTATTGAAAAGTTTCCGGCAAATTGGATGAACTTTTTTCTGCAGCAAGTTGCCGATACGGTGGGTGATTGGATAAGACTCCCTTTTCGATAAGCATAAGCATAAAACTTGTTAGATTGCATACCGACTGGGCTGCCGGGTTGGATCTCATTTGCCCTGATGGGAATTTATACCCATTACCACCGCCAATATCATCCATGTCAAAAGATTCACTCAACTAAGAATGAAAATAAACAAAGTTACAAAGGACCAAATCACGAAGAAATATCCTTTAGCATATCGCCCGCCCGCTCGTCGGTCGTTGTCGTCGTCTTTGGTCGTCGTCGTTATAAATATTTTCAAGAGCTAGTGCAGCATCAGTAAAGTCCTTCGGTGTGTTTTTCAAGAAATAATACAAAAAAAAAAAAAATAGCAAAATAATAAGGATGTGTTGTACGTATGGCATAAGTTCATCCTTAGATATATAGATAGATGCAGTGAATTGTGAAAAATATAGAAGTTAGAGAGAGAGTGAGAGAAAAAAAAAACAATCTTCAGAAATTGAAATGTGAACGTAAATTGAAAGAAACCTCTCCAGGGATGGGATGAGGCTATGAATAAACAAGTCACTTATAGGTCCTTGTGTGGCAGAGTTTGTTGTTGCTGTGTTTTGTTGTTAGAAAATTTTTTTTTTTTTGAGGGGGATTTGCTAAGAGGGTGTAAGAAAAAAAAATAAACAAGCAAGATTAAGGGTCTGATTTTTGTATTTCTTTTTATTTTATTATAGCTAGCTACTCATGGAGATGAGATTTTAAGAAGCTTTATTTGAAAAAAAGTGATATGATGCTTCTTTATAATTTTAAAAAAATATAAGGATCAATAAATCTTCGAAGTTAGTGCATAACAATAGCTTTTTTTTTTTAATTTCGGGGAAGGAGAATATTTCAGGATGTATTATATCCTTATGCAAATTATTGCATGATGCAATATTCATAGCATCCTTGATTTTTGATCTTTACACAGAATTACAATTCTCTATTACATAAATTATGTACTTGTTTTTATTTTTTGTTATCTTTTTTGTTGAATAAGTATGTTATTATTTTTCGATTAAATATAAATGTAACAAGCAAGTATAAGTCAATATAAAATATTTAAATTACAAATTATGGTAAAAATAAAAACAAGGTGAAACAAAAAAATTAAATTAAATCACATATACGTCACAGTGTACATATTTTTCTTTTTGCTGAATATTACCTCTTTTAGATAATTGATAGCTAGTTGGCAGAAGAGCAAGTTAAAACAAAGGTTAGATACCCGCCAGGCGGCGAGTATCCAAATTAAACTAGGTGTGCACCAGGGAAGGGTCATGGGTCCTCTGCTTTTTATTACAGTGCTTGACTTTCTGCTGTGACAGACGATAAAGCCAGCATAAGGGAAGCTCCTGTGTCCTTGCAACAGGCACTTGATGAGAAAGGCAGGGGCAAGAACTGATGAATGAAACAAATGCAACGACACCTGTTTTTAGTTGGCCTCTGACAAGTAACAATCCAAAGCCGAGAGGCGGTGTCGATGCTTTAAATGGAGTCTTAGGGTGATGAAGCATTGGAAAGGGAGAGCTATATGGTCCCAGTCAAAGAGACTCTAGATCATGACCACCGTCATTTAAGGAAGCATCGACAAACATTTTTTGCCAAACAAATTTCTTTTTCCACTTAGTTTAATTTTTTTTTTTTTGGATATCTTTTTTCTTTTGCAACTTTAATTTTATTGTTAAACATTCATAAGATCGTTAGAGTAATAAAAAAAATAAATCTCTATTATCACTAATTCATATTCAACAACATAAGAACATGATTTTTTAATTTGGACTTTTCTTTGAAAACTCGTGAGCCGAAAAAAATTTACACGGCACACTTTTTATGACTTCCATAATAGTAGAAAACTTCAAATTAGGCCAAAATCTAGAGTTGGAATGCTTTTACTACGCTGTTCACATTGGACAAATTCCTTCCCAAGTAACACTCTCGTAGCTTTGAGTTTTTAATATGTTCTAAAAAAGTGTTAAAGGAGTGAACTCGGAGACTATTGCTCTATTTTATACTCCGTTGTAGCATCTGACATTTTCTTTTTAATCAAATGCTCTATATTTGAGTTTTAGAACAACTTCAAGCTCTATAGGCTTATAAAGCTTGTTGCTCTATTAATATGCTCTATTACAATTTATAACAAAACCTTGAACGAGCTTTACTTAATATTTCAACTATATGCTTTAAAAAGGCCTTATTTGAGAAAATAAATGTTCCTTAGAGCCACTCAGCAGCTTTTTGCTTTTAAACAAATGTCTTGTTGATCAAAAGACATAAGTGTCAAAAAAAATTATTTAACAAAATAAATAGCTGTCAAGAGGTGAAAAAATCGTTTAATCATTTCAAAAACAGCAAGGCTTATTGGAAAAAGGTGTACCGCAACAAAAATGTTAGAAAGTTTATCAAAGATACGAAAAACAACGGTGTCGACCAAATTGGCCGTGTTGAAAGATGCGCTAGTTTGAGTGTTGAAAGTGTTAAGGATTTAAGGGAAGATAGCTTGGTTGAGAACTCATCCCAACTAAATGCAGATGATTGATGAATTATCAGTAAATTTTTAAAATACAAATACACTTGTTCCAATCCTCTGGCAAGCAGCAAACCGAATGAGTGAGCTGTCAAAACTGGAACGTTATCATGAACCCAAAATAATATATCTAGTTTTAATAAACCAAATCAAAACTTTAACTTTTACCAAGTTTAACGCATTCAGAATGATTTTTTCTGCTTTTAGATTGCCAATCGAAAACGCCATAAAACAAATTGACTGTCATAACCTCATAAGTAGCCGTTTTAGAACATATTGCTTTAAAAGAGTATAGTGTGTATACAAAAAAGCGAAAGAAGAACATCGGGTACCAAGCCAACACCAAAGTGAACAAAATCAGAAACAGGGTGATAACTCTTCATAGCTCATATTTTTTTTAGTTCTGTGCGGGGAAAATGTGCACTCTTCACTTTTTTATAAAATTAAAATAGCTTCTTTTTATGGTCTAAAAAGAATCACGTGACAGTTATAAAATTCACGTAGAATCATATTTTTGTTACCTCACGTGTAAAAATCGTATTATGTATTTAAATTCTTTCGTGGAATTTGTAAACTTCAAGTGGAATTAATAAAATTCAAGTGGAATTTATAAAATTCATTGGAAATTCATAAAATTCACGTGAAATTCATAAAATTCAAGTGGAATTTGAAAAATTTACGTAAAATTCATAAAATTCAAGTGGAATTATATTTTTGTGCTGTGTTTTTGAATTTTATAAATTCTATAAATTTCAGGTGAATTTCATGAATTCCACTTAAATTTTATGAACTTCACGTGAATTTTATAAATTCCACGTGAATTTCATGCATTTCACGTGAATTTTATTAATTTCCCGTGAAATTCGTAAATACACTTGAAATTTAAGTTATCTCACGTGCAATTTTCTGATTACCTGTATGAGTTTTTACGTCAAATTTATAAAATTATTTCACATTTTTGAATTATTTTAAATTTTTTGTGGAACCAACGTGAAATCATTGAAAGAATCGCAGTTCCTTTTGCATGAAAAAGGTAAAACATCATTTTTGATTTTTTTTTTTTCAACCGAGGCACCCTATACGCTATATATAAAAGATGGCTGATAAAATTTCTATAAAAATTTTTTGTAGACATTAGCATTATAGAAGCTCTAAAAAAGATATTGTTGTGGTCCTATTAAAATGGCTGTTTTGGGAGAAGTTATGAAATCTTTCTATACATTTTTTCCATTTTTTTTTCATTTAAATAGTAAAAAATTTATATTTTAAAGGCGCGTTGTACAATTTCGAGGTGCAACATCTACGTTTGTGATAAAAATAAAGTGGCACACAAAATCATTCCTAAGCATTGTCTTACTCATCAATTAAAGTATTACGATCGTTTATCGTAAATATTTTGCTTAATATAGTTTTGAGTTTTTCTTTGTAAATATTTATGTTTGAGAAATTATTTCAAAGATCATTATATACAAGCAAACAATTCTCTTTGTGTTCTTTTATATTTATATTTTACTAACACTTAAGCAAATCATTTTCATATTACCATTTCAAAGGGAAAAGCTTTAAAACTATCTCTCGATAACGTTAAATAGAGCTAAAAGTGCTCTTAATCCAAATATTAATGTGATTTTGTAGAACATATAGACATTTGAGCATCATATTTAGAGCCCGAATAATGCTTATTTTAGCTCCCAAACTCGAAAAAAGAGCTCTAAACAGGTTCTTTTTCAGCTTTATTGAAGCTATAGAGCAAATTGAAGTTAATATGGCCAAATAATTTAGCTTTATAAGCGCTGCCAGAGCTAAATACGAACTAAAATTGTTACTTGGGTTCGACTTTTTTAACTTAAGTCCGTCTACTTTTGTTCAGACACGTGTCACAACTTATTTTGAAATTCACCAGTCGAAAAAAAAATCTGTCTATATTCAAGAATTAATTGAATTGTTTTTGTTTTAGAAAATATAAATTTAATCAAACAACAGTGCTTTCGATATAAAAAAATAAATATTCTTCGGATTTTCAGTACAAAAAAAAATCAGACAGAGAAAAAAGTCACAAAAGAAAAAGCCAAAAAATACAAAAATAAAAAAAAAAACAATTCTGCCTGACATCACCTTATCTGGGGAGTTGGATTAAAAAAAGTTGCAAAAATAACAGAAATAAAAAAAGTACGTATACGCCACAGAGTGCTCCAAAGTATATGTTTTAAATACTTTCGGTTCCCATTTTTCGAATAATAAAAATATTACAAACTTTTACTAAGTTAATAAGAATATCGTAACTTAGTCTAATCAAAATCATTTTAACCACCTAAATGGTTTTCGGCTATTTAAATAAAAAAAAATACTCCCATTTTATCCACCTCCTTTTCAGCTTAAACCCGCATCTAAAGTACAATTTAATAAGGTTCTTAATATTCCTAAGTCTGGTTTAATAATAAAAAAAAACCAAAATTCACAAAAAATGAACCTATACTCTCTTAATAAAAAAAAAATCATCTTAAATCCAACTCCCCTAAAATAAATTCAAAAAAAAAAATCAATATGCTTAGCTGACCCTTTCAAAGTCCCATTAAAATGGATATATTTATGTGTAAGTGAAGAAAAAAACAAGACCCTTTTCACCCTTTCTCTCCCAACAACTAATGACTGCGATTTTTGTTCATCCACCTCACCCCCCCCCCTCCTTCACCATTTTTCAAAAATATATCAATTTTCTGTTAAATACAATTTAAATTTATGTAATCCTTGCTTTAGATCTAACGCACATAATCTCAAGGGTTATTCCCATAAAAATACATAAATCTTTAAAAAAAAAGAAACTTTTTATGTTCAACACAAAAAAAAAATGTTTCCCAAGAGTAGAAAACTTTTTAGCTAAAAACCACTTCAAAGAAAACCACATTTAACGGCTTTCAGGAAAAAAAGTAATCCACAATCTACCACCTCATTTCTTGTCCATAACCTTGCATCCGTTAAGAGGACGGAAAATATATAAAACTTTTTTTTTTATTTTTTGGTGGTTTAAGGAAAGTAGCTAGTTATAGGTAGTTTTAGGTGACTGACGACTCCATTAATAAACGGCGGTGGGTGGCGTGGTACAGCGTAGCTCAATCGGATTTCCATTATCCGAAAATGTTACGCTAACTTCACTTCCCTGTTTTTTCTCTTTCTCTCTCGAAAAATCCCACTTATGAAAATGAAGCTCTTTTGCATTACGTAATTGAACTGTGCAAAATGCTTTTTATATAAAGACACAAAAGGGGGAGCTGCTCACTCTTTATTTTATTTTTTTTTTGCAACAAGCCATCCATCCAACAAATGATTCCCCCACTTTGATATGAAGAACACAGGACGTTCCATGTCAGCCTAGTTATTAAACCCCTGTAATCCATAGACAGACAAAGCTTATATAGACCAAAAATATGTAGAGGGTTGAAGTCGTGAAGGAGGAGGGAGAAGGGAGAAGGGGAGGAAGATAACACACTCTGAACAGTGAATGAACACCCCTTATGCAATTTGCAATGTCCTTGTCGCCCTTTGGACTTTAACCGCTCATATAGCTCGTGCTCCACCCTATCGTTCATCTTTAATGCAGCACACACGGCTGAACACGATAGGATTAGCGCCGCGCAACGAATATAACGAAAAAAAGCCTGAATTTTATAGCTTCACTTTTTTTTACTTTTTTATTTTGCAACGTTTTACTTTTCATCACTTTATTTTCACGTTTAGCCCGCAAGTTGATATTTATGACTTTGCGAGGGTTGAAAATAATGGTTCAAGGGTAGATATCTGGGCAACAAAATTAATTTCTAATTAGATTATATTGTATTGGTGTATGTGTGTTTTTGGGGTTGGATTTGTGCTTGTGGAGGAAGCTGCTGATGGAATAATAATTTATAGACTTTGTTGAATTTGCGATCACCGCGGCGCAGTATATATGGATTGGGTGTTGGAGTGTCCTTTGCAATTTAGCTGACATGTTGCTTTTGGTGGGGTTCGCTTGTTGGTTTTCGAAAAGGATGCCACCCCCACCCCCATCCCCCTCAAGCAAAATCATTTAGTTAATGAAATTCTGCGAGATTCTGGATGACCGTTGGTGTTGCATTTTCCAACGATGCGGAACTGCGCGGCGGCGGCGGTGGCAGTGGCGTTTTCCCTACTGGCTTGGTTGGTTGGTATAATTGAATTGAATTCAGATTGAAAGTTTAACTGAGGCAGAATCAAGGATGGATGGATTGAAGCAGTCATAAAAGTTTATGAAGATTGCATCAGCAATCTGATAAAAAATATTTAAAAAGCATTTTTGTCAATCAAATTGAAAGAGGTCTTAATGTGATTTGCAACTGATTGAGTTTTTTTTTTTTGCCCGGTGGACTTTTTTGTAGTCAGTCACAGGCGTTATTTTAAAGATTTTCTGGGTTATTTGGTAAAAAGAAAACATAAACACCATGAAAATGGATGAAATCGTTGAACGTTACTTATTGTTAAGTGCCACTCGTTTTAACTTAAAAAAAAAAACAATTTTGAAATTTTATGATAATTACAGTACATTATCTACTTAAATTGGCTCTGGCACTAAACAATCTTTTTACATGAACCGATTCGACCGATTCTATTTCTCTCCGTTTAGGAAAGAGGGACGATTGCGAAATAATTTAAAACAGAAAAATAAATTATTTAAAAAAAAACAACGGCAACACCTTAAATCTCATGAAACATTTATTTTTTAAGGATTAAACTCGAGTCTTAGAGCGTGTAGGACGAATCGAGACAAGAAAAAAATTACTTAAAAAAAAATTATAAAAAAAAACAATGGCAACGAAAAGCTTTTTTTGAAAATAGCTAAAATTCCATCCCTTGATTTAGTTTTAAAACCAAAGACAAAAACAATTTTTACCATAAAAGCTGTCAATAAATTCATCAAAACTCCTGAAGAAATTTTCTTAGCTCAAAATCATATAGAAAATGTCTTTGATGAACTTCCACTCCGTGTGCAGAATAATCTTCAATACATTTTTAAAATAAAAATAAAATCACACCATGCAACCCCACCATTTCTATGAATCTAAGTATAATTTTAATACTCAAATCACCATAAACTTTTTTCCTAACACCTAACGGTGTTTGCTGCCTGCAAAACGCAGATGGATCTTGGACAAACTCATGCGAGGAATTGCTTAACTTGCTACTGGATACACCCTTTCCAGGTAGCTTCCAAGCCGTTAGTAGCACGGATAGCATCAGCACAAACAGCTACTTAACCTACCCACATGGTCTAATCACTAGGGAAAAATTGCAATGGGCACTCGGATGGTATCATTCCAACTGAACTTCAATTGAATTCAAATACACTTCTGCCAATCCTAGAAGCTATCTTTGAGTTGCCTGAAACTATCCCATATTCCAACATTATGGAGAGAAGTTAAAGTTGTGTTTATACCAAAAGCTGGCAAATGCTCCCATGTGAACCCAAAAGACCTAAGACCCATAAGCATATCATTATTCCTTCTTAAAACACTAGAACGTTTGATTGAGCTAAAATCGATCTAAAATCAATCCACAATAAATATCAGCTGCACAACAAAGGGAAGTATGTAGAAACTGCTCTACATGCATTGGTTCCTACCATCGAATACTCCCTCCACTAGAAGCAATACGCAATGGTTGCTTTCCTTGACATAGAAGGCGCTTTCAACAATGTCGACACATCTGCAATTGCATCTGCACTGACAAGTCTAAAGGTGGATAAGTCACTTGGGGAATTGATCAATCTAATGCTGAATAGCAGGATTATGATTTCTAACCTGGGCGGTTTCTCGGCAATAAGATTTGTCAGCAGGGACACTCCACAAGGTGGTGTGCTATCCCCCCTCCTTTAGAACTTAGTAGTAAACGAGCTACTTCTGATCCTAGAAAAGGAGAGTTACAGAGTAATTGCCTATGCGGACGATCGATGTTGCAATAGCAGTCTCAGGAAAGCATCCTATTACCTTGAAGGAACTTATACAGAACGCTCTCAATAAGCTAACACGTCGGGCAGATCGATGTGAACTGGGTGTCAACCCACACAAAAGAGATGTGGTCCTCTTCACTAGGAAATACAAAATTCAGCATATAGATCCCCCTTCTATAAATGGCATACAACTTAAATTTTCAGATCAAGCAAAATACTTGAGTTTAATTTTGGATAAGAAAGTAAATTGGAAACCGATTATACAGGAAAGAGTGAAGAAAGCTTAAGTAGCTCTCTTTTCCTGTAAAAAAGCTATCGGTAATAAATGGGGCCTACCGCCCCGTATTGCTCACTGGCTATACTCGTACACCTCGGTAATTAGACCGATCCTAACCTATGGGGTATCAGTATAATGGACTGCAATAGAACAAACAAACAGCCGCGAGTACTGCACTCCGTCTTATGGCCTCCTCTCAGTGGTACAACAATGGTATTGGCCACACCGTCATTCTGAATTCGTTTGGATCACTCCCAAGTAAAAGTGACCACACCATACCCCGACTACAGATCAATAAAAATTTAAAAGTGACCATCCCTTCGTGCTCCGAGTGGTAAAACGGCACATTCTTGAATGAAGAATCGATTCACTTTTACACCGATGGATCAAAAACTGATGACGAGGTTGGTGGGGGCGTGTACTCTGACAGACTAAACTTAAGTCTATTTTTTCGCCATCATTGTAGCGTTTTCCAGGCGGAACTTTTGGCGATTAAAGAAGCTTAATCTTGACTAAAGAAAAACGTTTTATCAATAAATGATATCCGCATCTTTTCGGACAGCCATTGCATATTAGCTCCATTAGATATAGGTGTCATTACTGGACACTGTCTTATCCGTCTTAGCGTGCATGCAAACGATTTTTGCAGAAGCTGCATGGATAAAGAGAGGGAGCAAACAATTCCACACCTTCTTTGTATACGTGCCCAGCTCTGTCCCATAGACGTAGACTCCTATTAGGAGTTCTTTGGTCTAAGTGGGTCAGCCTTTCGCTGACCGCCACTGTAACCTAACCTAACAGTGTTTTAAGTTTTTTTCTGTTAATTTCATATGTTCTTAAAAAATATGAATTTATCCAATTAATTTGAAGCACCATGTATACACTAGTTTTCTTAAAAATTAACATTAATTTTCCTTAAAAAAAGCTTCAAAACTTAAATCTGAAAGAATCGATTTTTTAAAAAATAATTTTGACATACTCTTTCATTTATCGGTAAAAGAAAACACGAATAACCCACAATCAAATGTATATTTAAAAATGAACTACGAAATCACCATTTAATCACCCATTTATTCAACGGATGTTTCCATGTCATTCTCGGGAAATGTAGATTTTTACTTAGCTTAGCATTATCCGTTAAAATATATTTTCTAAGCCTCTATACAAATATTATGTTCTTTGCCAACTTGTTGCTGATAGCCCTAACATAACAACTTCCGGCTAACTTATGCGTGCTCTATGATACATATCATCACCCTCAATTGCTGATATCTTTAAAATTATATATTTTCCCGTAATAATGTGTTCTTGATCTGCATCTTCTAAAGAACTGCGCCAAACACTTTTTCCTTATTCTATACGTGACATTAACTGACAACTACATGTTGCGACAGAACTTCCTTCCTTTCCAAACAACACACCCACCATCTTACACTCGAGCGTTAATATATTTTATGAATTAGACCACGTCCTAAATGCCGCTTGTAACCAAAATACAAAAAAAAAAGAAAAGAAGAAAATATTTATATTTACAGTAATTCAGCACAGAGAAGGCGAGTCATCAAGAAAAGTTGACAAAAAAAAAAGAAAAGAAAAATGCTGCCAATTCACCAACATCACACTAAAACAAATTGACATCGTGCAACCCGCCCCAAACCGCGGCAGCCGTTTCTCAAGGTGGCTCTTGCCAGGTTATTTCGTTCGTTCATTAAATATTTAGGTCTGCGAGTTGGTCCAAGGGGCTGATGTGGTCACAAAAAAAGAAACAAAGATGAATCATTAAACAGATACAAACACTCTGAGAGATGAACGACAAGTCAGTTTTACCTGTGTGTCGGCCGTTCAGAATCTGTACCACAGAACGTGCTTTGAGTACCAATTCCAATTTTATTTTTTTCTTGGGGCCAACAAAAATTGTTGTATACGCAACTTGTGGTACTTAGCTACTCTTTTTTTTTGTTGTGTCCTCTTTTCATACCGTGTAGATATTGTATGGATGAGAATTTATTCATATTTTGTATGCTGTGCAGATTGATCTTATATTTTCATAATTTTTATTTTTTTTTTTCTATTTTAGTATCGAGTATTTTTTGGCACGCGAAATGTTTTCCGAGAATAATCAATTTTCCATTTCACTTAATTTTGTCAAGTTTTTACTTGTTTTTTTTTTTTAAGTGAGGTGACCAATTTTTCGAAATATCGAAGGTAAATTACAACATTCAACTGTTCCTGTAAAAAACAGTTGAACCCGCCATTTTCGAATTTTACTGTTTGCAACTTATTCTTCTTAGCTAAGAAGGTGTACCAGCTGTCTAATAGCTGAACCAATAAAAAAATAAATTTTTTGAAACATAAATGGTTTTTCGAAAATATTTTTTTTTCTTTTTCTAATAAAAAAAAAATGTAATTAATTTATGTACGAACCTATGTAGCTTTGCTTAAGAGCTCGTGATATGTATGTGTCGTTAAATTTACAAGGAACATCAATCAAGCCGTTAATAATTTTGATTGAAGGGAGAGTGTATGTTGTGTATAATATGCACACAAGCATCATAACAATTTTTATTATCACCTTTGTGCGTTTGACAGGTGAAATTTCAAGAACACAAGAGAAAATATAATAAAATATAAAAAAAAAAAAATAATGAAACGAAAAGAAAAATTAAATTAAAACTTTATGAGATGGGTTGAGTAATTGACTTTTTGACAAAGTTATAATATTTTATGATTAATTTTCAGGTTCTAAATAGACGCAATGTCTTTGGGAGAAGTTTTTTTTTTTATTTTATAAGGGGTAAAATAATTTATTATTAGATGAAAAAGTTTTATGATTTTATTGGGTATTAAAAATGTATGTGTAACGTTTTATGAAAAAAAAAAATGCTCGTAAAAAGAATTTTAGCATTAGATGAAAAAGACAGACTATTAAAAAAATATTCGAGACACTAATTTTTTTTTTGGCCAATTGACAATGTGTACGTACGATCTGCCAAAAAAACTTCAATGAATATTACCTAAAACAGAGCCTTCTTGGCGTGAAAATTTTATTTTTGGTATCACTAGACTCACAGTCTGACAGACTAAACAGTAGATGTAGAATTTTATTGAGGGGGGGGGGGGATTTGAAGAAAAGTGCGTATACGCCGAAGTGAACCGAAATTTTATTTTTATAGTTTTAAGAGAATAATATCTAAGAAACGCAAGAATGAACAAAAAACTATTTTATTTTTCATGCACATGGCGTGGATCTTCAGAAAATCTTACTAATATACAGCTTTTACAATTTAATTCTTTCCTTACGTTACCATTTTTGGTCAACACTTATCATACACAACCCTCTAAATTAAAAGATTCACTCATAATCTACCACCTATGATTTCTAAATTTTTCAATTAGGCCCATTCAAACTATTTTGGATCATCGTTAGTCTAAGCCATGTTTTGACCCTTCTCAAAGTGCTGAAAGTCCTTTTAACCGAACTTGTGGTACATGGTAGCGATAGGGCAATATGAAGAGCAAGTTTTGCTGTCGAAAAAATATCTTTTACTTCTTCTTACTTCTTATGGAGATCATCGAACCATAATTCAGCCTCTCCAATAAACTACATAAAACTCATAGAATATTTTAGACTTTTTTTTAAATCGTGTAAGCTACCCCTTAACATATTTGCTGGAGTTAACAGAAAAAGAGAACACTCAGGTAAGTTCTCATCTGTCCACAGTTAATGACTCCAAATATGAAATTAAGAGCCACCTCTTCGAAAACTCAACTGCGTTTGTTGAGGGATAGTTGGATCGATAAATTTGGCGGCTCACTGTCTTTGGTCTTTGGAGTTCTATTTCAATGTCATCAGCAACCGATTTTGAATTATCCATTAGCTCTGCTACGTCTGAGTCCACATTAGTTCTATGATCTTTCGCCATATTAATTATTTTTCCTATATGATTGGGGCATGCAAGCAGGTTTAACCTTTTGGACTGCAGAATATTAACAACTGGTTCACTGAATATTATGCTATAAGTACAAGGCAGGTTATGAAAGAAGTTTGGGCAATTGCACTATGGAGCTGAAAAGCAGTAGTTTTTGTTTAAGAGTTGCCTTCAACAAAAAGATCTTTCAGCCCGTTTACAATACTGCAAAAATTTTCTTTGAAGATTACGATAATTTTACATTTTTCCATCGAGTCATCTAGGCGTTGGAATTCTTGGAACATATTTTCTTTGTATAATCGAGTTGCGATAGAAATGAATTACATCCTTAATAGTTCCTATTGTGTTACAACCAAATTTAATTTGTGGTATTAGGATATTTTTTTCTCAAAATCGCCTGCACGTAAAGTTGTCTTTTCCTGACATACATAGTTGAACAACCATCATACACCAGCCCATCTAAAGCAGAGGCAACGGTTTTTGCATTCATGGTATCCAACATGAACAATGAACTCAACAAATTCTTCGCAAATCGATTTTTTCTTTTCATCATAGAATGCCAATGTTAATATATGTAGGTAAAATTTTGTAGGTAACGAGGTATCTTATAAAATATTAAGTTTCTAATTCTAGTTTAAAGAGGAAATTTTCGTGAAATAAAATGTTTTATGTATTCATCAAAAAATGTTTTCTGATATCCTGCATGCCTACAATTTAATATCGTATCTGAATTGTTCATCAAAATAGATTGAGTGATGCAATTCTTATGGATTTTTTTGATTTTTTTCCACTCAACAATACAAAGTGAACTATAGTGTGTATCGGCCATATTGAAAAATGTTACCACTTTTTTCCGAGAAGCCATGAACACTCTACCTTTACAATTATTGATGAGTACCTAAATAAATTATCCTTGAACTCTTCTCAACTCCATTAGACAAATCGAACTTATATTATTAACTTTACCTACCTACACAAAAAAAAAAAAAACTAAAATAAAACTTTAAATCTTCAAAATCTCACAATAAAAATAAAAAGGTATATAAAATAGAAAACATGTTGTTTCCATTGCATTATCCATCAGAAAATCCACGATTACATTTTATAGAAAAAAAAAACTCACCAACCTCATCCTTCAACCCAGTTAAGAGAGCACTCGCTAGCTCTCGAACAAAATTGAGAACAAAAAAAAAAAAAAAATATTGTTTTGCGCGCTCATCCAGTTGGCTGAGTTTTGAAGTATATATTGCCCAAGTACACTGCTCTGGAGCATGCATTTGCCGTATTACAGCATCCATCATGCTCTTCAGCCTATTTTTCATTTTCATCAAGTGGTCCGGAAACAACACAAAAGCACCCAACCAGTATAAAATTTAACAACAACAAAAAATTCACATACTTAGGTGCCTTGGCTGACGAAAAAAAAAACAACAACAACAACAATGCAAAAAAAAAACTTTCCAGTGAATTGTAGCAAAACTTCCAAGTACTCTGCACAAGAGTCGATAAACACAACTTTTTAGACTTTCTGATTTCACCGAATGGACTGACTCTCACTCACTTACAGTTCACTCACCCTCTTTGGATTCTTTTACCAAACCCAAAGACCAAACACGCCATCATCATCTCTCTGTGACTCTACCTATAGAGTAGTATCCCGTGAGCTGTTGGATTCTTTTGAAGTTTGGATTTTTAATCTCTTTATGGATCTTCTCTATCTCTTGTTACATCAGCCCGATGATGGGTGGTGGTTTTAAGTAAAAACACTTTTAATTTATAATCAACAACACGATGATGGGCTCTGTCGTTTTCCAAACAAAAAAAAAAGGGTCCTGCTGAAAATGAGGGTGGGAAACTGGCCAGGAACCCATTTGAGGCTGAGGGGACTTAATTTTCTTAATGGTCTGTATGCTGAGCTCTTCACTATGTGCTTTCGGTTTTTTTCTCTCCCTGTTTATTGTTTTCACTTCTTTTTTGTGGCCTATTTCATGCAAAAGTAAAAGCCAATTTTCATTATCCTTCTTCGTCCTTATACCGAAACGACTGATGCCATCACAGGCAAGACAACATGTCTCCTTTATATACGAATGAAATAGAATAATAGAAAAATTCCTTAGATAAACTTAATTTGTTTTGATGCATCCGCTCCAAGGATCACCAGTATATTTTTTTTTCTATTTTTTGATGTCTTTTTCCTTTCATGTCATAAACAGGATTTTCCGTGTGGAAATCACAAAAGTCATAATCTCCTCATTTGTCATATCCTTTTTTTTATTTTCCTTTGTTTTTTTTTTTTATTGTTGAAGAAGAATTTAAAAAGGAATCTAATTTTTGTTTGTTTGTGTCTTTGCAGGAAGAACCCATGACTCGTCGTTTTCTCTATTTCACATAGGACAACAGGCTTCGGCGGGTGTCAAGCAATTTGCTGAGACTGGCAAATCAGATATCTTTGAATCATCATCATTCTCGTCATCACAGCAGCAGAAGTCAACCACATCATCGGGAGTTACAGGAGGAGGCATCGCTTCAGCAATGACATCAAATTCATTTACATCGGCGTCGTCGTCCTTAGCATCATTATCTACGCCAACGTCATCATCATCATCATCATCAGGCTCAGGGGGCGCTAGTGATGCTTCGTCTTTGGAAAGAAACGTTTTCGATGAATTTGTAGTATCGCCGATCACAACAGGAGCCGGACGAAGTGAGGCGAAATTCTTTGTGGACAGCAATCACAGTTTGGTTTCCCTAATGACGCGTATTGTTCCATCCCCAGATTGGTTCATTGGAGTTGATTCCTTTCAGGTATATATACATAAACCACCTAGATGTAGTTTTTGAAGGACTTTTGGGTAGGTACGCGTCATCGTCGCCGTCGTCGTCGAACGGTCGTGCGGGTTCGGGTTCGAGTTGGGGTTGGGGCTTGGGCCAGGACTATATAAACTTCAAATAAGCACCATTACTGGCTAAGAGGGTGGAGTACCAATGGGCTGGGTTTTGAGATTATCTCTACCTCGACTGATGACGAGAATATAGACGATGATGATTATATTGTTGAATTGAATAAGGAATTCAACTCATGTCACAACCAAATGGGAATGAACAATCAAATTAAAATCAAGTGGATCCAATTTCTGGGGGATGATGTTTTATACACGTACAATGTACATATGTATGTATACTCAATTTCAGTTAAATTCACTTGAGAAACAAAATGCTTAGGTTGAGATTTTAATCAGTTTACTTGTGCGTTTGCTAAAGAGAACAGATAATGAGTATATAGCTTGATATGGTATTCGATGTGGTGCTGCCGCTGTGGTGAAAATTCCCAAATGGAAAACCACATTAAATCTTGCGTCTAAATAATATATATGTATGTAGTTACATTTGTACAAAATTGAGTCTCTATGGGAAAGAAAACGATGCTTTGATTTTATGGTAGACAATCAAATCAGAAAAGTATTTATTTCCAGAGGATTTAATGATTCCTTTGGGAAGCATTCGAGTGACAAATATAATTTTTTTTTTGTTCGTTTTGTAGAAAAAAAAAAAATATCCAAATTGAATTACAAAAGAATCATTTATATTGGACTCAAGAGAGAGAGAGAGAGAGGGAGTTTGTGAAATAAAGTTTTAAAAAGAATTTTATAAATTTAACACAAATGTAGGATGTACGATGTATTGGTACACATTAAACGAAATTTAGAAAAATCTGTTTGTATTCATTTGCATTTAATTTTGATTGATTTAATTTTGACTAGGCTTACTACGCAGATCGAGCTGAATTTTTTAGCTGCCATACAAAATTCTCTCCAAAATCCAGAGCTTCTAAAACTTAACTAAGCATTTTAGTGGGACAGATACGAAGCTCAAACTAATAAAACCATATTTTTGTATCACACTGTACATAAAGTGTTAAATTATTTCCTGAACTAATTTTTTATAGAATAGCTTTGTTTTTCTTGAGCTTTTTGGAACTTTTATTGGCCCTATGAACTAATTCCCAAATAAACTAATTGATAACGTAAAAATTACTCTTCATATAATAGTATAAATGCAAAAAACATAACATCATCACTTTTGTATTTAAAGAAACTTGGATTTTGTCCTATATACCTCAATCTATATTCAATTATTTAAAAATGAACTAACTTCCACTTTTTTTAATTTGGGATTTATTTTATAAGTAGCAAGTGAATCAGCTACCACATTTATGAACTAAAAGGGCCATTCCTATGAGGTGCGACTTTCGTCTGCGAATAAAATGATTCGCTTGTATTTAACCTCAAAAAAGAGGCTTTCGTGTGTCAAACTCTGCGACCACTTGTTATTCGCAAACGCAGGTCGCAGCGTTTCAGTTCTCTCACAAAAATTACAAAATTTGGCTTTGAAAAAAAAAACGAATTATTCGGAGCAAATACGCAAATAAAATTCTGCATTTACTCCAATAACAATTTTCTTATAGAAGGAAATACTCCCTGCTCCTTTAATATTAGATGAGTATTGTTAATTACTCCAATAATTTTTATTTGTCACTATGTGATGTCATGGATTCGTTAAAAAAAAAATGATAGAGAACTCAAACAAGGTAATCCCGCTATTCCGTCTGTCTGTCTGTACCTTGACCTACAACTTAAACTGCTTTATACGGTTACGGTTTTCCCAAACCTACACGAAGCATGCATTATAACTGAGAAGGTTAGGTTTAAATGGCTGTCGGGCAAAAAACCCGAATCACTTAGACCCTCCATTGTGATACCATAAAAAGAGAAAAACTATAACAAGATAGAAACTTACTAGTCGAACCACTCGGAGCTTCTAATGAATAGGGATAGACTTTTAAAGTCCGTTTTCACTAGATAACTATATTGTCCTCATAGAAGAATTCTCCTGGATGGAGTTTTCTTCTAGCTGAGAAAGCAGGACAGGTGCACAGAAGATGTTGAACAGTTTCCTCTTCTTCTTTTCCATGTAGCTCCTGCTGAAATTGTTGGAGAACACGGCTATTCGTATTGGGTGTCTACCTACGAGTATTAAGCAGTGTCCTGTAAGAACACCTATAATGGAACTAATATGCTTACTTACTTACTTAAGGTGGCGCTACAGTCCGGGACGGACCTGGGCCTAAACCAACATGCGTCTAAAGCCAGCTCGGTCCCTAGCTAGCTACCTGCAGTTTCGCACTCCAAGTTGGTTGAGGTCCTCTCCCACTTGTCTTTCTCTACTGCGCCGCCGCCGTCCCTCGGGATTGGATTCGAAGACTCTCCGGGCCGGAGCGTTGATGTCTATTTGCTCTACATGACCCAGCCATCTAAGTCGTTGGACTTTGATTCGTTTGACCTGGTCAGTGTCGCTGTACAGCCCGTAAAGTTCATGGTTGTATCTTCTCCTCTACTCACCATCTATGCAGACGGGACCAAAAATTACCCGGAGAATTTTCCTCTCGAAGCATCCTAAGACATTCTTATCCTGCTTTGACAATGTCCAAGCCTCAGCGCCATAAATAAGAACTGGGATGATAAGCGTGTTATAAAGGTTCACTTTAGTTGCTCGAGAGAGGACTTTACTACTCAATTGCCTTCTAAGTCCAAAGAACAAAGAAGCAGCGATTCGCAAGAGTTATTCTCCGTTTAATTTCAGCGCTGGTGTCGTTGCCTGAATTGATAGCGATGCCTAGGTAGACAAAGTCCTCAACTACCTCGAAGTTATAGCTGCCTATGGTGACGTTTTTTCCAAGACGTCGCCGTTCTATGTCCTTTCTTGAAGACAGCATACACTTCGTCTTGCCCTCATTGACCACCAAACCCATCTTCTCCGCTTCCGTCTCAATGCTCACAAACGCGCTACTGACATCACGGTTTGATCTTCCAATTATGTCAATATCATCGGCGGTGTATCCGAGTAATTGGACGGACCTTTGGAAGATTGTGCCTCTGGTGTTGACGAGTGAGTTTTGCACAATTCTTTCCAGAACGATGTTGAAGAAGTCGCATGACAGTGCATCGCCTTGTCTAAAACCTTTTTTTGACATTAAATGCGTCGGTGAGATCTTGTCCGACCTTGATGGAGCAGCGTGCATTCTCCATCGTCATTTTGCACAAACGGACAAGTTTGGCAAAGATGTCAAAACTAGACATTGCTCTGTACAGTTCTTCCCTATAGCTGCTGTCCTACGCGGCCTTGAAATCAATGAAGAGGTGGTGGGTATCGTTTTGAAGTTCCTGGGTTTTTTCCAAGATCAGCCGTAGTGTGAATATTTGGTCGATGGTGGACTTTCCTGGTCTGAAGCCACACTGATATGGACCTATCAGGTTGTTGACGAACTAAGATGCAGTCGATTTAAATTTAACAACCCCTTTGAACGTTTCAAGTCTTTACTAGGCCATATTTGTTGGGTTGCCAGGCAACCTGAGTGCATCTGAGGTTGGTTTTCTTTAGAGCTTCCTGCTTTAGCATGAGCTTATATGTAGCGATACCTATATTGTTCCTTACTGGTTGTAGAGGAGTGATTGTTCCTTGTATGCCGAGTTTGTCCGCCCTACAACTGCCCGGAATGTCTCTATGTCCCGGCACCTATATGAGGTGAATATCAAACTGTTCAGACATTCCCCCTGGTGATGTTTGTCAGTCTCTCTCTAAAAGCATCAATTGTCAAGAATGGAGTGCGCCTTCATTCGCATTCGAAAACTTACAAAATTCTAGGTCCCCCCCTCCCCCTATTCCTGCAATAACACGCACACAGGAGTGGTTGAGAGTTGTAAGTCACTTGAGGCACTGGTTCTCAATGGAATGTCACGCCACCAAATTTATTTAAAGCATTTTCAAAGGTTCTATCTTCTTGTCTGTTTTATAATTTATAGATTTGTGTAAAGTCATGAATTATATTCAACATTCTTATCAGTGAATTGGAGAAGTTACACTCTCTTAGCATGTAAATGAACGTTTAATATTTTCTCCAATTAAAAAAAAAAAAAATCCATCATCACACGAATTCATAAATTTATAGACCTTTGCCATTTATTCAGCCATTTTTTTTTCCAAAATTTGTTCAATCTTTCGAAACAAAATATCATCCCACTTTCAAAAAGCACCTCTCCCACATCTCATATTTCTTTGAAACTCATAAATTAAAAGATTTTTTTTCGAAGAAACTTGTAGGTTCCCTTGAAGCACCTGCCGTACAAGCTCCCTGGAACCTACTTCAAGCTCACTTTGTCGGTAAAATAATCCGTCTGTCCTACCACCATAAAACACTACAAATCACTGTACAATCTAAAATCAATTAATACTTCCTCCTATGTACCTGCTCAGATACATACCTCAAAACATGGCAGAAAATTCATCTCAATTAATTTCAAATCTCTCCTAGATTCATTTCTGAAAAGGCATTAATCTAACAAAGCATCACACACACACATATAATATGTATGTAGGTATAAGGATAGGTATAGGTGCGCCTATATTAGGCGTGTATATCACAGAGGCACATTTTGCTTAATAGTCCTTTGGCCATAATCATTATCATCGCAAGCTTTAGCTTCAGCTTTGGTATAAGTTTGCAGCGTACAGCCTCTTTATGGTGCAATATTTCTTTTTACCGCAAAAACAGAGGCGAAAGTTTCCTTGAAATTTATACGATATAAGCACAATGAGCCTCCTTTTTAATATGCACTCATTTATTGCTTATTGCTATAACGCGCGCTTCAGGATATTGTTGTGGGGTATATATACGCATCACGCATCGTATATCCCGTTCGTTTGTATAATAAGGATTTTGCGAGACACAGATTAACCGGAATATGTATATCCTTTAATAGTATTTTTTTTTTTTTTTTTGTATCTTCTCGTTGGTTCAGCTTTCGTCCTTCGGATACTAAACATAATTCTAATGTTTTTTTTTCTTTGTTGTTTCTCCCTTTGCAGCTTTGCGTCGGAGGCTCCTGGATCGATACAGTTACCGTTGAAATGGATCCTCTAGATGCTGGCACAGATAATGGATTCACATTCACCGCCCCCAATTGGCCAACTAGCCCGCAAGGAGTTATTTATCGCATCACATCAAGATATCCAGCACATCCAGCTGGGAGCTTCTTCTATCCAAAGAGCAAACGCCTACCACCGATGGCCACATTTCAGTTCATCAAGGTTTGTACAGGATGCTTTTTTTGTGTGTAGCTTAGATTGTTTAAGATTCATAGAGATATATAGATGAAGTGGGGGATGAATGTGGTTGGGGGGGTGTTGCGGGTGGTTTAATAAATAATTACGACCGACAGCGATTGCTGAATTTGTTTTACTTTCAGTTTTTTTTTTATTAGATCATTTCTGCGCTGTGTGAATATTTTCTTTGGTTTTTATTTGATTCTTTTTTCCAACCTGCTAACGCCGCCGCCGCGCCACCAGGGTGGGGTCCATGTCCTTGGTGGTGAATCAGGACATTTTTAGGATTAGCTATGTTATGATATTATATTGGAGGAAGGATGGAATAATAATTTGTTGCTTACGTTTGTAGTATACCTTTGTCTAGTTAGAATTGTGTTGGGATGTATTTTTATCAGGACTCTGTGTGGGGTAGAATTATATTCCAATTAAGGAGGTTGGGAGATTTAAAATTGATTTGCTACAACGTGGTGCACAAAAATAGACTATACCCAGTATAGATTTCAATTATTTTTTTTTATATTTGTTTGAATTATCCTGCTGACATTTTGATCCTTTCATATACATAAATGCGTAAGCTTTTCAAGAATACAGAACACACAGCGTAAAGTGCTGAATTTAAGAGGAACTACCACCTATGAGGATTATAAAATTGATATAAATGAATTTATTATATAACAACATAAATTTTAGAGGAAGGACGAGCAGGAATATATTATGTACATATTATGTCAATTTAATATGCGGATACCTACATGGTTATTTCACACAAAATTAATTCGATATAGTTTTGTGGGTTTCACTAGGAATATACATTTGTCAGCAGCAGCTCTAGAGTCATCTCTATATATTATTTTAGGTAGATTTATGTACATATATTGTATTCTATTTGAGAAGTGACAAATTGTTTGTGGCTTTTTGGAAGTGATGTATGCGGGGATTGAAAATATATATCTATTGCATAATATTATTGTGTGTATACGTGTGTATCTATCAAAGTACAACTGAATGAATTTTAATTGTTTCGTATTGAATATTGATGGATTTTGGCAAAATAGGTTTATTTAAATTTGGTATATTATTATGTGCCTGTATCTAGATATAGAATAATTTTATTTAATCGGAATTTTATTGGTTACGTTTTTTTTTCTATAAATAAAAAGGGTTAAACTAATAATTTATAGAATTTGTATCTATGGGAAAAATATTTTCAATGATTGTCTTTTGTAGGTATTCAGAGAATATTTTATCAAACAGAAATTAATTAATTTGAATTTTGAATTTGCTTTGACATATAAAAGTTGAATCTAAATTCTATACGTAGGTACATTTATTGGTAGGTATTTTAGTAAAAATGCATGAACTTAAATAATTGCTATTTAATGTTTAAAAAGGAATCTTACGAAAAATAATGTGTAGTGTTTTACTTTTTAGATTAAATATATAGTTAAAGTGTCTGTTTCTTCCTTGTAATTATTTTATAACATGTTGCCCTGTCTGCAATTGTGACATTATTATTTTATGTAACAATATTTGAAATAACACTTATTTATGGTGCGATTTTTTTTTAACTTCCTATAGGGAGTTATTGTAATCGGTCCGATTTGTCAAATTGAAATTTTTGACATTTCTCGACGTTATTTTTTAAAATCAAAAAAACTAAAAAAAAATATTTATAAAACTCGAATATCCTTAGATGGAAAAATGATATTAACTTTAAAATAATTTTATTTTACGAAAAAATGTCGTTTTTGACTACTGGTGAAAATTTCAAAAAAAATTCAATGGACAGTTTTTTTACAAAAAATTCTACCAAAAATTGGTATAAATTGTCTTTCGACTCAAATTTCTCAAAAACGGAAAACGATATTGACTTCTTGTTTGTTTTATTTTCTACATAACATAATTGTTAGCAACTGATAAAATTTTGATAAATATTGAATGGACAATTTTTTAACAAAAAATCAAAAACTGTTAAAAATTTTAAAGAAAAGTACTTACAATTTTATTTCAGCTCGAATATTCTGAGAACGAACAACGATTGTGCCTTCTAAAATATTTTATTTTATGCATAGTACAATTTTTTATGAAAGGTTAAATTTTGACAAATATCTAATTGACAGTTTTTGACAAAAAATATTTAAAAAAATTAACTAAAAAATTGGTTTTTCGACTCGAATATCTTGAGAACAAGCAATGATATTGACTTTGCCATTAGGTATTTAATTTTATACAATAATGATTGTTTGAATTTAACAGCTAAGGTTTGTTTGGTAAAAAATTTGGTTATTTGAAAAAAAACTAAATATACAGTTTTCAAGGTCACAAATGGTAAGTTATCAGTGTGGGTCGCACCCAGCCTCTTTTTTTAAATACGTATACGCCCGAAAGTCCCATATTCGAACTGAATTACAATTTCAAAATTATAGAATAGTAGAGTAAAGTGTAATTTTTTTTCTAATCAATGAATAAATGCACATACATACATATCCTACCATACATATGTATGTAGCAGTGTTACCACTTCCTCTTAATATTGGAATCAACCCTGCAGAACGATCAAAAGTGTTTTAGATGGTTCAATAGTGGTATGGAACATGGTGATAGTAATGTTTTGAAGATTTTAGTTGAATTTTAGTCTAAAACATTTATGATCGAACAATTATTTTTTTTTTCAATTTCTTACATTTTTCAAAAGAGTCAATTTTCTAAAGAATGGCTTGAAACAAAAAAAATATATTGGAAAACAACTGCAAAACTTAAACTGTTGCGGTATAACGTTTTGGTTAGGATCATAATTTTGTTAATGCCAAAATTTATTTTCCAAAATTCTGTATTTCAAGATGCTTTAAATCTAAAATTCTGTATGAATAATAAAAGAAAACTTGATTTCATGATGAAAAGAGTGCGTATTTTTTGCATTTTCTTTCATCTCATTTGCAGAATTTATAAATACAAAATTTTGAAAATTTTGAAAACTGACCAAAATAAAAATTCGGTGTTGTAAGTTAACATTTTTACGTAATAAAAATAAGGATGCCTTGAATTTTTTTTTTCAAAAATCAAAATTGTTGAATGTCTTCCACTTCAGGAGGGGTTTTTGAACCACCAACAGATACGTTTATATTGCAAGGACCAATTTTTTTCCTATGTCAAATGTGCACTAGATTCCATTTCTTAAAAGTTCAATAAATAGGTACGATCAGATTCGAAATTTATTGATATTGCTTTTTATAAACATTAACATATAATTAGCAATTGGAAAAATGGATTTAAAGATGAAAAATGCGTCAACATATTTTTGCTTTTCAATTTTGTAAAAATTATTAAAAAAAGGACCAACTTATTAAGAAAATAAAACGATTTTTGCGTTTCATTAATCTGACCACAAATTTTGCTATTATGTACGATAAAATTGCGAATTAAATTAAAAATTTATAATTATGTACATTTAAGTGGAAAAAAAAACTGACAAAATCCAACCTAAAAAAAATTTAATAATAAATTTTTGGAAAATTAATAGAACTAAGGGTATGCAACACAACCTTTTATTTTCAAAAACCGAAACCTAATCCTAATAAATAGTTAAAAAAAAAGGATTAATTTGAAACAGAAAAATTTTGAGAAAAAAGTAAATTTGTTTATTTTTTTTTCAAAATTTTATGAAATGAAAAAAAAAAATTAAATGTTTTTACTAACTAAAAGCTAAATACTTTGGACCATACATATGTATACATTCTACAAGTCACACCAAAAATTTGGGGAAGGCGCAACGGAGATGCCAACAATACGACGCCTTACCCTATATTCTACAGATGTGTTTGTGTAGTGTAGATAATATTACAATTTAAGCTCAGACTACAATCCATTAAAACCCATCATTGTTTAAAATTCAACAAACCAAATTAATGTTTTAGTCTTTAAAACATTGCTTCCATTTTGCTTGAGTTTATACAAATTCACATTCGCATCTTCTTCAAATTATACCCATAAGATTAAAAACAAACACAAAAAAAAGAATACCCGCATCGATTTTATTTTCGTCTTGCAAAACCCAGATAGTCGTATTTTCGCTTTTCTTATTGAATTGCATTTTAGCACTTGCTAATTCATGCAAATGCCTTGAGAATTCCATCAACTCCATATTACATATTATGTGTCTTTGGCTGGTTTAAAATTCCAATCGCATAATCTAGCAGTGAAAATCCTTTAATTTACCACTTCACGCCACCACGTATCGTCTCACATAATATTATATAGTAGGTATGATTCCAAAGGGAAAATTCAAAATCCTTACACAAATCAAGTCTCTGGGTTTGAGTTTAAATTATATTTTGAAAACCGAAGAAAGCTCTAACATACTCGTAGCTAGGATACATGGAATTGCGCCGTGCTGACACGCCGCTGCCGCGCCGAAATACTTAAAAACCCTTAAGACAAACATAAATTCAGATTCACTTGGGGCGGGAATTCAGAGCAAAAAGGATGTGAGACTTGTGTAGAAGTGAAGTAGCTCTTTCTCTTCCCCATATCCATCCACCCCAGTTACTAATAACAACGACAAAATTAGTTTCTCATTCTTCTTCTTCTTCTCCCTTTTTTTAATTTCACTTTCTAAGGAATTTGTTTGCCATTTTATTGGAAGATGAAAAAATAGAACAAAAATTAATTCTTTCGTTTTTTTTTTTTATTTAATCTCGTTACAGCTCAAGGAATACGAACTGAGTGAAGTTTTCAATTTCGTCGAGGACGATCGCCGCTATGAAACGGTACACACTCAAACACACCTTGAAACCGAACATAACCACGTCGAAATGAATAACGAATTGTCGGCGAGTATAGAGCGTGAACGGCAAACCGAAGTGGGGACTGCCATTCCGGGTTCCGATACAGAAAGGGATCGAGTACGTTCCAAGTTGCTGGCGAAAATGAATCCAATGTAAGTATGCGTCGTCGTCGTCATCGTCACCCACGCACACGAATATCTATCTATCTATATCCATCTTAAAGATAGTACTGATGGAATGTCTTCTCTCTCTTAAGGTGTGTCCTATCTTCTGTGATGCTATGACAATTAGCCATAAAGCTTAATGCTAACAGTTAATGCTCTTATACAAAGCATTTTGTCTGGGAAGGCATTTCTGTTTCTTTTAGCAAAAATGTTTGGAATTCTTAAAAATTACCTTGCAATCTATTCTTATGCGGGAGCATAGGAATTCTAATGATTCCATGCTTTTCCGGTACAGGGTGAGTTCCACAGAAGATGCCTTGAGAACATAAAGCGCGTAGGATATTTCGAAAGAAGACACAACTGGGTCGCATGTACTTGCTAATAATCATACAAAAAATGGTTTTCGGAGTATATTCTCTTTAGCTACTTGGAAAGATAATTCTTTAGATCATCAATATGCTTATCAATTACGACTTAACTTTTGCTTTCCAAGACTTTTAAACGACTATGTTGTATGACTTTTAAGCGTGTGTGTCAAGACTTAAATTTTAGAATGGACCTAAATTCAGGTTTTTCAAAAATCTGTACTTTTAGAAACGTGCGCACTCTTTATTCTTTTTTTTATCGTTTACATAATTTTGAATTATACAGAATTTTGAAATCCAAAATTGTCTGTGTAATATTATGAAAAACAAAATTAAGTTTTATTTTCAGAATTTAAGAATACAAAATTTTAGATTTAGGAATAGAATTTTGAAAAACGGAGTTTTGGAAACTCAATTTTAGCACCAGGATCTTGAAGTTACAAAATTTTGAAATATATGCGGTGATATGCCAGATTTCTTTTAGACCTTAGTACTTATTTGAATCGTATGATAAAAGTTTTCGAATAGGGGTAGCTGTTTTTGAAATTTGGATGCACACCTACATACCTTTGAACGTTTTTTACAAAACCTATAGTTTTGACGAGAATAATTGTATTTTGTGCAAAATTTTATAAGCCACATTTTTTGATCAGCATTTCTTCAAAATTTTCAAAAAATAAAGTCTTTAACTCGCTCATTTTCAAAAATACATAATATATATTTTTGTAAATGGAAAGTATTAAACTAAATACAAACCAATGTTAGTATTTTGAAATCTACTTCCATATTTGCCAATCTATAACCACATTTGGACAAATGGCAACTCTGGTTATTCCTTCTTTTAATAATAGAATAACCTCTAAACATAAAGATTTATATTTTTCTAACCAGTTGCTGTTGGGACCGTGAATAAAATTTTCCCCAAAAAATTTTCTCATCCAAATTTCTCTCGGAATATATTGACATCGGTAACTGGGCTGTCATTTTGATCAATCAAATTCGATCTTACAAAGAACAGTAAAAAATTGTTGGCATTTTCAATTTTAGAGGGTGGTAGAAATTCAGTGGGAAACATTACTCACGATAGCACCCAATAACTGATAAAATAACATTGCTTTTGAGGTCACAACCTTTGGCTTTTTGCATAGAAAACAAACTTAATTTTTGTGCGTATAGAATATTCGGTTCCAAAAAAATGTCACCCGCAAGACTTTAAATTGTATAATGTATATTCATCATCATCATCAGCTCGACAACCGGAGTCCGGTCCTGGCCTCCTTCAATAAGTCTCTCCATTCAATTGTGCACCCTAAGGCTACGGGCGTCGTGGTCTACGCCATCTCTCCAGCGCAAGCATGGTCTACCACACTGCCGTCTACCATAGAATGTACCACAAAGGACTTTCCGAGCCGGTTCCTCTTCGCTCATGCGAGCTAGGTGCCCTGCCCACCGGAGTCTACCGAGCTTAATTTTTGTCACTATGTGTGCTTCAAGGTAGATTGCGTACAATTCATGATTGCGTACAATTTATGATTAAGACTTTTCTCTCGAACGCGGCTAAGAGGTCGGAGTGTCTTTTGCTAAGCACCCAAGTCTCGGATCCATACGTGAGTACTGGCAGGACCATGGTCCTGTAGAGCAGCAGTTTTGAAGTTATGGTTAGATTTCTGGATTTGAAGAGCTTAGTAGGCTCTGTTGGAATTGTATATTTACAGGGCAAAAATTAAGCACAAACAATTTATTTATGAAATTCTTCAAACACTCTTGCCAATTTTGTTTCTCAAAAAACTTAACAAATTTTAACAATCTATAATAATACTTACTCATAATTTAATATTTTCTCAATACGTTAGATGAGATTTTTTTAGCTTCTTTTACAGGACACCCTTTATTTCATTATGATTTTTCTTTGAATATAGAAAAAGCATCTCGACGGATTTTATTTTTTGTTTTTTATCTAAAGTCTTTGTGCACAATTTGCTCAATCAAAAGTTAAAGAAATCAATAGAAAGAGCGTGTCGTTTCCGTTGATGACATTTTATTTTTGATTTTTGTTTTCTTTAACGACTATGTGTATTTTTGTGTACACAGATATCTATCGTTAAACTGTTATTGGTTTGAATCAAATGAAATTTAGTCTTCCCTGTGTATAGATCTTGCGTCAAAAGAAAACCAAATTGAGAGTTAGGAAAATGAAAAGAAAAACAAAAACAAAAACACAAACGTTTAAGGTTTTCGTTTTAACGTTTATGCAATCGGAAAATTGAATGAGCGAACAATTTGTCTATAAAAATGTACACAATTTTTTTTTTTTGAATTTTTATAACCTTAAATTGAAAAGTTTAATTAAAAGAAAAAAAAACTGATAATGTTTTGTATACGTCGACGAAAATTGTTTTAAGCAGCGGCTTATCGGAGAGCTAAAATGTTGGTATTTTTCACTTAAATGCTGCTCATCACATTTAATTTGAAAGTCAACTTTTCGATTATCGTTAAATGTCTTGGAACGATGAATACCAAAGTATAATTTCAATGAATTCAAATGGGAGTCGCTTAGGAAGATTGCTGTCATTATAGAAGTCAATTGACTTTCACACAAAACAAAATGGCAACTAACAAAAATTAGAAAAAAAAACAGCTTGATGAGGCGATAAAGTTGATGACAAGAGCTTTGTATGGTATTGGAAAAGTGATTTACTAATAGGCGGAGAGCCAACAGAACAGACCCTCATCAAGACGCTTAGCTCATGGAGTTTGAGGTTCCGAAAATGTGTATAAATCTCAATTGATTGATTTAACCTAGAGAAACAGAACGCAAATGGATTTTCTAGGCAGTTTTAGTTCGAGTCATTTCTACATTTCCAGTTCAATTCAAAATTTCTCATAGATGTGAGTATTGTGAGGGACTTTTGAATGAATAGTTTCTGGGACTACTTTCCAATGACTGCATCTAACAACGTCAAGCCACCGACATCACAGTCGAAGAAGTTGGTGTTGCGATGATGTGGATAATATGGCGGGAAGGCCATATGATCTAAAAATAACGCCTAAACTGATATGAAAGCTGTACACGACACAGTTGTTCGTCCAGCACTTACATATGGTTCACAGTGTTGGACAATGTACAAAAAGTATGAGAGTAAATTGACGACAGTTGAAGTGAAGATGCTTCGCATGACAGTAGAAGTAACAAATCGTAATCGAATAAAAAGCAAGAAAATCCAAGGAAGCTTTCAGGTCAGAATCGAAAACCGGGAAGCCTGTCCACTTTTTTTGTTTTTTTTTTTTTATAATATGCGCGCGCTCAAGGGGATTTTTGGTTTACCCTTTATATGTATCAACACAGCGCGGGCGTGAAGGATAGGATAGGATGGGAAGGGAAAGGTGTGTGTGGCGTGAGGTACTGAGACTGAAGGTGGTGGTTGTCTCAGATTTTATCTCCAGGGTTGGCGGCTGTGCTAAAGCGGAGAAATTGCCGTGTCTTATATCTATGTCCCTTTATAATTCGCATTATTTTGTTCATTGTCATATTTGTTGGGCATACTATAGTATTTACTCAATCACATGTTGTTAGTGTTATGCCTGAACAACATGTAATGAGTAAACCAGCGGCCCAACAGTGATCAATGATTATGGAAAAAAACAAGACATAGAACTACGGCTGGGATCGAACCTGTGACCATTTGGTTGACAGGCGACCACGCATACCATCGCGCCACTTTTGCTAATGTCAACCTCACAAATCCCACAAGTGTTTTTTTGTGGTGAAGCAGGAGATTAGTGAAGTTCAGTGTTGTTCCTCTACGCGTCGACTTTGATTGTCTACCTTTCTACGTAGACAATTGTGTGAACAATGTAGACAATGAAGTCGACAATGTAAACAATGAGGATATTTCATTCTAATCTGTCACAGTCTTGTCATTCTTGATTGTTCTTTCGCAAGGTTTATTTCTATTTAGAAAGGCAAAAGGTGCGTGTTTCACTTCAATTAAATATCGAAAAATTGAGTTATTTGATAATAAAATGATGTCTGGTCGACGCAAAAATAAAGCTTTTGATGAACAATTTGACAATCATGTAGTCTACATTTTTTGTCTACATGGAACAACACTGGGAACAATCCAAAACCGGAAGGCCTGTCGACTATTTCTAAGTGGACCCATAGTGTTACGAAGTAGAGCGAGACAGTTGTGGTCCCACTCAAGGTCATGACAATCGTCTGTAAATGAAGAAGAAGAAGAACTATGAGATTGCACTACGTTTTGCAATTGCAATTAAACGACATGGTTACTAAGAATTTTGAAGATTGGAAGAGGCCATCAAGGTTGGAGGCCTCCAAAGATCAATAAGGTCTAATAACCGAACTTCGGGGATCTCCCAGGATCATTGTGGGTCAATAACTAAGACTGACTAACTGTGCAGCCTTCAACCAACCCCAAAAAGTCACCAACCAAGTGATTGGGTATCCGAAAATCCGCTTTTGTTCCCTTTGTTCCTTCTCCCGGTTCCGCCTATGCAAAATCCCGGGTGCTCCGTGTTCCCCTCCCCCTGACACTTTGGCCTTTATCTTTTTGAAATCAATACCATTCCATCCTTGTTTACCTTTCATAAAAATGTTTCTCTAAAATGGTTTAAATGGCTTAAATGCAATGGCTAAAATGGTTAATTGCTAATGGCTAATTGCTAATTGCTAAACTGGCTAAAATGGTATAAATGGCTTAAATGGTTTAGATGACTTAAATGGCAAATGGCCTAAATGGTTAACATGCTTAACATGGTTTAAATGTCTTGAATGGTTTAAATGGCTAACATAACTAATGACTTAAATGGTTTCAATGGCTTAAACGAATAAAATGGCCTAAATGGCTAACAGCTAATTACAAATGGCCTAAATGGTAAACATGGCTAAAATGGTTTAAATGGCTAATTGTAAATGGCTAGAATGGCTTAAATGGTTAATATGGCTAAAATGGTTTAGATGGCTAATTGTAAATGGCTATAATGGCTTAAATGGTTAATATGGCTAAAATAGCTAATGGCTAAAATGGCTAGAATGGCTTAAATGCTTGCCATGGCTAAAATGGTTTAAATGGCTTAAATGGCTAATTGTAAATGGCTAGAATGGTTTAAATGGCTAATTGAAAACGGGTAGAATGGCTCAAATGCTTAACATGGCTTAAATGGCTTTAACGACTAAAATGGCTTAAATGGCTAATAGCTAATTACAAATGGCTAAAATGGCCTAAATGGTTAACATGGCTAAAATGGTTTAAATGGCTAATTATAAATGGCTAGAATGGCTTAAATGGTTAATATGGCTAAAATAACTAATGGCAAAAATGGCTTAAATGCTTGCCATGGCTAAAATGGTTTAAATGGCTTAAATGGCTAATTGTAAATGGCTAGAATGGTTTAAATGGCTAATTGCAAACGGGTAGAATGGCTGAAATGCTTAACATGGCTTAAATGGCTTAAACGACTAAAATGGCTTAAATGGCTATTAGGTAATTACAAATGGCTAAAATGGCCTAAATGGTTAACATGGCTAAAATGGTTTAAATGGCTAATTATAAATGGCTAGAATGGCTTAAATGGCTAATTGCAAACGGGTAGAATAGCTCAAATGTTTAACATGGCTTAAATGTCATTTTAGCCATTTTCATTTAACCATTTAAACCATTCTAGCCATTTACGCTATTTAAACCATTTTAGCCATGTTATCCATTTAAGTCATTTAAACCATTTTAGCCATGTTATTCATTTAACCTATTTTAGGCCATTTTAGCCATTTTAAACATTAAAGCCATTTAAAGTCAAGCTTTTAACTATTTAAGCTATAACCTATTTTAGCCATTAGCCATTTTAGCCATTAGTCATTTTAGCCATTTGAGTCATTTATGCTATTTAAGCTATTCTAGCCATTTACAATTAGCCATCTAAACCATTTTAGCCATATTAACCATTTAAGCCATTCTATCCATTTACAATTAGCCATTTAAACCATTTTAGCAATGTTAACCATTTAGGCCATTTTAGCCATTTGTAATTAGTTATTATCCATTTAAGCCATTTTAGTCGTTTAAGCCATTTAGCCATGTTATGTTAAGCCATTCTACCCGTTTGCAATTAGCCATTTAAGCCATTTAAACCATTTTAGCCATGTTAACCATTTAGGCCATTTGTAATTAGATATGAGCCATTTAAGCCATTTTATTCGTTTAAGCCGTTTAAGCCATTTAAACCATTTTAGCCATGGCAAGCATTTAAGCCATTCTAGCCATTTTAGTCATTAGTTATTTTAGCCATATTAACCATTTAAGCCATTTACAATTAGTCATCTAAACCATTTTAGCCATATTCACCATTTAAGCCATTCTATCCATTTACAATTAGCCATTTAAACCAGTTTAGCCATGTTAACCATTTAGGCCATTTTAGCCATTTGTAATTAGCTATTAGCCATTTAAGCCATTTTAGTCGTTTAAGCCATTTAAGTCTATCTATCAATTTACAATTAGCCATTTAAACCAGTTTAGCCATGTTAAACATTTAGGCCATTTTAGCCATTTGTAATTAGCTATTAGCCATTTAAGCCATTTCAGTCGTTTAAGCCATTTTAAGCATTTGTACCATTCTAGCCATTTACAATTACCCATTTAAGCCATTTAAACCATTTTAGCCATGGCAAGCATTTAAGCCATTCTAGCCATTTTAGCCATTAGTTATTTTAGCCATATTAACCATTTAAGCCATTTACAATTAGCCATTTAAACCATTTTAGCCATGTTAACCATTTAGGCCATTTTAGCCATTTGTAATTAGCCATTTAAGCCATGTTATGTTAAGCCATTCTACCCAATTGCAATTAGCCATTTTAGCCATATTAATCAATTAGGCCATTTTAGCCATTTGTAATTAGCCATTTAAGCCATTTTATTCGCCATGTTAGCCATGTTATGTTAAGCCATTCTACCCGTTTGCAATTAGCCATTTAAACTATTTTAGCCATGTTAAGCATTTGATCCATTCTACCCGTTTGCAATTAGCCATTTAAACCATTCTAGCCATTTACAATTAGCCATTTAAGCCATTTAAACCATTTTAGCCATGGCAAGCATTTAAGCCATTTTAGCTATTAGTTATTTTAGCCATATTAACCATTTAAGCCATTCTAGCCATTTATAATTAGCCATTTAAACCATTTTAGCCATGTTAACCATTTAGGCCATTTTAGCCATTTGTAATTAGCTATTAGCCGTTTAAGCCATTTTAGTCGTTAAAGCCATTTAAGCCATGTTAAGCATTTCAGCCATTCTACCCGTTTGCAATTAGCCATTTAAACCATTCTAGCCATTTACAATTAGCCATTTAAACCATTTTAGCCATGGCAAGCATTTAAGCCATTTTAGCCATTAGCTATTTTAGCCATATTAACCATTTAAGCCATTCTAGCCATTTACAATTAGCCATTTAAACCATGTTAGCCATGTTAACCATTTAGGCCATTTGTAATTAGCTGTTAGCCATTTAAGCCATTTTATTCGTTTAAGCCATTGAAACAATTTAAGCCATTAGTTATGTTAGCCATTTAAACCATTCAAGACATTTAAACCATGTTAAGCATGTTAACCATTTAGGCCATTTGCCATTTAAGCCATTTAAACCATTAAAACCATTTTAGCCATTAGTTATTTTTAGCCATGTTAAGCACTTAAGCCATTAAAGTCATTTAAGCCATTTAACCTATTTTAGGCTATTTTAGCCATTTGCAATAAGCCATTTTAGTAATTTAAGCCATTTAAACCATTTAAGCAACTAAAGTCATTTTAGCCATTTTAGTCATTTAAGCCATTTAATCTATTACCTATTTAAGCTATTACCTATTTTAGCCTTTAGCCATTAGCCATTTTAGCCATTAGCCATTAGTCATTTTAGCCATTTAAGTCATCTAAACCATTTAAGCCATTTATACCATTTTAGCCAGTTTAGCAATTAGCAATTAGCCATTAGCAATTAACCATTTTAGCCATTGCATTTAAGCCATTTAAACCATTTTAGAGAAACATTTTTATGAAAGGTAAACAAGGATGGAATGGTATTGATTTCAAAAAGATAAAGGCCAAAGTGTCAGGGGGAGGGGAACACGGAGCACCCGGGATTTTGCATAGGCGGAACCGGGAGAAGGAACAAAGGGAACAAAAGCGGATTTTCGGATACCCAATCACTTGGTTGGTGACTTTTTGGGGTTGGTTGAAGGCTGCACAGTTAGTCAGTCTTAGTTATTGACCCACAATGATCCTGGGAGATCCCCGAAGTTCGGTTATTAGACCTTATTGATCTTTGGAGGCCTCCAACCTTGATGGCCTCTTCCAATCTTCAAAATTCTTAGTAACCATGTCGTTTAATTGCAATTGCAAAACGTAGTGCAATCTCATAGTTCTTCTTCTTCTTCATTTACAGACGATTGTCATGACCTTGAGTGGGACCACAACTGTCTCGCTCTACTTCGTAACACTATGGGTCCACTTAGAAATAGTCGACAGGCCTTCCGGTTTTGGATTGTTCCCAGTGTTGTTCCATGTAGACAAAAAATGTAGACTACATGATTGTCTACGTGTAGACAATTCAACGTAGACATTTCATCAATGTAGACAATCAATTTTATTTCAATTTTTCAACTTTTTTTGTCTTCTTAATCATATAAACAAAACAAATTTGTATTATTCGAGTCTTTCACTCTGCATTTTGTATTTTACACTGTGCAATATGCTACCAAGTTCATCAAAAGCTTTATTTTTGCGTCGACCAGACATCATTTTATTATCAAATAACTCAATTTTTCGATATTTAATTGAAGTCAAACACGCACCTTTTGCCTTTCTAAATAGAAATAAACCTTGCGAAAGAACAATCAAAAATGACAAGACTGTGACAGATTAGAATGAAATATCCTTATTGTTTACATTATAGACTTCATTGTCTACATTGTTGACACAATTGTCTACGTAGAAAGGTAGACAATCAAAGTCGACGCGTAGAGGAACAACACTGGTTTAGGGCCTACTCACTATCAAAAAACAGGTAATCGAAGAAGAAAACTTAAAAGAAATTCGTGGAAAAAAAATATGTATACCTATATAGAATAAATGTCCAACAAAATTTTATAACGGCTCAGAAACAACAACAACATGTTGTTGTCAACTGGAGTTTCATCATCGTTTTGGATTTATATTCGGATAATTTTGAAACACAATCAATATTTTGGAGGATGGAAATGTAAAATTACATGAAAAGTCGCGTGCTCAGCCTTTTACTCTAATCTCTCGGTCATTTTATTTTAACCTAAACAAACTCTTAACTGGTTCTCATAGAAGAAAAAAAGTTTTGGCTCTGAAGTGTTTGAGTTAAAAAAAAAACAATATTGAATATTTTCAAAAATAGAAAACATCGAGTGGCAAATTGCTAAAAATATCAGTCTACGCTAGAGCCATTTTAGCTCATAAAGCTCATTGAGATCGTCTAAAAATGCTTTTCTAAAAAACTGCATTCTTGTTCTCGACCAAGAAGAAGCCTTTAAGTTGGCCACTGAATGCCATCAAGTCGTCGGCTCGACACCTCGATAGGTGGAGACACTTGTTGAAAGAGACCAGGACCGGACCCCGGTTGTCGAGTCGATGATAATGAAAGCAAGACATTTGCCGAGGAAATAAAACATTTTTACCTTCTCTTGTTAATTCCCACAACTGCAACAAAAAATATTGGGAGGAATACCAAACTTTGCTGCACTTTGCTCTTCATAACACCAAGAAGAATGGTAATGGTAACTCTTTCCGAGAGTGATCAATGAAAGACCGATCCTTACCGGGCCAGCTCGTCAGCCCATTCATTCCACTCAATACTAATGCGACCCTAAAGCTAAATACATAATTGATAGATAAAAAAAAACATTGAGTAGAAACGAAGATCATGAATACCAGGTTCAGCTATCGCTTTTATCCAATTCTGTAACTAAACAGAATTATAAAATTCGAGCACCCAAGCACAAAATAAACAAATTCCCTTCACTCCGATCGTAGTATTGTTCTTTAAACCGTTGTTCCGCTGTTCTTTAAATAATAATAAAAGCCACAAAAATACCACCCAGCAAAGCCTTATCGCGTCTAAAATAAATCCTTTCAAACCGACATCAAACACACAATGAATAAGAAACAAAAATGGCTTAGCAATAAAAACTTGCCATTCCATTTTAATGCATTATTCTTCTTCTTGTTTTTGTTTTTGTTGTAGCTGTAGCTGTTGTTTGTGTTGGTCTCTCTATCGTTGTCCTCAATACTAAATTGTTTTGATTCCCCTCACATACAAATTCTTTTAAAATTATACTCCTTTTTTTTTTCTTCCAAACAATATTCTTCCTTTAAATAAGAAAAAAAGATCCTTCGGCAACTATTAATAAAAGTCAGTAACACAATAATATGAAAAATATAAAAAAAAAGAGAAAACAAAATAGTAGAAAGTATAAAAAAAAATATACTTTTTTTTTAAAAAACCATTCGAATGAAATGAATAATGAATGAATCAGAAAAGATGAAACAGCACAAAGGATATACAAATCAGGACAAGCTAAGTTGTCGTTGCTGTTGTCGTTGTCGCCAACAAACGCCAGAGGAAGATTTTTTCATATTTCTTTGTAGGTATGTACAATGTACATATATCTCTGTGCAACTATCAGGGCCGTATTTATCTGTAAGCAAATTGACGAAGTGATTCGGGGAAACAGATTCTAGAAAAAACTTATTTTCTTAAGTCATTTTCGATATTTTGTTTTATGAAATTTCATACTTCATCTACTAAGAGACTTTGTCTTTCTTCAAAATTTGCAACTCAAAAATCTGTTATTTAGAAACTTTGTCCCTTGAACATTTTCTTTCGAAATATTTTCTTTTCGAAACATTTGTTATGTGTAACTTGCTGAGTGTGTCTTAAACCACAGTATTGAAATAAAATAATTCATATATAATGTATATAGAAGTCATAATAAAACAATTTAAAATTCAAGACTGGATTAGTCAAAACGCTTTTTTTGTCTCATGAAACAAAAAAAAAACAATTCTAAGGATTTTCGAATTTTCTCTGACTAGATTTCTAACGTTAATTTTGTAACATTATGTTTTTGGTTTAAATGTTGAATAAAATACATTTTTTTGCTCGATGAGACAAATATGATTTGACTGATTCGGTATATTTAATTTAAGCTTTGATAATTTTAAATTTGGCTTAAGGATTAACTTAATAAACTTTAACACATATCCAGCTTAAAAATTAGCCCGACCAATATAAAGAAGAAACAGTCGTAACTTAATCCGCAACTGGTAAAACAACAATCATATTATTATGTGCGGTTCTCTCATTTTATTTTGAAAAGTTTAGTATAGGTATTTGTTTTTTTTTTTTTTGTTAGTGAATAGGAAATTTTAAAGCGATTCAAAATAAAATATGGCACGGGAACCTCAGCTAAGGATCTGTATTTTAAAACAACGGTTGTCAATAAAGAAAATTATTAAATAACTCCAATATAAAAATAACTGACTTGATGCATCTTCTTTAAAATGCCCACGAGACCCACAACACAAAAGACTTTAATAAAATTCAAAAAATTGTCTTATTCAGTTGAAGCGCTTATCAGATCTTGTTTTTTTTCGAATTAAGACTGATTTCTATCTGAATTCAACGGATTAATATTGAAAATTATACCTCGAATTTCATTTACTGAAACCTTTCAAAAAATTGAGGGAACGTTTTTTTTTTTCTTTATAATTAAAAAAAAATTATTTTTGTTGGAAACGGAAATAAGCCCGTACAAAATAGTACAATAAAAATAAAAAGTAAAAAAAAACTTTTTTTTTCGTCCTCATCAGCGAATGTTTCGCTTTGGTTTGAATTATTCCCGGTTGCACGAAAAGCTTTTAAATATTTTCTTTTAGAAAATACATTATCCCACTTTTTTGACATTGTGTTAATACTCAGTACAATAGTGTGGAGGAGCTTTAAAATGTTATTTCGCTTGCACTAGTTTAACTTTTTCGTTAAGTTTTAAAGACAGTTTGCAAAATCCATGGATAGTTCGCAAACGGGTTGGGGTCGAAATCCTGTATGTGCCAAAATCCTGTATTCAAAATCCTGTATGCCAAAATACTGTATGTCAAAATCCTGTATGTGCAAAATACTGTATGAGCAAAATACTGTATGTCAAAATCCTGTATTGCAAAATCCTGGTTGGTCAAAATACTGCATTTCAAAATACTGTAAGTCACTTTTTTACATTATCAAAACGATATTTCTTTTACAGTCTTTTTTCAGAACTTTGATAATCGATAATAAAATATCAAACTTAAAAAAAAAGCAAGCTTATTGTTGATAAATATATGTAGGTAGGTACCTAATTAGGAGCTAAGAGAAAAAGGGAGAAAACAAAATTCTACACTTATTTACATCTTTTTCGTTCACTTCATTTTCCCTCTAAAATTATTTCTTGAGTTCTCTCAATTAGTAATTGTTTGCTTACTCTTTCTTACTTTCTCTTTTCAATTTTTCTTCTTCTCTTTTTTTGTGAAAACATAATTTGATTTCATGAATGAATTATACCAACTTACTTGTCATACATTTGAATGCACATTATTTTAGCCGCGCAAATAAGAAATGTGTCATAATAATATAAACCGATTTTTATCTTTAAACGTGATTTGCGGCTAAGCTAAGCGTCCTAAACCCCCTAAAGTTTAAATCTTCAAAAGTGATTTTGGCTGAAATATGCATTATGACATACCCTTATGAACCTATTTGTAGAATTATTTTTTTATTTGGTAATTTTCAAAGGAATTATTTACTTTCTAACTGTTATAAATTATATTTGAATAATGTCAATAAACGAAACACAATTAATATTCAAAACATAGTATTATGCGTATTTTTAACGGAAATTTCTTTAAAAAAAAATACAGTATGAAAATACAGTATTTTGTCGTACAGGATTTTACAAAACAGGATTTTGCAAGTCAGTATTTTGCGCATACAGTATTTTGACGTACAGGATTTTGTGTTTACAGTATAATGACATACAGGAATATGATCTTACAGTATTTTGACCAAACAGTATTTTGTCATACAGTATTTTGACATACAGGATTATGACCCGCTCCCTTCGCAAACATCGACTAAAAAACGTTCACAGAAAAAAATTCGCATAAATTTCCTCCACATAACAAAATTTACAATTTCTCTCTAGAAATAATTTGCTAAAAAACATTTATAAAGAAACCCGAGTTAAAAAAAAAAAACGGATTTCAAAAGTATATTGTTGATCAAGGCTGCAATTATTTTTAGATAGGGTGGCAACCATACCTAAGTACTCGATTCGTGCTCTACTTGTCATCTCCTTATTTAAAATTACAATTTACAAGATGATTTTGTTAGCTAACTTTCCTAATCCACCAATTTAAAAATACACAATCTTAATAATAGTCTTTTGTTTTTTTTAATTTGTTTTTCCGCCACAGTAATAATTCAACAAAAGTTGTCCCGAAAAACGATAAAAATGCAATCCTGCAAAGTATCGCATCCAACTACAACAATAACAACAATAACTATAACTACAACAGGACCAATAAACAACACAAGAAACGTATTTCCGGTCGTCGGTCGCGTGACTGTCGTGTTGGCCATTGGTCCGATTGGAGTACGTGCAGCAAAAGCTGTGGCATCGGTGAGATGCATCGATATCGAAAGATTATAAAACACGGCAAGAGAGGTGGACGACCGTGCCCGGCGCTGCAAGAATCAAAATGGTGCGGCTCAGAAAAAGGATGCCATTCGCCTTTGACCTATTTCAACTGGTAAGGATTTTTTTGCTTTTTTGTTTTTTTTTTTTTATTTCATTTGTTGAAGGATAAGTAGGAACATAGTTTTGATATCTAGTTTATTATGAGAACTTGTCATTGGCAAAGTGCTTAATGCAATTATCCTGTCAAAAGTTAACAGCGATGACAGCTGCTGCAAAAATTTCAATCCTATAGCTATGTATTAGAGAGCTGTTATTATCTATTATTAAATAAATTATTTTTTCTTTTTTATTTTTTTTTCACAGGTCGAACACATGAACGTAAATTAAAATAAATTTAAGGTAAAATTCAAACAAACAAAAATGAAGTGTATTTAATATATAAATAATAATAAACCAGTAAAAAAAATGAAATTGCAAAATTCTTATAGTTTGAAAGAAAAGAAAAAAAAAAATTACGCCGCAATATATGTATATCAAAAATCGAAACAAAAAAAAATAACACAAAGTTTGCTTTTAAAAATTAATTCATCGCAACAATAAAATCGTAAAGAAAAACAAAATAATGAAAATATAAATTGTTAAAGAAAACCCCAAAATTTAAATATTAAGATAGGACTTTTGACAATATAATCAACTCTCAATTCGATTTAGTAGTAAAAAAAAAAAAAAAAAACTTTAAAGCAAAAAGTGGTCAGACCTAAACTCCGCATTGATTTTGCCACGTCCTTTCTCAGAAACTTATACAAGAAATTGTATTACAAAAATAAAAAAAAATATAATACAAATTCTAATGAAAATATAAAAAAAAAATATAGTTTTAAGATATTGGTATAAGCATAATCATAAAAGAAAATATTATTTAAAAAAAAAAAAAACATTTTTTTCATTAAAAAAAAAAGTAAATAGTTGTAATATTTGTACTGGTTACCGCCCTAAGTAATGAATGGAATGACACATATTTTCATAAATAAAAACAAAAAATACCAAAGAACTTAATTTATAAAATATTTAGATAAACCTTATTCGAAAAGCTGTTCATAAATAAATTAATAAAATAAATCGTACAAAATGAAAATAAATAAAAAAAAATAATAATAAATTTATTATTTTCGTGTGCAAACAACAAAAATCAAATCTTTAGAATAACAACAACTAAAACCTAAACAAAATACAAAAACAAAAAAAAACAATGTAGTAGTGTTCAATGCAAGGAAAAAAAAATATTTATGAAATATGTTTATCAATACAATATTGTAGATACCGTACCTTAATGATTTTGATTATTATATTATTTTAGTTGTTTCCATAATAAGAAATAAAATCTTTGTAAAAGAAATATATAAATACAACAACAAAATACAAAAAACGCAAACAGCATACATTGTAAAATTGTAGTTTATAAACAAACAGAAAAAAACATCAAGGTAAAATCGAGAAATAAATATATATATAAATTTTTGTATAAAGTATTGACAGTGTTTTTTTTTTGTTTCAAAGGAAGTTTAATTTTGGCTTTAATTTTGAAATCCAATAAGAGGTGTTATTTTGATATGTATTAAAAAAAAAGCCCATTTTTCAGATAAAAGATCTTTCAATATAAAGCTTACACAGCAATATCGTTTTCATTAAATTGTCCATCACCAAATCGCTCGATAACGCAATCTATTCACTGCAGCTATTGCTCCAGCTTCATTTTCGAAAAATTAAGGTACAACGACCCCGCCGGACCTTAAACCGCACCAAACAGTCTCTCGTTTAGGATGGAGAGGCTTTTTAACAATAAATCTTTGGTTTTCCGAGCACCAGATGCGACAACTTTGTTTGTACCCACCGAGGTGGAAATAGGCCTCATCAGTCAAGATGATTTTTCGATGAAATTCCGGATCATTTTCATGCATTTCAATTTCAAGGACCCACTCAGCATAGACACGAACATGTTGATGATCGGCCGGCTTGAGTTCTTGTATTAACTGAGCTTTATGGTGTAATGACGTTTGTGGAATGCCCAATTCCAAAGAACGACTAGGAATAGACAAACCTGGGTTATCTTCAACACTATGGGCTACGGCAGCAATATTCTCAGTTGTTCTTGAGCGACGTGCACGGATTTTAATCTTCACATCGCTTACTTGTCCCGACATCAACAGCTCAAATCTTTCCACCAGTTTCTGAATCACGGTCCGACGAAAAGGTCAAACAAACAAACCATCATTGCCAAATTTTCGAAATTTTTATAGTAAATTTTAATAATTTCATTGCATTGTTGAAGCGTTTATCTTCCATTTCTATTAATGGAGTAGTTTCTACTTGTCAAATGTGAAAAATTACAGCTTCAAGAGTGACAACTGCTGAAACAGCGGGCAATTTAAAATAACGCCACTTGTTGTAAGACCCTTTATTATGTAATATCTGAAAACAGTTTGGAAATGGAACAAGAATGAAGTTTTTTTAATGACTCATGGAACCACTTTTTCAACCGGTCCCAATATACGCAAGTAATTAATGGGGATACTTAGCTACATAGATTTTTTTTATAAAAAATAAAATTCACGAATGGATCGAATGAACTTGCTCACATGTTAAAGCAATTAAAAATAAAAATATGTTTAATGATGGTCCGTACTTCATACCACCATACAAAATTTTTTTATTCACATCTAGGAATTCGACATTTTTGAGAACGATTTTCTAACATTTGTATGGAAGGTACCGTTAATAGAGTCTTAATATTTTTACTGATAGGTTTTACGAACGAAATTTGATCAAAATTTCGCGATGGAATTTTTTTACAAATCCAAAACATACCCTATAGTAGATACTCATTACAATCGCTCGTAAAAGAGACTTGGGCCGGTATTCACCGAGCGACTATAACTTTATAAGCGCTCAAAAATATCCCCATCTTTAGGTCATCCTAAAGATTTTTTTATGAGCTAATGAGGGAGATTTTTTGAGTTATGAGTGCTGATTAAGTTAAAAGTGCTTGGTGAGTACCAACCTTAGAGAAAATATTTCTATTTAATAGGTGTATTTATACCAAATTGCATCAAATTAAAAAATTGCACTTCCTATTAAAGACTTAAGGTTCCATATTTAATTAGACGATGTTTCATAACAAACTTTTCTCAAAAATGTGTCAAAAAAAAATTTTTTAATTTATGATTTTTGGATTTATTGTAGGTTTTAATTCTTCCAAATCTATTATATAAAAATAAGTCGAGTTTTCCTTCCTGACGCTATAACTCCAGAACGCACGAACCGATTTCCACGGTTGGGCATTCGTTGGAAAGATCTCGGGGTCCGTGAGGTTTATAGCAAAGAAAATTCATGAAAAATTTTAAGAGAAAAGCAGGCAAACAGGGAAAATCATTTTTCATACAAAGCGCCATCTCTGATACATAGCATGTATTACAAAGGCGCCAGTACGTGGTGTGTGAGTATCCCTCACGAAAATAAGTACGTTTTATTTTATGTAGATGGCGCCGCCGGTGCGTGAAACATTGTTTTGTTGGGAAACCGTCCGCTTTGTTTGTGTTAACGTCAGACCAAAAAACAAAAACTGTGGTTTACCAAAGAGCACTTCAATGAAACGGATAATTTGATGACACGTATAACGTTTCGATTCAGTATTTACTTTGGATTCACTTTCATTTTTTACTTAGAGAAGTTCAACTAAAATACACTTCATTTTTGTAATCGAAATGAATTCATTACTGTTGTGAAATGAAATAAAATTTTCCTTTTCAAATATAAAACAAAAAATAATTTTTCTTCATCTTTTAATCCCCAAACGAAATGTTACAAAAAACGAAGCCATCTGGTGGCGAAACGGAGTTCGCCGGGTTTTGCTAGTTAAATATGTTTATTTAGAAAATTTTATTTTCTACTAAAAAAATTTGAAGTAAAAATCACATACACACATATTTAATTTTTTTCTATGGCGGTAAATCCTTTCCTATTTGAACTCGCTAAAAAATGGAACTATCCTACCAATTGTACCATTTATGGAAAATATTGGTATTCTTATCGCTACAGGCAAACTCATGCTAGTGCAGGATGAGATTAGGGCAACAAACCTTAGGTGGAATACCATCACCACTTGTGTAGCGACAAAACTGATCTGGCCACAGATAATTCTGAGACGATCTAGATGCTTGTTGTCCCTAAATAGATCGCACATTAGCTCCGTAATAGGTGTCATTATTTTTGTTTTCTCTACCGACTTCTGCAGAAGCTTAAAGACGAAGAGGAGGAAGAAACAACTACTCATCTTCTCTGTACATGCCCTGCTCTATCCCAAAAACGTAGACTCCGCTTGGGAAAATACTTTCTTAACGATCTCAGCGATCTTAATAATTAATAAAGACATAAACAGTCTCTCACGCTTTATAAGAAGCTCCAAATGGTTCAACGAGTAGGGAGAAAATCTCTAGATTCATGTGGCCAATCCTGGTCTAAGTGTGTCAGTTTATGCTGACAGCCACGTCAACCTAACTTAGTCTTTTTATGAAAAAAACGCGAAACAACTGTCTAAATTTACATGGCACTATTCAATTTTATGTTTTGAAAACACAATTTTATTGATTTACGAGTACTTCGCTGGAAACACGTCCGAGATTCAAGGAAAATTCATACAATACTATTTTCAAATTTGAAAACGAATTTATTTTTATGAAGCTGGCAACATTGTAATATTTAACTAATATTTTTATTTGCACCATTAAATTAACATTTATGAAAAACACTTTTGCCACCAATTCTTCTTCAAGCTATCTTTAGCAAATCGAACTTTCCTTTTAGCTTTGTTGGTTTCAATTTCTCTGCGATATTCCACATACTTGGGAATGGTTAATTTTATCAATCCCGCTATTGTCATACAAGTTCCAGAGAATACAAATGTCACCCAATAATCCACAAAATAATCATTAAGAATACCCGCAACATTTGTTCCAATGAAAACTCCAATTCCCATGACCATTGTGGCTAGTCCAAAAGCATTTGTTAGCCTTTCCAAGCTTAAGACTTTTACATAAATAATTGCTCTTAAAGCGGAATAAGATGCTGTAAGGATACATAATATTATTTTGTTTATTTTCTTAAATTTCTCAGAACCTACCTGCTGCAATTCCAAAGCACAACGCATACAAAAACTGAAAGATTTGACTACTTTGCCCAATGAATCCGCTGAACAGGGTGACAACGCCACCCAATATCATGCCACTGCCAGCCAAATAAGCAGGATGAAACTTTATTTTATAAGCCACAAATCCCATGGTTATTCTAAAGATGACATTCGTTAGACCAATAACAACTGGCAGAAGATTTGCATAGTCTTCATCAATTTGGGCCCGCTCTTCAAAGTATCATAGTGAGATGATGAATTTTTGTTAGAGGTACATATTGATTTACCTGTGCTATAGATGAATGGTATATTGAATCCCATGGGAAAGAAAAACGAGTCCAATAATAACAACCGAAATTCAGCTTTATTCAGTAACTGAAGATCAAAGAGAGCATAAAATGCTGACTTGATCTTTGTTGGAATCCAAGCAAACTTCGCTTCTTCAACCAGAATCGTCTGGGATGTTCGACGTATTACTGATAAAGTGTAGCTGACTGATCGAAACTGAATGTATGAAAGAAACAATCTTCACATTATTATTGCTACTGAAAACAACAACTAACTGTTTTTGCATTTGTTTCGAAAACCTCCGTTTTTCCCAAATCACTTCGTTGATTAACATTAGTTGAATTGTAATCCGGTGGGCCATCGTAGAAAATATCCTCCCTGTCTAGTGGATCGTTATTGATTACAAGCCGCTTAACATCGGATATATTAGCAGACCTCTTTTCAATGCAACAAGAGCAGACTTTTTGATAAAATGTTTTTTCTGCGAAAGTTAACAATTACACCCGGGAAACATAAGTTCAACAACTAATCTGTAAAATACCAATGTTCTGATCAAGGGTACTAATTCCATGTTCCAGAGTCTTCCCACCACATGTTGTCGTACTGTTACTGTTTTTGAGAAGATCAGAATTTCTGTACACAGAATATCGATTTGATGCTATTTCAGTTGATGAAACTGTTCCTTCATCTGAATCTTCATCTCTGATTGCCTGTGAGGACATTACAAATTAGTGTATTTAATAGTTCAACCTTTCATATAGGTGCTAGTACTTCAACAAATTGACCAATTTTAGATGGTGTTACCTCGCGGTAAGTACATGCTAAAAGTCCAACGATTAGAAGAAAAACAACATGGAGTCTAGTTGCAATTCTCCAACCGAATTTCTCCACAATTTCATTATTAAAAATTGATAAACAAATCACACCAACGCCAGATCCCGAAGATGCTATCCCACCAACAACTGCTCGCAATCGTTCGAAGTAATAGTTGATGATTAAAGAAGTACTTACAGCAATGATACCCATTGCTGGACCAGCTGAGAAAATTATCAAGTCATTAAATGCTGATGAAGAAATTTAAATTTAACTGACCTATGGCCCCAAAGAAGAAAATAAGCATGAAAATTCCGTTACTAAAACTGCCCATAAATAAAGCAAATGAAGAAATTAATGATCCTATTACTGCCACAGGCCGAAATCCAAACTTATTGATGAAAGCACTTCCCAGAGGTGCTGTGAAGCAGTATATACCTTTGCAATGATTTAATTTGAGGAAAGCGAAATCAGTTTTTAATATTCGTGATACCTATTTGTGTTGAAGCAACAAGAGCCGTTTGTTTATAGCTCAATGACATTTCCGAAGCAATATGAGGCAGAAGTACTCCGATAGAAAAAATGATTCCATCAACTATTGCCTGGCATAGAAATGCTGTTCCTAGAATCAACCAAGCATATCCTCCATCTGGTGGTATTACCATGTAAATCTGAAAAAACAGAAGCTTATAAAAACTGAGCTTTATAGAAGAACATAATTTTCGGATTTTACAAAAGCTTCTGCTTTAGTGACTTTATCACTTTTGGTCAGAGACTTAAAAAACTTATACACTCTTGAGTCCGAGCTATTGTTGATGTTCAGTTCTTCATGTGAATTTTGACGTGATTTAGTGCCTGGAACCGGATTCACTTCAACATTGTTATGATTGTGATTTATTAAGATTGATTTCTGAGCAGGAAGATTCGTATCCAGAAGAGATTGGGTTTGTATTTGAATTGAAACATTTTCTTTGCTTCCACTCCTGCGAATGCGGAACTCTTTAAAATGTCATAAAAGTATTGACTAGCCTATCCTGCCTTGTCACAGACCCAATCCTTAAGGCAATTGCAAGTTTCGTAGAGAATTTCTATAGAAAATGCCAGATTTTGATTGTGGATGAACCCTTCCGATTGGTGATGCGGTGGAAATTTTAACGAACCTTGCAACCGCACTTACGGTACTATGAACACCGAAGAAAAACTCCCTTCGTAACCTAAATTGCACCGAATTTCGGGTTAACAATGTCATACCGTGCTAGCGCAAAAAAAAATTCCCTTGAATTTTTCCCACAATCAATTTTGTGTCGCAGTTTCTTTCTGAATATGGCAACTGTGCTGTCATTTTGATCGACCAAATTCGAGCCTAATGGGAAATTGTTGGCATATCCAATTTCATAAGATTGGGAAATTTTGGGGGAAGTTTAATTAACGATAGCTTCCATTATGCATGAACTCTAAGTTTCATGAAAAAAATATTTCTGGCGCGACGGCTGTCATCATCATCCATTTTTTCAATGTTCATAGTATGAATCTATTACGTCAGAACTTTTGAAAAAAACTGAACATTTCGTTTGCATATATAAATACATACGTCTCTAAAGTTCTGTCATCATTGTTTTCAACGGTGTTTTCAGTCGAAGCTTGGGGGACATCTTGATTATCTCTGCGAAATAATGTTGTTTTTGTGGTTTCATAAAATTCTTTAATCAAGATGTTGTATCATTCATTGTTTGCTTACCGATCGTTATTTAATTCAATATCAGGGTTTGTATCGGTTTTATTTGTATCTCTGAAAAAGAATACCGCGTTACATGCAAATTATGCTTTGATTGAAAGTTACAAACTGTAAATTACCTTTGTTCTGTCATTTTTTTTTTGATGTTTTATTGTGAATAGAAATTTTAATTACTTGACATTCACAGTATGTACGTAATTCTAAATTGTGATATAATTTTTACTACAGTACGCGTTATTATGCAATCAAGAATTTGGCAAGAGTATGATAACCGGGGCGCCGAGAAATGATAACGAATTTTTGTAGAACACGGCAATACAAGCAATTTTTACTATGAGGGGGGGTCTATCTCCCCCCGTTTAGGCGATAGGGGCAATTTAAAAAATATGTACGTTAAATGGAAAAAAAATAATTAAAAAATAACGATAATACTTAAAATTAAGTATTATACATTATTTTAAAGCCAACATTCTATTCTATTATCCAGTTTTTAAATCAAGTCAAAACTATGCATAGTTTTTGAAAAATTTAGTTTTAAACTCAAAATTTGAGTAAAAAAAACAATTTTAAATTTCAATATTTCAAAACCATAAGTTTATAAATAATTTTTTCCTTAAATAATTTGTTGCTCTTATTAATTTTCAATCAAAAACTGAAAACTAGATGATTTTATGCCTTTTAGTTTTTGAGAAAATTGAAAATAACCACAAGTACTATTTTAATTTATTTATGTTTTTTTTTGCTTGAGTGGTCTTATTATGATAGTAATAATGGTAGGTGCGAGTTTGAGTATATGCAACAGTGGGGTGTGTGCGAGTTTATATGTATGCAACAGTGGGGTGTGTATGTATGCAACCCCCCTGCTTGGGCCCACTATAGGATTTGGGGTAGGTGCGAGGTTGGGTGTATGACACACCGAGGTGTGTATGGGTGGTGCAACCCCCCTACTTGGCCTCATTATAGGATTTGGGATGCGTGCAACATGGGGTGGGTGCTAAGTGGGGTGCATGCAAACTTTCTTTTGCATTTAAATAAACTGGATTTAAGAAAAATTTATTTATCCTAGGTATTTCTTTATCCATATTCGATTATAATTATCAAAATAAGACTACGTAAATACTCAAGCAAGGAAAAAATAATTTAATTAAAATATTTTTTTTGGTAATTTTCAATTTTCTCAAGAACTAGAAGACATAAAATCATCTAGTTTTCAGTTTTTGATCAAAATTAAATTAAAGCAATGAATTATTAAAAAAAAATAACAGTAGGTAATGTTAAAGTTTTGAAAAATTACACTTTAAACCTTATTTTTAACTATTTTTTGGCCAAATTTTGAGTTTAAAACAATTTTTTTCAAAAACTATGCATAGTTTTGACTTGATTCAAAAACTGGCTAATAGACAAAAGTGTTGGCTTTAAAAAAATGTATAAAACTTAGTTGTAAGTATTACCGTTATTTTTTAATTATTTGTTTTCCATTTAACGTACATATATTTTAAATTGCCCCTACCGCCTAAACGGGGGGAGATAGACCCCCCCTCCCATAGTAAAAATGCTTGTATTGCCGTGTTTACTTACTTTTTGCCATAAGTGACACAGAGTGGAAAAAATGACAACCAAAAACATGCACTTCAGATCCCTGAGCGCGGAAAAGCTATGTACATGTCATATATGAGTTGTTAAAACAAACTGAAATGTTCAATTAACTATAATTTGCCAAACATTTTCCACATACAGGTAATTCCATCGCATATTTAATTTTTTGCACTTTTGGTGAATAGTAGTTGAATGTAGTTAAGCCTTTAAAATGAAAATATTTTACTTAAACAAATAGAAAATTTAACACAATTTTTTTAGATGAGTGAAATAACTCCTCGATTGATTTTGTATGTCTTGAAAATTATTATAAAACCGAGCGGCCTGATTTCACCTTCCCACCGCTGCGTTATTTTATTTCAAAAATGAAATTAAACCGCCTAATAGTGATGTGTCAACTCAGTTTATCAAATCGAGTTAGATATTATCGCCCAATTGCCCCGAGAACACCTTTTTCCTGAGCATTTTACTGCTGAAAAGTTCTAAAGTTTTCATGTTTTTCTTTTTGCCCTCATTCATCATTTTAACGCGGTTTAATTTTTTAGCTATTCGATTCCGTTTGTTCTTTGATCATTCCGAGTTAAAGAACAAACCGAGTAGAAACGGAACCGAGTCAACGCTAAGCAAAACCGTACGCGGTTTACCCCAATTATAACTCGGTTCAACTGAGTTTGAAAAATGTTCTATTTGATGCATCACTATATCGACAACTCAAATATTCTTCTAATCTAGTATTATTTAAATTTTTTTTTAAAGTAAATTCTTTAGCTTTCTGAGGCGTAAATTGGACTTGTCTAAGGCCAACTACATGCAGACGTCATTGAATTTGTTTCAACCGGAAGTTTTTACGCCACGATGGTGTTGAAACGCCGAGTGCTAAAGCCTTTTGAACTGTGTTCTCAGGGCTTCTTTTAACATGACATTAACGGGTAAGTTACTAGGTTTCCATCAACCAAATCGACCATGTGTAAACTTTTTTACTTAAAAACAATGCTACCACCCAGCATTAGTAAAAGGCATATGCAACCGCCCTGCTAGGGCTATGTATAGCATTTGGGGTTCGGTGTATGCAAAATTTGATATTTAAATAAAGTGGTGTATACCCAGCCAGTTGAGCTTACATAAATAAGAAATCTTTTATAAATATCAACATAAATAAAAATCCTGCCCTCGTAAAAAAGTAGTTTTAGTAATTTTCTCAAAAACGGGGAGACTCTTTTGTCTCTACGAATACTTAGCCAGGGTACAATACCGTGACCTTGTTATGGGTGAAATTGGTGCATGTACCAATTCACTAATTATATTATAGTTGATGAATATTAGCCACCTTACCACGGGTGGGGGGATAGCTAATAGAATAAAACCAATTGATTAAACGATTCGTGATTGAATAATTTATTGCCCCAAAATCGGGAATATTTATACTTAATAATAGTTTACGTTAACAATAATTATTTTACAAATGATACTAATACAAATTATGCTTGTTTGACAAAATGCATTAATTTACTGACGGTTCGAATGTCGTATACGCGGAACACTACACCATTAGTTTGTTAACCTGCAGTGGCAGTTCAAGGTGAATTTTCTTTTTGGTTGGGTATCATGTTTCGAGTAAGTATCCGGAATTCTTGTCGTTTAATGAACTTTATTTTGCTATTGCATACTGAATGTATTCGCATAGTGTTTATGATATAGAAAACCTACACTTATTTTGAGGTAGGTCGCGATTAGATTCAGTATGCATTTTGATTATAATGTGTATTAGGTTTTTATTCTTTCTGTTCGTGAACATACTCCCCCTTGTTGAATGAAACACATTCAACAAAAATATTTAAGTTTTACAAATTGAATACATGTTGTTGCTTGAGAAATATTTGAATTGTCAAAACCCTCTTTTTTTTTTTTTTTTAAATTGTTATATTTAATTTATATTTGATCAAAACAAGCTAATTTAGAAATTGTATGTTGAAACTTAAATTATTATAAAAAATTATTATATTTTATCAAAACAAACAAAAAATTTAGAAATTTTAAAGGTTAAACTTTAACTTAATTTTCAAACAAAAAAAATTACAGGTTCTTTAATTGATATAATTTACAAAGTTGAATTTTGATGTTGTTCGGCAGGCAGACTTAGGTTTGTCCGTGTTCTTGGGATAGGGCTCTGTATCGGGGTTCTTCTGAAGTCCAAGCGATCTGTAGACTTTCTTGTTCTCCAGTACCAGATAATGATGCATGCTATCAGTAAGATGAGTGCTATATATCCTACAGAATACTGATGAATGTCGTGGTTGCTTAATTTGTGGGACGCTTCGACGAGTATTTGATTTTTGATTCGCTGACTTAGTTTATAAATTTTTTCTGCTTCAAATTTTAAAGATGAATTTTCTGGAACAAGGTCATTTTCCACTGCTGGGTTTGTCAAGTTGCTCAGCTTGGTGTATGAGGCCTTTGTATTGCTTGTGTAAGTCGTATGCCCTTGAAACTTTAATTCGTCTAGCTTAATGACACAATTTGGTTGAATTTTAAGAAGTCCTGATCCCTCCAAACTGATTGAGGATATGTCATTCCCGCATACAGTATTGATGATAGTTTTGTTTTTGAGTGCATAAATCCATTCATTTGGATGTGTAAGTCGGGTCCATACTTGATTTTTGAAGGATTGCGTTACCTTGCATTTTGATGGAAGTGGTATGTTGTTTAGCAAAGAAATTTCGCATATGCATACACTGGCTCCCTTACGGTATAGAGGTTTTGTTTGTTCGCAAATGTATGTTGATGGTCCGGTTGTTAAACATGTTGACAGCTCTCGATCCGATAATGGATAGTATTGATCACGATGTTGACTGACTATCAAATATGGTGTTTCTGGTTCGATGGCCTCGAAGTACCCTTTGGTAAATATTGGTATAGGTATCATTCTGAATATGTCAAATGCTTCTATCATGACAAGAGGAAATTTGATTTGGAATATGACGTGGTTATTAATCACCCGACTTTTTAGAGTCATAAGCTTGTATAACTGCAAAGGTTCCGATGATTCTACTGGTAATCGTAGCGAAGAGGGGATGTGTCCCCTTATTATCAGCATTTCTTCGCTTAGTTGTTGTGGGAATAGGAGAAGTGGATTGATTTTTCCATGATTGGTGTCTATTAGCACATCACTTAAAGATTCTTGTACTCGTTGTATGTTTGTAATGATCAATGTTAGCTCGATTGACATGGCCAGGAATAAATTAAGCAAGTTTTCTTGATTTGTGTGATCAATTATTTTATTTACCTGCTCGTTTAAAGTTCTAAATTTTTCACGAATTGAACTCTGGTCTCCTTTAATTATGTTTACTGTTGAGTCTATGATGGACGTATGGTTTTTTAAAAGTTGTAGAATATATTCTTCATTTCCGTTGATGCTGTTAATGGTTTTTGATAACTCCTGGGCATAGTCTGCATCGAGGATTCCAAACAAAGAGTTAGCTAGGGTCCCCACTATATTAAAGGCACCCCGTTTTTCTCTTGATCTATGATTGTTGTTAGTGAAGAGCTCGTTACCTGCTTTTAACTCATCCTGTAGCTGTACAAATTGATTTATTATTGATAGACAGGAACTGTTGTAAGATATCAATTTGCAAAGTTGCCGCAATGATTGTATTCCCTTGGTAAATTCTGAGTTTTCAGCCCAATATGGTTCTAGATTATAATACACCACTAAATTCCAGTCATTTGATGCCAGATTAACTGTTCCGAGGGATTCAAAGTGAATTCCGAGTTGAGTAGGAAATTGATTGAATTCTACAGGATGACCACTTATTATTGGTAAAGCTAAGCATAGTAGCATTATTGTTAATATTGCCGAACTGTAAAACTTTCGATGTTTTCCTTTTGGTTCTTTATGTTCGCTGTTACTTGTGCTAGCTTCTGATGTTGAATCTTCCGCCTTTCGTTTAGATGAGCCGATGGTTTCTGATGCTGAATCTTCCGCTTTTCGTTTAGATGAGCTACTGGTTTGGAGTGAAGAATCCTCTGGTTTTCGGATATAAGGACAATCTTGTTTCGGTTCTTCATCATTGATGGGAAGAGGAGCAAGTTTGTGAATTGCTCGTCGTAAAATATTTGTTGCTGTTTTCACATCTGCTACGCGAGCTGTACCGTCTTCACCTACATGGGTTTTAATGACTCTACCCAGTGGCCACCTTAGTGGTGGGATGTTGTCTTCTTTAATCAAAACTAAAGCTCCAGGTTGAAGATTTTGTTTGTTTTGTTTCCATTTACTTCTCTGCTGCAATTCATTCAAATATTCTCTCGACCACCTTTTCCAGAATTCGTTTTTTATATACGTCACCAACTTCCATCGTGTAGGCAGGGTCATTTTTGTTGTTTCGGCATTGGAATCAATCGATGCGGTTAATGGCTCGCCAATTAGGAAGTGACCTGGTGTAAGTGCTGTAAGGTCATTTGGATCGGAAGACAAAGACGTCAGAGGTCGAGAATTTAGAATTGCCTCAATTTCTATTATCAACGTCTCGAATTCTTCATAAGTCAATGATGCAGTTGATGTGCTTCGATATAGAAGATGTTTCGCTGATTTCACGGCGGCCTCCCATAGGCCACCGAAGTGTGGGGATCGAGGCGGTATGAAATGGAAATCAATGCCTTTTGTACTACATGATGATACTATAGTTTCACTTCCTTCAGAGGAGTATACTGACTGACTCAGTTCCTGGAGTTGGTTTTTAGCTCCGACGAAGTTTGTCGCATTATCGCAATATAGCCTTCTAACGTGACCTCGTCTTCCTGTAAACCGCTTTAAAGCACCTAAGAATGCTTCTGTTGTTAGAGCACTCACAACCTCAAGATGGACTGCTTTTGTAGCAAAGCAACAAAATACCGCTATGTACCCCTTCTGTGGTCGACTTCCTCTGCCTCGATAGTGAATCCAAATTGGTCCGCAAAAGTCCACACCTGAATTAACGAAGGGACGGGCAGGCTCTACTCTAGTTGATGGTAGATTTCCCATTTTTGGTGAGAGCAATTGAGGCTTGGCTCTTGTACATCTTACGCATGCCTTTACTATTGAACGCGCAATAGTTTTGCCCTTGAGCGGCCAGAAACGTTGTCTGGTTATGGCCAAAAGTGCTTGTGGACCAACATGTTTATTGTCTTCATGGATGTCCTTCATTATCATCTTTACAAAAGGGTGTTCATAGGGTAATAGCATAGGATGCTTTGCTTCATATGCTAATGTTGATGATTCCAGTCTTCCTCCAACGCGTATAATTTTGTTGTCATCTAAGAATGGAGCAAGGCAGAGTAAAGAACTTGACTTGCTGCATTCATGATATTTATTTAATTGTAAAATATCAGTGCTAAATTCGTCCTTTTGAATGACTTGTACTATGGCATTGAGTGCTTCATTTAGCTCTTGGCTGGATAGAACAACATTTTGGAATTTCTTGCTAAGTTTTTCCATGGAAAGAACCTCCAGGCTCTTCTTCTTGTTCTGAATTGGTTGATTTGGCTGAAGTTTCTCTTGCCTTCTCTTCTCGACCTCAATTTTAAGATATTTGATGTATCTTAGCACAAATGCAGTGATCCGCTGCAACTGCTTAAACGAGTTTCCGTGTTTAATTTTGTAGATGAAGTGTGCTGATTCACTATTGTCAATAATACTAGCTGAAATGACTGGTTTGGCATAGGGCTGTGGCCATGCTGATTCCTGTCCATGAAGAAAAACAGGCCCGTAGAACCATAAATTCGATTCCTTCAATTTTTCGGGAGATACACCCCGTGTTAATAAATCAGCAGGGTTTTCTTTGGACTTCACATGACGCCATTGTTGTTTTAATGTATCAGCTTGGATGGACGCTACCCTGTTGGCGATGAAGACTGGGAGTGCATTTGAGGTTGAGTTAATCAAAGCCAAAACAATTTCAGAATCGGTCCAATAGTAAGTGGTGACATTTTCATATGCTATGTCCTTCTTGGCTCTTTTAGCAAGGTCGGTTGCTAACTTGGCTGCGCATAATTCTAGCCGTGGTATTGTTGGTTTCTTTACTGTGCTCTTTTCAATTGGAGCTACACGGGATTTGGCACATAACAGACGCACTATGATCGAACCGGGGTTGACAATGGATCGTACGTAAATACAAGCTCCATAAGCACTTTCTGAAGCATCGGCAAAGATGTGAAGCTGTATACTCTCTGGTGTTTTTTGTGCAAATATGTGCCTTGGTATTCGAATTTGATTTATTAACTTGATGTCATCGCGAAATTTCAGCCATTTGGAATGTAGCTCCTGAGGTAATGCTGCATCCCAATCCATTTTTAGCTGCCATAATTGTTGTAGAAAGATTTTTGCTGTAATTACTACTGGGGCCATAACCCCAAGTGGATCGAACAGTCGGGCTATTTCTGAAGAGACTATCCTTTTTGTAATTTTTGTTTCATTAATACCATGCGTTTTGATGCAAAAGTCGTCAACCTTTGGCAGCCACGTTAGTCCGAGTGTTTTTATGTTGTCTTCTGAGTCTAGGTTGAAGTCAAGTTCCATCTCTTTATCCTCTGGTAGAAAGTTTTGGAGTAAACGCGGATGATTAGCACACCATTTTCGTAACTTAAAGCCTGCCTTCTGAAGTACATCAATAAGCTGTCCTTGCATTTCTAATGCGGTTGAGAGGCTGTTTGATCCGGTCATTACATCGTCTACATAGAAATCTTGCTGAAGGATTTTGCTGCCCATTGGATGTGATAATAATGATGATTGAGATAGATGCTGTAATGATTTGATAGCTAAGTACGGAGCGGCTGATGTGCCATATGTTAACGTATTTAGCTGATAGCACTTGATAGGTTCTGACGTGGATCTTCTCCATAAAATAAGTTGATATTTTCTATCTTCCTCATGCACCAGCACCTGCCTATACATTTTTTGAATATCGGCAGTAAACACGAAGCGTGGTAAACGGAACCTCAGAAGAATTGTGAACAGGTCATCTTGAATTTTTGGGCCAGTGTGTAGTATGTCGTTGAGTGATATATTTGACGATGTTTTTGAGGAGGCGTCAAAAACTACTCTCAACTTAGTCGTGCTGCTGTCCGGTTTTTGAACGCAATGATGAGGTAGAAAATAGTGAGGTGATTGGCTTAATGGAGCGGGTACTTCTTGCATGTGCCCTAGTGATATGTATTCATCCATGAATTGATGATACTGGGTTTAAAGCTCTGTATTGTTAGCTAAACGCCTTTCTAATGAGTACAGTCGTCTTAAAGCTATATTCTTCGACTCTCCTAATGTTGATGGATCATCTAGAAATGGCAATCTTACGGTAAAACGACCGTTTGCATCTCGCTGTGTGGTCTCCGTAAAATGTGTTTCACACCATTTTTCTGCAGTGGTTATTGTTCTTTGTTTGTCCTCTGGGTCTTCAATTGACCAGAATTTTTCAATGAGTGCGTTAAGATTTTCGTCTTCAATGCACATACCACACGACAATGCTGTACTGGGATGACAGCCGACTCTTCCAGTTGCGACCCAACCGAAAACTGTATTCTGCAATGTTGGCATCTCTTCACTGGATTTTATTTGCCCAACAGAAAGTAGTTCATGATATAACTCTGCGCCTATGAGAAGGTCGATGCGACCGGGATAGTTGAAACTTGGATCAGCCAACTGGATGTTCTTTGGGATGGTCCATTTTGAAGTATTGATAAATTGTGTCGGTTGTTGTGATAGAATTTTTGGAAGGACCATTGCTTCGATCCTAGTAGAGAACTCATTTATTCTGGAGTGTAGATGGATGTTGACTCTTTTATATGAATTTTGAGTCGCATGGCCTATACCCTGGATCTGCATGGTTATGTGTTTTGATGAAAGACCTAGCCTTGCGACTAGCCTCTCCGTTATGAAGTTTACTTGGGATCCTGAGTCTAATAGTGCTCTGCATTTTATAAGTTCTCCATTTTTGGCTTCTAAATTGATACCGACAGTTCCCAACAGGATGTATGATGGAGAATGTTGGCTAACTGCACTTAATGCGAGTGTCCGGTCACGCCCCTGATCTAGCGTGTGATGGCTAGTGGAGCTTACTGCAGGTGATTGGTTATGCTGTTGGTCCGGAGTGTGCTGGCTAGCGGCGCTTACTGCAGGCGTCTGGTTTCGACCCTGGTCTGGAGTTTGTTGGAGATTCTTTACTGGCTTGTTGTGATTGTTCGGTACTAATGTTTCTAAATGTAATAAAGTGTTATGTTTCTTAGAGCATTTAGTACATCCTTTCCAATTACAGTTTGAAGCTTGATGACCTGCTTTGAGACAATTCACACATTTATGATGTTTCTTAACGAGATTCAGCCGATGTCCAGGTGTCATTCGTAGAAACTCTTGACAAGTATATAGTGGATGACTGCCATTGCAAGTTATGCATGATGTTATTGGAGCTGATGCTGCTGCTATTCTTTTCATCGAGTGTACTCGCCTTTGCTCTTCTGCGAATCTTCCCTTGTTGCCTAGCGCTTCAAGAGATTGGAATCTCCTTTCCAAGAAATCAAGTAACTTATTTAATTTTTGAACCTCTCTGGGATTTTCGAGGGATTGTTCATATAAGGTATGAGTATCCCTGTCTAATTTCTTCAGCACAATGTGTGTAATTATTGGATCCCAATTTTCAATGTTGATACCAATATTTGCAAGCCCCATCAGACATTCTTGTGTTGTATCATGGATAGCCTTAACGGAACTTGCTGTTCCTTTGTCGGACGACCCATTTGGCTGATTCATTAATTTGTTTATTAAAGCAGATACCAACAGTCTTGTGTTGTCGTATCGATCAATTATTGTTTTCCAGGCGGCATCATAATTGTCGTCTGAGGTTGTGTAGTGTCGAATGAGTCTTTCAGCTTCACCTGATACGTTTGTTTTTAGGTACCACAATTTTTGACATTTGGCCATAGGTTGATTGTGTACCATCTGGACGAACAAGTCGTGAAACTGCCGCCATTTTAAATAATCACCGTCAAATCTCTGCAGTGTTATTTTAGGTAAATTTAAACTTGAAGTGTTTGAAACTTGAGCTGTGGGCACTTGTTGAATTTTATTTGCTAATTCGCTTAGCTCAATTAGCTTCTCTTCAGTTTCATTTTCAGCTTTTATGAACTCTTGAACATTGTATCCTTCTAGAGAGGGATCTTCATATTGTTCATACACGGAATTGTGGATGTGTAGAACCTCTTCCCAATATCGTTCAATGTTCTTAATTTTCATTTTATAGAATTCTGAGGAGCGATCTACCAATAATGAAGTTGAAGCACCCTCTAATGCCCTCTGCAGGCCTGCTATAGCAGCATGTTGCCGTCTTAAGATGGGAACTGAGGTATCTACTTGTTGCAAGGAAGTCCGCAAGATGGGAGTTGGTTTATTTTGGTCTTGCTCTTTGTTGCCGTTACTGTTGGAACTGCTTGTTTCCAAATCGTCAATCTCTTTGGGATTAATCGCCCGAAGCGTTGTCATCAGATTATTGTAAAGAGCTTCAACCTTCTGGAATGTATTTCCTGCGACATATGGTGTGTCGTGTTTAATTACACCCTCAATTTTCTGGTGATTGTTTTGGAACTGTGTCCAATACTCCTCAACTCGCTTAATCCGGTCTTCTTTATACTGAGCCGTTTTCCTTGATGCGCTATCTTTGCTTATATTTATTTTGAGTTTTGACAACTCATCGGCTATGATTTTTTGTCGTGCCACGACGATTGAGATGTCTGTTTCATCCATAGTTTATCAAGAACCCCTTTACTTGGTTAGAAATCCGCTTTATTTATATGTGAAACCTCTTTCGGAACTTCACCAGTGTTGGAACTTGATTTTGTACCAGTGTTGTGGCCCTGGTAACGCTCTTTAAAGAAAACTTGAATAAATTTTATAATATGGCTTTTAAGTTGGTCTTGCCAGTGTATAGCCCTGGCAACGCCTTTATTAATTAATATATAGATAATGTGTATATGTGTTGCCCCTTACCTCTGGTTTGGGGAAGCAATCACTATATCACGTCGGGGTCACCAAATGTTAACGGGGAGACTCTTTTGTCTCTACGAATACTTAGCCAGGGTACAATACCGTGACCTTGTTATGGGTGAAATTGGTGCATGTACCAATTCACTAATTATATTATAGTTGATGAATATTAGCCACCTTACCACGGGTGGGGGGATAGCTAATAGAATAAAACCAATTGATTAAACGATTCGTGATTGAATAATTTATTGCCCCAAAATCGGGAATATTTATACTTAATAATAGTTTACGTTAACAATAATTATTTTACAAATGATACTAATACAAATTATGCTTGTTTGACAAAATGCATTAATTTACTGACGGTTCGAATGTCGTATACGCGGAACACTACACCATTAGTTTGTTAACCTGCAGTGGCAGTTCAAGGTGAATTTTCTTTTTGGTTGGGTATCATGTTTCGAGTAAGTATCCGGAATTCTTGTCGTTTAATGAACTTTATTTTGCTATTGCATACTGAATGTATTCGCATAGTGTTTATGATATAGAAAACCTACACTTATTTTGAGGTAGGTCGCGATTAGATTCAGTATGCATTTTGATTATAATGTGTATTAGGTTTTTATTCTTTCTGTTCGTGAACAAAGAAGTCATGAAATAATCTAATCCAGTTTTCAGTTTTTGATTAGGATTTAATAAGAGCATCGAATTCTATATAAAAAAATTATATTAAATCTTAATGTTTTGAGAAATTATAATTGAAACTTTTTTTTTGTCTTGTTTTCTCATATTGTGTTTGAAACTCATTTTGTCAAAAACTGTGCATGCATTTTACTTGATTTTAAAAGTGGCATATAGTTCAAATTATTGGGTGGAAAAAAATTTTTGAACTTAATTATAAACATTATTATAATTATTTTTTAATGATTTTTTCAACTTTTAGTACTTTTTTCCCGCCCAAACGGGGCAATATAGACCCCCGTTTCATTAAGAAAAATGCTTGTACTCTCCTAGACAAACAAAATTGCTAATAAATTTTGGAATTTTTTTTTTAAATAAAAAAAACATTACCTAATGTTTTACCACTATTTTTTACCCTTAACCTTAAAAAAATATTGTAGGCCGGTATACCTTTTCGCATTTGTATAAACATAGCCACATTATATTCTGAAATATACAATGTAAATTGTGGAAGTTAGTAACCCCATCCCTAGTAAACTGTGCTTCATGCGTCCAGAATATTCTTCTAAAATAGTTTTGTTCGGTTTCATTTCTAAGTAGTAATGTTCTACGTAGTAATGTTCTACAAAATTCGGTTCTCAATAACTTGTCATTTGAGGTGAGTTCCTGAACAGGCGTAAAGTAGTACGGGTGTAAATTTTCCGCCCGAAGTACTCGACATGCTCTAGATTGGGACACTCCAAGCATAGTGGATATCCTTCTTGTACTGACGGAGGGATTATTTCGGACTAAATCCAGAATTCTTTCATCTAAGATTCTTGACTCATCAGAAACTGGCCTTTCGCTTCTTCGATGCTCCAGCACTCCATGATCTCTTAGACGTCGGTGGATTCTTGGAAACGTGCTATGATGGGGACACCTCCTATCGGGATATCTTTCAGCGTACAGTCTTTCGGCTTCACGACTTCGACCATTAGCTAAACCGTAGCAGAAATGCATGTCCGTTAATTCTTCTCGGATGTATGAGCTTGACATCGTTACGTGTTAATGAGTTAATATTCAAATTGGAAATAATTACTAAGCAAAACTGCAATCCCTTTTATTTATCTTGCGTTGCAATTTTCTTTTTTTTTCATTAAAAAAAATGTGGTTTTATTGTCCCTATTGTCCCCATAACAGGTAGAACCCATGGGCTGCGGGCAGGCCAAGGCAAAAATATTGACAGGTCAGTTTTCAGAAGTTATCAATGAAAATAATATTAATCCAGGGTTATTCCAATACTATTTAATTTTATTACGTTCTCATAAAACTCCAATTAAAAAAAAAGTAAAAAAAACTAAGATTAATGCTAAGTAAATAAATAAATTGCTTCGTTACAATAAAAATAAATGTTTTTCTTAGAAAAAGGTGGTTTTGGTTTTTTTTTTAATTTCTTGAGAACGACATAAAATTTTTGCATCCAGTTTTCTTATTTTGACTTAAAATTAATAACAGCATTGAATTTTGAAATTAAAATTAGCACTTAATTACGTAAAATTTTGAAAAAAATTAATTTGAAATTTTTTTTTCAATTTTTTTTTCAAAGTTTTGACTTTGAAAATTAATATTTCAAAAACTATTTCTTAGAATAGATTTATTTAAACACAGAATGAAAGAAAAAGTTATTGGCTTTTCAAAAACGTATCGCACAGCATTGTGAATGAAGCCGTTGATTTTAAATAATTTTTTCCCCATTTTAAGTCAGTTTTTTCGAAAATTGCCCCTCCCGGCTAAACGGAGGGGAATAGACCCCCCCTCCCATACGATTTTTTTCTTATCTCAACGCAACCTACACGCCCTAGCATTTTGTCGCATTGCTCATGACTCACCCTGTATAAGCAAGTTGATGCGACAGAGTTCTGCATTTAAATTTTAATATTACGAAAAATAGTAGAAAAAGTGAAGCAAGTGACTTAAATATTAAAATCAATATATTTTTTTTGAAATAACTGCTTTTTAGTACAATTCTTGCAAAGCAATAGATATCGTTTTACAATGTTAAATAATCAAAAACTATCATATATGTGAAAGGTTCTATCATTAATTTATGGGATGAGCTAAAAAACTTCAAACGCAAAAATCTTTCTTATTTGACCTAATCTAGAAAATGAATTATCTTTAGTAGATTTGAGAGCCCTCTATTGGTTTTTTGAACTATGTTGCTATTGTTTTGTTGTTATCGGATTTATAGACAGAAGCATATTTTTAGGGTGAGCAAATATGCGTTGCGCAGATTGAAAATGAAACCACATAATTAGTTCTAGCGCTCTACACAAGCCTAAAATTAGTTTCCCCTTAGCTTTGAAAAAGTTTAAAAAAATACCGTTAGAGAGACACAAACACTTTTTTTCTACTACTATCTTTCCGTTTTTGTATAAGTGACTATCTCTGTCAAAGTGCATCTTTCAGCGATATGTGGAGTCCAGGTAAAGGTGGGTACTTAAAAAAAAAAATTCATCTTTCTCTTTCTGACGATGAACGATCTGCTGTTTTTTAAGGGAATTAAAGTTTTTTTGAGTTAAAAACGATAGAATTAAAAAAAATGATGTTTGTAAAAAAATAATTCTTGTTCCGTGTTTATATATTTTAGATATTTTCTTTTATCTTCAAAAAATACGTTCTAGAAATATCTAATTTTCAGTTTTTTAAGTCAGGTCATCGAAAAATAAAAAAAAATAAAAAAATTTGAAGAAAACCCAATTTTAATAATATTTTTTTTTTTGTTTTATTTTTCAGTTTTGAGTTTGAAAATAAATTTTTCTAAATTTAGTGCCCCAAACAACTGGGTTTAAAAATTTCATAAAATAAGGGATTGGCTTTTAGTTTTTATATTTTTTTTTTGTTAAAAAAAAAGATTTATACAAAAAATTATTTGTTTGCCTCGTTTTATTATTTCATAGCATCTATATTTATATTCCGATTTTAAAAAATGTATGCTTTAAAATTTTTTCAGAGAATTTTCTTTCAATTGAGGATTTATAAATATTTTTTATATTTTTATTTCTATTCATACAAAGCAATTTAAAACAACTTGTATGTATTCTAAAAATTGCGATAAATTCGAATTTCTCGGATTCCTTGATGTATTTTATTATTATTATTTTATATTAATTTTAATAAATACTAAAACTTTTGAAACTATATATTACTTTCAAAAATTCCACATTCGACACACTCCAATATACAGTACACATAAGTCAAGCATTAAAATCATCATCATCATCATCATCGGCTCGACAACCGGGGTCCGGTCCTGGCCTCCTTCAACAAGTCTCTCCACCTATCCCGGTCTTGAGCCGACGCCATCCAGTTGCGCACCCCAAGGCTTCGGGCGTCCTGGTCTACGCCATCTCTGCAGCGCAAGCATGGTCTACCACGCTGCCGTCTACCATAGAATGTACCACAAAGGACTTTCCGAGCAGGTTCCTCTTCACTAATGCGAGCTAGGTGCCCTGCCGACCGGAGTCTACCGAGCCTAATTTTTGTCACTATGTCTGCTTCAAGGTAGATTGCGTACAATTCATGATTGTACCGTCTCCGGAATCGTCCTTCCTCACATATGGGGCCAACAATTCTCCTTAAGACTTTTCTCTCGAACGCGGCTAAGAGGTCGGAGTGTCTTTTGATAAGCACCCAAGTCTCGGATCCATACGTGAGTACTGGCAGGACCATGGTCCTGTACAGCAGCAGTTTTGAAGTTATGGTGATATTTCTGGATTTGAAGAGCTTTGACAGACTATAGTAGGCTCTGTTGGAATTGAGCAGCCGCCCGCGTATTTCTTCTTCTAAATTATTATCAGCTGCTACTGTTGACCCAAGGTATTTGAAGGATTGCACCACTTCAAATTCGTGCTCCCCTACCTTGATTGTTTGACCAACTGTTCTTCTCGCATTCGACGCCACCATGTACTTTGTTTTACCTTCACTAATGTGCAGCCCCAGATTTTGTGCCGCCTGCTCGATCTGGATGAAGGAATCGTGTACAGCTTGTTCGGTTCTTCCGATGATGTCAATGTCGTCTGCGTAAGCCAGTATCTGGCTGGACCTGTTGACGATGGTCCCTCTTGTTGCCGTGCCAGAGTCACGGATTGCTTTCTCCAACGCCAGGTTGAAGAGGAGGCAGGCCAAACCATCCCCTTGTCGGAGTCCATTAAAGATGTTGATTGGTCTGGATAGCAATCCGGCTATTTTTACTTGGCTTGTTACGTTGGTCATGGTCAACCTACAAAGTCGTGTCAACTTATTTGGGATGCCGAATTCTCTCATGGCTTTGTAAAGTTCTACCCTGGCTATGCTATCATAGGCGGCCTTAAAGTCTATAAACAGATGGTATGTTGGGATGTTAAATTCTAGACATTTTTCCATCGCCTGCCTAAGGGTAAAGATCTGATCAGTTGTTGATTTGCCTGGAATGAAACCACACTGATATTGGCCGATTATGGTTTTAGCGTATGGGGCTATCCGTTCTTGTAGGATAGAGGAGAGTATCTTATAGGCGGTACTCAACAACGTGATACCTCTATAATTGCTGCACGTTGTGACATCTCCCTTCTTATGTATGGGGCAAATTATACCTTTTCGCCAGTCTTCTGGCATTTCTTCCTGCTCCCATACGTGCACTATAATATCATGAATTGCTGGCATAAGGCTGGCCCGCCGTGGTGGAATAGTTCGGCTGGTATGCCATCGGCTCCCGGGGCTTTGTTTTTCTTAAGCCGGGCTATAGCCTTCTCAACCTCTTCTATGCTTGATGGCGGTAACATAGGGTAATCTTCTTGAAGTAGTGGAGCCTCTACTTCTGCAGTGAGCTGACCATTTAGCAATTCATTAAAGTACACTTCCCATCGCTCCAGTATGCTTTGGGGATCGGTGATCAGATTTCCCTCTCCGTCCTTGCAGTAAGTGCAGCGTGGTGTGTACTGCGTCATGTTTCGGACGGATTGGTAGAACTTCCGCGCCTGGTGCGGACCTCGCTCTCGGCTTCTTTCTAAATCACAGATGATGTTCTTCTCCCAGGCTGATTTTTTCTGTCTGTGAAGCCGTTTTTCTATTCTTCTGAGCTCTTTATATTCATCTTCGCGTGCCCGCGTTCTATGAGATTGTTGCATTGCTCGGTACGCAACATTCTTACGTTCAGTCGCTAGCTTGCATTCATCATCAAACCAGTCGTTCCGACTTCTACGACTGCTGCCTAAGATGGAATTGGCAGTACTAATGACAGTGTTTTTAAGGCGTGTCCACTTCTCATCTACGCCCAGCATACTGGCTCCAGGACTTACTCTCCCTGGATCGAGTGGTTCTAGGGCGAGTCCTAACGCAAATCCAAAGGTGTTACTGGTGTTTTCATTGCGTAGTGCAGCCGTGTTGATTCGAACCTGATCGGCGGATGCAATACGTCTTCGCAAGGCAATCCGCCCTCGGAAAACCATACCAACAAGATAGTGATCCGAGTCGATATTGGCACCTCGGTACGTTCGTACCGTCATCAAGTTCGAGTAGTGGCGACGGTCTATCAACACGTGGTCAATTTGGTTACGAGTGGCTCCATCAGGTGATACCCAGGTGGCTTTGTAGATATCTTTACGCGGGTACCTGGTACTCGCAACGACCATGTTTTTCGATGCTGCCAATTCTAGGACTCGAAGTCCATTGTCATTAGTGTTCTCATGCAAACTATGGGTGCCTGCGTAATGCCTGAATACCGGCTCCCGACCTATTTTAGCGTTCAAATCCCCAAGGATGATTTTAACATCATACCTTGGACAGGCATGGAGGGCCCTCTCGACTTGTTCATAGTAAGTCTCTTTTTCTTCGTCTGAGGACTCCTCCGTAGGCCCGTGAACGTTAATGAGGCTGATGTTCTTGAATTTGCCTCGCACGCGAAGGGTGCATAGCCTTTCGCTTATAGCGTTAAAGCCGATGACGGTAGACTTCATTTTTTCGCTACCAGGAAGCCTACCCCGAGCACATGGTGTTTTGTATGACAGCTGTAATATAAGTCATATTCTTTCTTTTGCAAAACACCATTCCCTGTCCATCTTATTTCTTGCAGTGCTGTTATGTCAGCTTTATATTTTGACAGGGTATCGGCTAGCTGCTGAGCAGCTCGAGCTCTATAGAGCGATCGTACGTTCCATAAGAAAATTCGTAAATCGTTGTTCCGTTTTCGTTGCAAGGGTTGTCGTCGTGAGATCAGTCCGTTTCCGAGGCTTGTTGACGGTCTCGTAATTCTTTTAGTTTTACGGAACAGGGAATTAACCTGTTGCCAACCTGTGGAAATAGCCTGATCATATTAGCCAAACCTTTTTGGGGTTTGTTTCTAGCGGCCGCCGCGAAGAGGCTATGATCACACTTCCACCAGTCCCGAATAGTTACGGCACGTGCATGTTTTCGTATGCTACATGTTATTCCCCCTATTCGGCTGATGGCTGACCGCATTAAAATAATAAAAAAAAATCCGAGGCACGGCTGTTATTTTGCCTTTCTGAGAGTGAGTGTTGTGAAATTTTAAGATTTTGAAAAAAGTGAAAAACTAAAACTAAATAAAAAAGTGAAATAAAAACTAATTAGAGTTAAAAATTGAAACATTTTTTAATAAAATATAAATCAACATGGCGTGCTGCGTGAAAGCCCCTATAACGAGAAAACCAAAAATTTTCATTTAACAGGTAAGTTTTGGCTCATTTTCCACAAAAAGTAACTTGAAGTGATGTTATTTAGGCAAATGTATTATCGTAGAATACTCTTTAATTGACATTTCTTAAATAACAATATTTTTTAAAATAATCTTGTGATTTATTCGTGGCACTTCTGTCAAGTTAGAAATTCTAGTACAGGGACGGATTAGTTTTTGTTGGTGATAGCGAGGCACAAAGAAACTTTGAGCACCCGTAGTGCAAAGTTATTTTTCTACGTTTTAGTTTTGGATATAAACTATGTATTTTCAATAGAAAATATTTTTAAGTTATTTCTGCGGTTGTTCTTTCCTATCGTGTCGATTTTGTATCTTCGTCAAGAAGTGTTTATGTCCAGTTGTGATGATTTTGTTCCAGTAAAAAAGAGGCTGGGTGCGATCCACACTGATAACTTCCCATTTGTGATCTTGAAAACTTTATGTTTAATTCAAAATTGATATTTGGGCTTAATGATCGTTTTGGTGGATGCAATTAATTAATACAGATTAATTCATTTTTCACCCTACGTTTCGCCAATTATTTGTTGGCTTCTTCAGGGGTTTTTTTTATATTTATTATCTTTAAAGACACAAATACAAAGAGATGACATTTAGTAACAATTACAAATTTTTGGAAAAAACTATTTACTCGGTCTATTGCACTTACTGTTTTAGGATTTAGAAATTTTAGTTTACATTGTAGTATGAATAATAAATAAATTATAATAAGTTAACATAAATTAAACAACACATAAATAAATTAACACTTATTGAACAGCAAAAACTTAAGTCTAATATTGCTTGCTAATAATATCACAGATCATTTATTATTATTGTTACTAATGGCAACACTATATATCGAGCTGATATTGTCCAAGTCTTCTTTATGGTTCATTGTTGTTGTTATTTTTTGTTGAATCCGAAGACTTTCTAGTGTGTAGCGGGTGGTGGTGCGGTTTTCCTTGTCCAAAATAGTAACATTGTCAAAGTCTGCGATGTGGTCTTCTTCTATCATATGTTGTGAGAGTGCTGTAGCTGTTCTTTTCTTTCTTATGTCAGCTTCATGTTCGGATAATCTCACTGCAAGCTTACGTTTTGTTGTGCCTATGTATACCATGTTGCACTTGTTGTTGTCATTACCTTTGCATGGTATTTGGTAAACTACGTTATGATGATCTGTTTTTTGTGTGGGTGGTTTTGTTTTTGTAAACATTGAGCTTAAGGTGTTATTGGCTTTATGTGCGAAAGTAGTTTTTTCTCTGTCAAGTGGTATTGTTTTGTTGAGAGTATTATTGTCAGTTAGATGAGGGATGTATGTTAGTGAGAAAAATCTAGGGTTGCCAGATTTTACTTTTTGTGTTGTAAGTTGTTTATTTGAGTTTTGTATTTGGTGAAGTTTATTGTTGATTAAATTATTAATTATTGTGTTTGGATAATTGTTCATTTGTAGAATTGTTTTTATTTTTGTTATATTTTCTTTGTGGTATATATTGTCACTGATGTCTAATACTTTGTTAATGAAGTTGGTTGCGGTATTGATTTTGTATTTCATAGGTTGAGAAGACAAATAATTTATCATTCTTCCTGATGAGATTGGTTTGCTATACCAGTCAAAGGAGATTTTATTTTCTTTTCTTATAAGTTTCACCTCAAGAAACGGTAATTGGTGATTGTTTTCTATTTCTATAGTAAAATTTAGTTTTGTGTGATATTCGTTGAGTGTTTCTAATATTATTTTAGCGTCGTTCTTTTTAATGATGGCAACCATATCGTCAACATATTTAGCTATAAATTTAATTTTTGTGTTTGATTTTTTCAACTTATCTATTGTTTCATCTAGTAGGTGGTCAAGTACAATGTCCGCAATTGTTGGGGATAAAGGGTTTCCCATTGGCATGCCGAATGTTTGACTGTATAGTTTGTTGTCATATTTGAAATAATTGTTGTCAGTTAAGCAGAATTGAAGAATTTTTAGGAACTGATTTTTAGATATGTTTGTATGTGTTTTCAGTCTGTCCCAATTTTTCATTATTATTTTTATAGCTATGTATGTCGGTATATTTGTAAATAATGAAACTACGTCAAAAGATACTAAGATATCTTAGTCCTCCAATGTTACGTCTTTAATTTTGTTTTTCAGAATGAACGAGTTTTTTACATTGTAGTCTTCAGATATCACGGTTTTGAGGATTTGACCAATATGTTTGGATAGTTTATAGCATGGAACATTAGTTGATGCTGCTATTGGTCGTAGTGGTATGTTTTCTTTGTGGATTTTTGGGAGTCCATAAAGAACAGGAGTTGAAGCAACAGAGCAGGAAAGTTGTTCTTTTTGTTTGGCATCAATGAATTTTTGTTTAAATAATCCATTAACTATTTCATTATTAGTTTTCTGTAAGTTAGTTGTGGGGTCATTCCTCATCGTTTTGTATGTGTTTTTATCTTCAAGAAGTAGGTTCATTTTATGGTTGTAATGTTTAGTTTTTTTCAAATAATCAAATTTTTTTTATATTTTTTGTCAAAAACTGTCAATTAGATATTTGTCAAAATTTAACCTTTCATAAAAAATTGTACTATGTATAAAATAAAATATTTTAGAAGGCACAATCGTTGTTCGTTCTCTGGATATTCAAGCTGAAATACAATTGTAACTACTTTTCTTTAGAATTTTTAACAGTTTTTGATTTTTTGTCAAAAAACTGCCCATTCAATATTTGTCAAAATTTTATCAGAAAACAAAACAAACAAGAAGTCAATATCGCTACCCGTTTTTGAGAAATTTGAGTCGAAAGACAATTTATACCAATTTTTGGTAGAATTTTTTGTAGTTTTTAATTTTTTGTAAAAAAACTGTCCATTGAATTTTTTTGAAATTTTCACCAGTAGTCAAAAACAACATTTTTCGTAAAATAAAATTATTTTAAAGTTAATATCGTTTTCCATCTAAGGATATTCGAGTTATAAAAATTTTGTTTTTAGTTTTATTGATTTAAAAAAATAACAGTATATTGATTTTTTTCCAAATTCATATCAAATTTGTATGACGTCATAATGTGTCGAATAAAATTTATTTCAAGTCGATATCTCTACTAGTTCTTGAGATATCGACGACGAAAAATGGTACCAGAACGTACGATCGTACGAACGTACGTACACACGCACACACAGACATCTCTCTAAAAATGATTGATATATAGGCTCTAGGGACCTTGAAACGTCGAGAAATATCAAAAATTTCAATTTGACAAATCGGACCGATTACAATAACTCCCTATGGGAAGTTAATAAAGCTTAAAGAACTACTTTAATAATTTTCTAAATTTTCGAAAGATGAATGTACAAAAGTGCTCCAGGAAAAAAAGATTACTTTTTCTTTTTCTGAAATGCTATTTTTTCTGAAATATTTTTTAAGACAAGATATTTTTAAATTGCATCACGAAGTAACGAAAAGTTATCAATTAGAATTAAGTTTAATGGCAATAAAAGTTCACTTCAGAGGAATGTAACCATGTATTGAGATAAAATGTAATTTCAAATTATGTATTTAACTAAGGAAAATATCTATGCTAGTGTTTTTTTTTCATTAAAATTATGCATAAAATAAAAAAAACTATATTTTCATTTACCTATCCATTTAAAATTTTCAGCGATCTGTCAGAGGTAAGTTTAATTTTATTACTTCAAGTGTACTTTGTTCGTTATTATAACCCAGCCAAGCAATAAATCCAAAAAGACTCATTCAATTTTATTTATTTGAACGAATAAATTAAACCAAATTAGTTTTTTTTTTTTAAGTCTAACAGTAACAGCTAAGTTCCTTTGTATGTGGATAAGTACTTCTGTTAAGATGGAAACCATATTCCAGTACTACTATAGCTACACATAATTTAACCAAACCACCCCGAAATAAAAGCAGCAAGAAATTCTTTTCGGCGCCCCAACAAGTAGCCGTTCACCTTCACACCAACCCTGTTATAATGCATTTGCGTTTGTGTAACTTACACAATTATGAAAAATACTTCCGTACGTCCGTACGTTCTGGTACCATTTTTCGTCGTCGATATCTCAAGAACGAGTAGAGATATCGACTTGAAATAAATTTTGTTTTACAGATAATAACTTCGAAAGATGCTGAAAGGGCGTTTATTAATATTCAATCAGTTGTTTTTTTAATATAGCAGTTTAAAAAAGAAGTGAAAATTTTGGTTGGGCTCAAATATCTCACGAACAAATAATGACGACACATTATGACGTCATACAAAATTTGATATGAATTTGGAAAACAATCAATATACCGTTATTTTTTAAAATCAAAAAAACTAAAAAAAAAAGGTTTATAACTCAAATATTCTTAGATGGAAAAACGATATTAATTTTAAAATAATTTTATTTTACGAAAAATGTTGTTTTTGACTACTTGTGAAAATTTCAAAAAAATTCAATGGACCGTTTTTTTACAAAAAATTAAAAACTACAAAAAATTCTACCAAAAATTGGTATAAATTGTCTTTTGACTCAAATTTCTCAAAAACGGGAAACGATATTGACTTCTTGTTTATTTTATTTTCTACATAACATAATTGTTAGCAACTGATAAAATTTTGACAAATATTGAATAGGCAGTTTTTTAACAAAAAATCAAAAACTGTTAAAAATTCTAAAGAAAAGTAGTTACAATTGTATTTCGGCTCGAATATCCTGAGAACGAACAACGATTGTGCCTTCTAAAATATTTTATTTTATACATAGTACAATTTTTTATGAAAGGTTAAATTTTGACAAATATCTCATTGACAGTTTTTGACAAAAAATATTTAAAAAAATTAACTAAAAAATTGGTAAAGTTTTCAAGATCACAAATGGGAAGTTATCAGTGTGTGCACCCAGCCTCTTTTTTACCATCGAATCCGAAAAATTAATGACGTTTTATTAGCCGGTAGACCAAAAACTACTTTTTTCACTTTAAAAAAGACAAAAAGGCTTTGGAACAATTCTCAATGCTCCATAATTATTGTCAACAATTAAACCGTATTAGCGAACCAAGTTGCAACTATGAAATACAAAGAAAAACGATGAAAATTTGGATCTTTTCACTTATTTAATGCTCCAGATAAATGTAATATGATGCCAACTGGGTGAAATTTGGAAATACACTTGTTCTCTCAAAATATAGTTCGTTGAACATTTCAAGCTAAACTATAAGTTATCAAATTATTGAATGATGACAATGGGTTAAAAATCCACTAGGAAATCTGAAAACTTCGTAGTTTCTTAGTGGTTTCTTAATCCATCGTCATCGTAAGCATCCTTCAATGGAATTTGACAGCTTACAGCGTAACAGATGGTTAATGAACAATATTTTGGGGAACATAATGTATTTCATTCCGAATGTCACCCAATTGCTCCGAGAACACCTTTTTCCTGAGCATTTTACTGCTGAAAAGTTCTAAAGTTTTCATCTTTTTTTTCCTCATGTATCATCTATTTCACGATGTTTAATTTTTTAGCTATTCGATTCAGTTTGTTCTTTGTTCATTCTGAGTTAAAGAACAAACCGCGTAGAAAAGGAACCGAGTCAACGCTAAGCAAAACCAGACGAGGAGGAGGTCCAATTTTCGATCACTTTTTCCAAAATTTGTGGCTTTTTATCAGCAATAACGCGGCGAATGTTATTCTTCAAGTGGTTTGTTTCGGGCTTATAGGCGTAGACTAGCGACTTCCAATATCCTCACAGAAAATAGTCTAGCGGCCCTAAATCGCACGATCTTGAAGCCCAATTCACGGGTCCGAAATGTGAAACCACCAAAAATGACCTTCATCGTTAAATGATTCACCGAATTGTTAGGTGATCACGAGGCTTCAGTTCTTGAAATGCCAAACCAAATTAATCGCTGTTAAAATGGTCACCAGTTAAAAAAGAGTTTTTGGGTCAGATTATAAAGGAACTGGGCTATTATCTTTCAGCAATGCCAAATGACAATGAAACACAAATACTTACACTCCTTATAGTCTAATAGTACATATCAACAATTAGCAGACTGTAGTTGTTAACAAGAATAATTTCCAAATACCTGCATCGCTTTTGGATCCACTCTGGAATTGTTTGAGCTCTTTGTATTAAAAAAAAAATATATATTTGTTCCCCTAATTCTCTGCCGGAATTTCCTCTTACAATTTTGAAAACTAGGTACAAAGGCTTAAAGTTAATCATCATCATAAAATATAAAGTGGCAACGTCTTTTGATAGTAGTGATGATAACTTCTAGAGCTCGATTCACGAAACATAAAATGAGCAAAAACACGAGTATTTACGTATTTATTTGTGTGCAATCTACCGTACGGGCTTAAGATTTTATTATTTTCTTTGTGGTTACAAGTATAAGTTTTAATTAAAGAAATTATAATTTTTTCATCCCAAGGATCCCTTCCATCCGTTAAAAGATGGAAGTTGGAAATGTCGGGAAACTTTCAAGAACCAACCATAAAAAAAACCAGCAAATAAAATAATTATTATACACAGAAACTCACATACGAAACAAGAGCAAAATAAAAAAAGACTATAGAAGAAATACATGACGTTCTTGTTTTTTTTTTTTAATGGAAGTAGGACATTCTATGACGTTGAAGAGAAAACCGGAAAGTGTTTAATTATTAAAGTTGAGCATGAAGACTTGAACACAGGAAGAATTTATGTATAAAAAAGGGCTACAGCTAAAGCAGTATTATTTGGATGCATAGCTATTTTTTTTTCTTTTGTATTCGTTATATTTCAGAACATACAACAAGGACTTAAACACTTTGTTGGAGTGCTTTGCTTTCGAGTGGCATATTTCATTTTGAGTTCTTATAAAAGTGGTATTTAGTGGTAAGGATTAAAAGAAAGCCCAGAAATTGTATCTCTTATAGAGGAAGCCGCCACTAAGACAATTGTTGTTTAAGAGTGTGTTGTGTGTCAGTGGATTTTTTTAAAGGAAATTTAATCAATATTTCATTAAATTTAGTTTTTTTTTTGCATTTTAAATACATAGGAAGAGTAACAATGGCGCATTGGATGGTTGTTAATTCAGAAAAGTTGAATTGTATCCCACACTCTAGGCAATATCCCTTGATTTGAATTTTAAAAATGAGACAGAAAATTAGATTGCATTAAAAATAATCTTATAGGTCTCTTTCTCATGTGTCACGTATTTTACTTGTAGGTATAGGTATATAATTTACGTGCATTTTCATTCACAAACTTTATTTTGTTTGTTGAGACAAAATTCCCAACAATTACCGAATTATGACGGCTACCAGTGACAGTAAACTTTGAAACTTGACTAGGGTGGCAGTCGGATGGATAGCAAAAATATGTAAAATTTTGTTTTATTTTCGAGCAATAACAAATATCACCCACAACACTGATCGTATGATGGAATGATTACCGGACGATTCGGTAGGCGGTCCAAACTTATTTTCTCATATTTTTTGACAGTAACTACTTTTTTTGAGGATTTTTAACGAAAAAAAATTGATCAAAAAATAAAATTAAAAATTTTATTTAAAATTCATTTTTCTTTTTAATTTACTGCCAAAAGAACTTTGTCGAAATTATTCTTAAGGGCGAGAATAAAAACTGGTAAATTGTAAAAAATAAGTTTTGTCAACAACAATTTTCAAAAACAAAAATGCTTGAACATTTTTTTCATATTGTTTTTGAGGATTTGCTTTGTTTTTATCATAGAAACTTTTATCATAAAAAAAATTGCTGACGAACATTTTTATTGAATAAAATTTTCTTACCCACTTTTGTTTTTGAATTTTGATTTATAGACATTCAGCACCATGTTTGTTAATATTAAAACATATTTCTGCTTGAAAATTCTTTAGAATTCACAATTCACAATTAATTTTATATTAATTCGTTTGTATTTTTATTTTTGGCCGGAGTTATAGCTATTTCATGCTTGCCAGACAATCATCAGACTCCTTTTAGGGGCGCTAAGCGGAAGAGTTTGGCGCTGGCCACCGTAACTCTCCCCCCTTTGATACAGACTACGATCTGTAGTCTATCGAAGTAAGGTATGGAGAAAAAATGGAGGCGGAACAAGATAACATACTTTAAGGCGTTTGTAAAAATGCTGTGACTCCAAATGCATTTGATGAACAAGTACGACTTCTGGACACGTAGCATCAGTGGTCTGAAGTGGTGTAGTGCTTAAGAGCACATGACTACAAAGACTGAGCAAATCTGATATGCGTGGGCTCGAATCCTACAAGTGTTCTTCAAATAAAATTGGATTAAAAAGCTCAGCGCCACTAAAAGGAGTCTGATGATTGTCTGGCAAGCATGAAATAGCTATAACTCCGGCCAAAAATAAAAATATAAACGAATTAATATAAAATTAATTCGTAAAAAACAATTGGTGGTAGTGCCTTAAAGTTGTTGTTGTTGTTCACAAAAAAAAAAAAAATTCAATGCAATTGACGGAAGAATGGTTAAGTCTAATAAACTGACATTCTATGTACAAAAATAGTACAATAAAAATAATAAAAAAAAAAAAAACTTTTAATTATAATATGTAATTCTTAGGTATATTTTTATCAAATTCAAGTCACTCCCTAAAAACAACCTTTCAAAACAATAAATAGATACCCAAAACTTTTTCGAGTAAATTGCAAAAACTGAACTCTACTACCTTGGAAATTAAGCTACGGTCCAAAATTATTGTTGTTTTTAGAAATTGCTAAAGACGTCAAAATAATGCACTAAACCGAAATTCAGCTTTGTTCGAATATTTTTTGAAGTCTTGGCATTTTTTTGTCTCGTTCGTTAGAATACCTACTCCATTGTGTTGAACGAATTATAGTCAATTATAAAAAAAAAAAACGTTTGCATTTTTTCAGGTTTGGTCGAAAAATTTTGCACAAAAACCTCAGATCAGATTCAGCACCCCTAAAAACACATATGTATATATGTATATCAGGGGAAAAACTCAAAACTCCTAACTACCCCATAATTTTCTTTCATAAAAACCCTTTTTCGAGATAAATTAACTAACGTAAAAAATTTAAAAAAAAATCATTTAAATTGGGTAGATACACAAATTTGTTTTCATACAAATTGTTAAACAAAACATTCAAATCAATGCAAATATTATTTTTCTCTCATTTGCATTATTTTTGCTTACTGTCACAAATAGAATAAGCCACAAAATTTTCATATTGCATAATATAATTTGTGGTTAGCCATTAATTAGTTTGGTATTCCAAAACAAGACCATGCCATATACTCTTAACTTAAATATTGGCTCTTTTGTTTTAAATGATTTGCGTAAATATTTGATTTGATAAATTTGAGTGTCTTTATAATTATGACATATTTTAATATTATTAATTTATTCTCTATGTTAAATTATAATTGGGTCATGTCTCATGTGGCATACAATCATTCATAAAACAATATGTTTTGCAAACAAAATGGAAATATGTAGATAAATTGAATTAAATGATAAATGAAATTTGAAAAAAAGTTTTGTCTGAATACATACTCGTACAACCTTATGTTAAACCGATTACTGTTAAATGCTGATTAATATAACAAATTATATTAATTTTTTTAGTTAAGAATTGTAATACAAAATAAGCAAAGAGTATACCCGATACCGAACCTTTCTGAAGGCAAAACATTCATTTACCTAAGGCGGCACTTACATAGGGCGTAGTCTTGTTTTGATTATTCGAGAAAGAAATACTGTTCAACCGATGGAGTATTATAGCTCTTGAAAAATCATGGAATTTTCGAAAAAGAAACGAAAAACTAATGCCCTTTATTTGTTTGTTTGTACTTCCCTCTACATTTTCAAATCAACATTTAGAAAAAGAAAAAAAGTAGATAGAGAATTTATTTCAGCTTAAAACTCTCTCTTCTATTTTGGTTAGATGAGTTTTCGAGATATACGTGAAATCATATAAAAACACAGTCTAAGATGGTTCCAAAACAAATGCAATATATTCCAAATGTTGTTGACTAGCTGACTTCTTCCCTAGGACCCTGCACAACATGCATTGGTGCTTCGAAAAAGATTTTTGGAAATTATTAATTTTCGTTAACCATCAAAATGACTATAGAAGCTTCTATTACCTTTTTTTAGAATTCTTAGTCTAAGTTTTTAAAGATAGCTTCTTCATAATTTTTATACAACTTTTACAGAAGTTCAAAAATATTTAATTATTTAGTGTTTAAGAAGAAGAATTATTTTTTGCAATAAAACTGATTTTACTATCAACTTATAATCACATAAATTTTCAAAATTAGAAATCTCGTTATCCATTTTAATTTGTTATATGTTTTAATTCTTTTTTTTTTCATGTGACTTTCTTAAAAGCTTCTATAATATTTTTATAAAAATTTTAATTCAATAAATTGACATCCCTTGCGTATACTCTTTTTCGAAAGCAATGATTTTTATAAAACTTCGTTACAAAAACCTGACCGGATTCCATGACGTATCCTACAGTTTCTAGATATTTGTAACACAAGCTTTTTGAAAGCCCCCCTGATACTTTCTTCTATAAAGTTGATCAATACAAACTTTATAAAAATTGTTATTTCTAAAAAAAAGAGGTTTATAGGAAAAAAATAGTAAACAAATTTTACAAATTATATATGTATGAGTATATAGAAACTATAACGGAACGGTACTTTTAAAGTCTCATCTCAGCCTCGCCTACTCTCAGTGCCGTCTCAGCGTCTTTGAGATCTCGTCCTTTTTTGTGGGAAAATTTAGGAACAATATTCTGCATCTAGAAGCTGCTTAAGATTCACATTGAAATATTCAATTTTATGTTTTTAAAAGAGAGTTTAGAAATGATTTTCTTGCCTGGAACGAAAACCAAGACTCTTAATAAACCATGATCCATAAAAAAGATTTTTGTCTCGGCTGTCTAGGAGTTAGTTTCGTATCGGTCTCGTAGCCAACCCGAAAAGTAAACCATTAGAACCAAAAGCCGTCAAAAAACTTTCCTTCGAACCTGGCCAACTTTAAATGCACATCAGAGATTGTTGTGAATTGTTTCTTCGTCCTTCTTCGTCTGCACTATTATTATTTTTTTTTAAATATATGCATACTGCAAGGTTGCCAGTAGGTGCGATTTTTTTATTTATTTTTCTAATCCACAATTACCTTGCGAATTTCAATTTACGTTCCACTTCATAAATTTACCTTAACAAAAAAAAAAGAAGGAAAGAAGGACGAAGGACATAAAATTATTACAAATTTCCTTCCGCTGTCGTTGTCGCATCGGTTCAGATAAATCACACAAAAATGTTTGCTCTTCTTCGTCTCCTTCTATCTCTCTGGCATATCATCGTCTGGATCTGGATGATGTATTTTTTCTTTTATATTTAATTTCTAAAAGGAAATAAATTGAAAATCGGTATAGTAAAATCAATACAATCCAAATCCATGGATAGTATTTGGGGCTCCATCAGAATCGTTCAACTTTAAATGGATTTTCCTATAATATAGCCAGACACTCTGTGTTGGAAAGCGGGAAGCAGGGTATGTTTTTAGCATTCATTACAAATTACAGGAGATCTTAGTGCTTCATTTTTTTGTATTCTTCCCTTGTTCCTGTCAATGCCAGAGTGCTGATAGCGCTGACGAGGATGTCTTTTCTATCCCAGATTCCAGACATATACACCGACCGACATCATATCGAAGCTTCGTTGCAGAAAAGTGTGCCGAAGAAATTGGCATACACCAGCTTCGGCAATGTTTTGAGGAAGAAGGTATCTATATAAACTTGATGATACGACATGGATGGTATATAAATAGAAATATGCATCTCACCCTTGGGACATTAAACGATCCTTTTTTTGTTGTGTAGATACTCTTCCTTCGATTCTTCAGTAATTTAATATTGAAGTCTGATACTCTGTGTTTTTTTTTTTGCAACAAACTCATCTCTTTCCCCGTATTTTACTATAGTCTCTTCTTCGATTCAATAATATCTCAATTGAATTTTATAAGAATTTTCGTCGTCTCAAGGACTTGATTTTTCTTTTTCGTTCGTAGTTATGTACGTCCTTTTTTTCATTCTTCTATGATGCGGGGTCGATTTAAGTAATAATGATCGCTGAAACGGAGAAGCTATTATGTGGACTATGTATATAGCGCTATAAACCTGGGGGGTGAATAATATAGGAAATAGGAAGTAGCAAAATAAACATTTCCGTTCAACAATTGAAAGGAAAGTTACGCAAGGATGCGGAGAGAGAATTTTGCAAAATCGAGTCTTCTTCGAGATGGTAAACACCAGCAGGGGTGCAATTTTTGTGTTTGAAGATGAACTCAAACCATCATCCACTCGTTGTTTCGTATCATATTCCCGATTATGGATACCCAAAAATATAAGAAAGGAATACTTAAATATAACCCATAAGAAGATTTATAAACAATTTAAGCAGATTTTTAATGTCCTTACACACTGCTCGTAAAACCTTTTAAAGACATCATACACAACACAGAAGAAGTATCGAATACCCTTCATTCTTCCTTTTTTTTCTCGCAGTCATGGATTTTAGAAGGCTTCTAAAATCTGCCTAAATGGGCGAATTCCCTCACTCTTGTCACAGGAATAGGGAACAAAAAAATGGACAACAGCGTCATGGAGACTGTGATGATGTTGAACTTTGCAACAAAACCAAAAGAGGGGATTTTTTTCTGGTGTACCAGTTCAAGAGGAAGAAGATTCACATTGTGGTATTTGCGTCCCTTTTGTAGCTTGGTATTATAGAGGATAGGTACCCATCTCATCCGCAAGAATCAATGATGTGAAAGTTTCTTTACTTCAACTTGGTCTTCGTTCGTTCTTTTTTTTCTGTTTTTTTTTTCATTGAAAATTATTACTTTTCGAATATAAGGGATATAAAATTGAAGAGGAGTGATACTGGTGGTGTTGTTGTGTATCTTCTATACCTATAGAGTAGTAGATGAGAATATGGTCCTAGTTTGGGCATAGCTCCTTGGGGATAAACAGTAAAATGCGCAAATTGGCATATTGCCCAATTTGAGTTCCTCCTTCTTTACCTTTTTTTATGATTTACTTTTTTTTGAGAGAGATTTAAGCGTTTATTTGTGAAAAAAAAAAAATAAACACAAAAGTTATGGAAAGCAGGAGAGCACATCAGGAAATGGATTGAATTTTTTTTTTTTTATTTTGAATAATATGTCAGTGCGGGGGTTGATATGAAATTGGGTGAAAATGAGATTTTGCTGCTCTGTTTGGTGTGGATAAGATGATTTGAACTAGTAAAAAAAATGACTAAATTAAATAAGAAAAATTGATTTCATTAATTTAATTATTATTGTTGCATTAGAAAAATAAAATTAAGAAAATGCAACTGTATGGAGGTAGTTGCTGTTATGATACTCTACGTCGAATGAGACCTACATATTTCAAAAATTAACTTTTTTTTAATTAACTTTTGACTCCTATTTTTTTTTATTGGTACTATAATTCGCAAAAAAAAAATCAATACCATCACTGTAGGAAACCCAACAAGGAGACATTTTATGTCTGACCATTCGTTGTAATAATATTAAAATTGTATACAAATTTTGATCGCATTCCGTCAAACAGTTTATTAGAAAATCGAAAACAAAAAATCCGGTTCCATGACATGAAACGTTAATAACGGTTTCTTGAAAAATATTTTTTGATCAAGAAAGTCTTCTGAAAACATTTCATTAAAATCGTTGGAGTCGTTTTTGAGATTAACAAAGTTATTTTATTAAAAAATATTTGTTTTTAAAATCGTTATTATCGGCACCGATTTTCTCATTACTGGTTCGATTTGGACTAAGATCAGAATTATCATAAAGTAGATCCTTTACATGATCTCTAAAATAATGCATATCAAAATGGTCAAACAAATATTTAACTCAATAATTTGAAATTTACACATCAATATTTTTTTTTAAAGAATTTTTAAGAAATTAGTTTAAAAAAACCGTTCTAAAGATTTAAAAATATCGAAAATTCATATTGGTGGTGAGCGATTTTTGGCAACCTTGCATTTGACTACAGTACAGATCTAGAACGTATATGAGATTTATTTTAAGAAGTATTGCCAGTGTCCCGCTCAAGCAAATCAGTTGCTGCGCTTAGTTCAGTCGTCATACAGACACCCGTCAAATAAAAGCCAAATTAAAAGAGTTTTGCGGGTTTCAAGGAATTTTTAACATCATATTTCAATTCTTCTTAATGCTGAAATAAAAATGTCGGAAAAACATGCAAAGAATTGTCAGAAAAAAAAAATTGTTAAAAAAGTTTGGTTACAAAAAAAACCTAAAAAAATATTTTTTAGGAAAAGCCAAATGGAATGTTTTTGAACGATTAGAGTCAAAATTGGACAATAAATAAAAATTTGCAAAGTTTTTGTCGAAAATAATTTTCGTCCTGTTAAGAAAAAAAATGATAGAAAAGAATTTTAAAATTTGTTCTGGAAGAAAATTGTCGAAAAAATGCAATTACAAAAATATTGTCAAAATTGAAAAAAAAAATTGTAAAAAAATTTTGACAAGGAACAATCAAAAGGAAACTTAATTGAATCACGATAATAAGAATTGGTCAAAAATTAAATAGTCAAAAATAAATTGCCAAAAGATGTACATACCTATAAAAAAAAAAATTGTGAAAAAAAACCAATAAATAAAACGTAGGCAGAAAAATAAATTGTGAAAAAGAAGATTTGTCGAAAAAATTGTTCGTCCTTAAATATAAAATTTGTTGAAAAACGCTGAAAAAAAATGTTTACTAATAAAAAGAATTGGAGAGAAAAAAAAATTGTCAAAAAAAGTTTTGTCAAACAAAAAATCGTCCTAAGAACCAGGGCGAAAAAATGTCAAAAATAAAACTGTCAATAAATTATTTGTAAAAAAATGTTAGTTAAAAAGAAATTAAAATGAAAATTTCTGTAGAAAAAAAAAATGTCAAACACACCTAAAAGGAAACTGTACCGCCATCACGCCATGAGTTGATGGAACTCATCGGCTATCAGTTTTGTGCGTAACTAAATCTTTCCTTAATATAAAATAAAAGTAAAAGATTTTCAACAACCAATTCAAAAATTCTGGTGATTGGAAGTATTGTTTTTCGTTTTCGGCTTGAAAAATGCGAAGTCAAAACTTCTTGAATAAAGCATTAATGTATTTAGTTTTGTGTGTGTTTTTTTTTTTTAATTTTAAACACTGTCCACCCCAGCAAATTAAGTTTGTTTGAATTCTCTACCTCCAATCCATATTTAATTGTCTGTTTAAAGAGTTTCGCATTTTAAAAAACAACCAACATTTTTTCATTCGAAAAGCAAAAGAAAAAAAAAAACAATTTAAAATAATAAAATATCCCACCAAACAAACACGCAATATTTCTTTTGTTGAATAAAGGGCATTTTATTCCCCAGTTAATTTGCATTTAGCTAATTTATTAATTTATTCCCTCTCTGCCATCACTCTTGCCAAAGCACCACAGCAGCGTAAAATATACTAATAAATTCAACTTTTTCTTTAATATTTTGAAATGCCATGAAAATTAAACAAAACACAGAAAACTGATTAAAAGCTCACTAGAGAGTTGAGCCACTTGAGGTCTTTTGGAATATTTTTCAAGCGCCATTTAATTAATATTTTGCCAACAAATATTCTTCCATATACCTACCCATCAAAAAAAAAAAAAAGAAAAAAACATCACAATCACACAAACTTTTTCTGTGCCCTGAATTGTTAAGCAATATTTTGTTCGTTTTAGGTTTTTTTATTTTTATTAAATTTTTTTTTGTTGCAAAATGACACTTGAAAAGGCCGGATGGGGGTATTCTCAAATGAATCGCTAGCTTAAGAGCTAAAGGATGTAGAAGTTGGTATATGTATATCAAAAGGGATTCAATTTTAATATTCTCTTGAAAAGCTCACACATGAATTCCATATTTCGTTGAAATGTAAATAAAAAAAAAGCCCCTGAGACGCTAGACATGATGATGATTTTATTTCTACTTGAATTTCTAAATAATTTTAAAAAAATTCTGCGGAATTTTCTTAAATTTTCAAATTTAATTAAATATACACACATTATAGAATTGTAGGTCTGAAAATGGGGAACCTTTATACCTAGCCCTGTTCAAAGTGGTTCATATCATATGTACGTCAAAAACGTAGGTTTTTTTTTAGAAAATCGATTTGAAGTACGTCGCGACGTAATTATTAAGAAAAAATATCTTTATTTAGAATTTAAATAAAAATCAGAAAGTTGCAGAGGAAAAAAGTTTAACGTTTTTTTTGCTTCATCCAAGAGAAGTTATTTGAAAAGTCTGCTATAGTTTAAAAAAACAAAAATTGAAATATTTATGAAAAAGTATCATTTGTTTTGAAATTAAACTAACCAAACAGTAACTCTGCGGGGAAAAAATGGTGTTCTATTTTTTTTTGTAAATGGTAGAAGTGACTCTCAGTTATAACATACTCAAACCTATGGCCGTGATCTTAATGAAGTTAAAGATCCTCTTTTGTAGTTTTTTAAAATATTTTGAATAAAAATATTTTGTAAAGTGAAATAAAAAGTTCTTAAAAAATAATTTTTTGAAAAGGTGTCATTTATAATGAACAATCCAAAGAGTTTTTTTACATAACTCTATTTATTATTATTTTTTCTTGTTTATTTAAATAGGTCGTTTCTGAGAATAAGATTGGTTTCCGTTTAAAAAAAAAACAGGGGCGGATTTTTAAAACAAATTTTTTTTTCTAAATAATAAGAACAGAGGGCTCCGCGAAATTAGGCCCCAGGAAATAAGGCCCCAAAAGAAAAAATGAAATAAGGCCCCAAATTGGGGTATTTTTTCATAATGAAACTATGCCCCAATGAAATAAAGCCCCATTGAAATGAAAAAATGCCCCAAAAAAATTAATTGAGGCCCCAACTTGTTTTGACTTTTTTTTTTAGAAAAATGAAATAAAGCCCCAATTTAGTTTTTCATATTTAAGTATAAAACAAATACTTGGATTGTATCCTGTACAATTTCCCTGCAAAAACAACACTTGTAATTATCATGTCCTTCAGCAATAGACTCTGCTTGAATTTTAAGGTTGCATTCAATACACGAAAGATGAAAACCGTCAGGGAGTAACAGAATAGCTGCAAAAAATCGCGCGAAAACCGTCAGGGAGTAACAGAATAGCTGCAAAAATCGCGCGATTTTTTGCCCCAAATTGTTTTCTTAAAATAAAATGAAATTAAGCCCCAAAAACAATTTGGGATTTTATTTCATTGGGGCCTTATTTTATAATGAAATTATGCCCCAAAAAAAAAATGAAATAAGGCCCCAAAAAATGAAATAAGACCCCAAAATTTGAGAAATTTTGTTGTTGTTGTTTTGTGTACTTTTTTTTGGGGCCTTATTTCATTTTTTTTTGTGGGGCCTAATTTCGCGGAGCCGAACAGAGTATCAAAATGTAATCAAAATATCTAGAACCAATTCCGAGTAACCAAATACATATGTATAAATAAATAAATTCGCTTATATGAAATAACAGCTCATTTAAAACAACCAAAACTTGTAGCTAGTTTACACTTTCTTTTCAATTCAATCTTTACAATTTCATTGCCACTCTTACTTACTTCGGAAATATTTTCAAAAAAAAAAAAAATTGTAAAAATAGTCCAAAAAAGATTTCGTTTAAATAAAATTCAAAGAAAATTCGTCAAAATTAATGTTATCAAGGAACAAAGAGAAGAAGGTTAGGTTAGGTTAGGTTAAAGTGGCTGTTGGTTTGGAAATCCAACACACTTAGACATTTGGTCCGTTGTGGTACCACATGGATCAGTTGATCAACCTCCCTCGTTGAACGAGTTAGAGCTACGAATGAAGCGTAGGAGACAAGTGATGTCTGAGCTTACAACATCCCAGTTGTTCATCGAAGAAGAAGTCCCCAAGGTGGAGTTTTCGTCTTTGTGATAGGGCGGGACAAGCAGTGTCCCGTCAGGACACGTAGCTAATATGCAATTGGCTCAGAGAGATCCACTGTTTACAGCGTTTGACGCTAAGCTTAGGCCAAATTAGTTTTGTCAATAGACAGGTGTTAACGTTATTCCACCTGTAGTTTGTTCTCTCTATAGTATCTTGCTTTGGCATGAGTTTGCATGTAGCCAAAGGCATACCCACACAAGCTTTGTGAGCACTAGAGGTAAAGTTGTTCCTCCTTTTGCAAGATCGTCAGCTTTGCAATTTCCTGGAATGTCTCTATGGCCCGGCATCCAGCAGAGGTGAATATTGAACTGTGTTTTCCGTAAGAGATGATCGACAATTTAGGGCTGTTAGTGAATTCGTAGAAACAGAGTCTAGAGATTTTAACGCGGCCGGGCTGGCGATCTGAGAAAATACGTATATCGATGTATGTCAGAGTAGTGTGATCCGTCCGTAAAGAAATTGAGAGGATCATCATTCAGAAATGATCCTCCCAAGTAGACCTGGAAGGGATAGTCACCCTGAAGATGTTGTTGTTGAAGTAAGGATGGGGTATGGTGTAGTCGATATTACTGTTAATTGTTCTGAATGAGTTCAGAACAGTGGTGTGGCCAATCTCATTATTGATCCACAGTGAGGAAGCTTGAAGCCGTATGCCAGTATTTGCCGCCGTTTGCTTACTGAAAATGTCTAGCGGTATTAGATGGAACAGAACATCAAGTGAGGCGAAGGGGGTGGAGTGAAGTGCTCCTCCCATACACAGGCAGGCTGTTTGTTGGACTTTGCTGAGTTTATCACTATTTGTCGCTATATCCAGTACAGTCCACCATAACGCTACTCCGTATGTAAGGATCGGCCTTATAACCGAGATATATAGCCAGTGTGTAATTCGGGGTTGAAGTCCCCATTTATTGCCAATGGCTTTTTTACAAGAGAACAGGGCCACTGTGGCCTTGTTTATTCTTTCTTGAATGTTAGGTTTCCAACTTAATTTCTTATCCAAAATAAGACCCAAGTATTTTGCTTGTTCCGAAAATTTAAGTGGTACACCATTTATGTGGGGAGGGTCGATGTGTGGGATTTTGTATTTCCTGGTGAAGAGGACAAGATCGGTTTTATGTGGGTTAATGCCTAGTCCACTGCGAGAGTAAAAATGGAAAAAAAAATTAAGCCCCCAGAAAAATTTAAAAAAAAAAATTATCAAGAAAAAAACAACAAAAAAATTGTAAAACCTATAGATTTGCCCGCATCTCTAAATAGATTTCTTCTATTTTTTCCCTCAAAGATTACACGTCACAGGACTTAAAACCGTCGAAACAGCTTTTCTTAAAATTTATCCCATTTTTTTGTCCATTGCCCATGAATTATTTCTTCAAATATGATGAATTACAAAAAACCTGATATTTCAGTTAAAGAAAAATTGAAATCTGATGGAGTTCATTAAAACCGCATAGAAAAGTTCACGTTCCTCAATATAATTTATGTCACAAAACACGTGTGATTTAATTCCGAATAACCAAATTAAAAGTCTATTATCATGTAACAGACCGCATTTGTCAATATTTCATTGTCCAGCTAGCAATTATTAGATATTCACTGAATATCAATTAACACAAAAGTTCAGAAACCAGATTTTTGTCCGTTGTAGGGTGGTACTCTGTAGAGGTAGGTATATTATTAAAATCGACCCACAGCATGACCTCATATTGTATATCCTTCATTATTACCATTGTGTCCTCCATAACAGAGAATTCATACAAATTGAGGTAACATATTTACACCATCATTACAGTGTCATCCTTATGTGGAGTGTTATGATAGAAAATTCCAGTTATTATCTTGATGTCCTAAATATATGAACTACAGTTCGCTCAAACACTCATATATCTATCTATCTGTGCACAACATGCCATTATATTTGCTTAATGAGAAATTGGAACCTTATGCTCTGCTCAGTCTTGAAGACTATCGCCTGTCATGAAGAAGGAAGGCATGGCACCATTTCGACCTCCGTATCTTGATCTCTCTGCTGCCGCTAGCAGAGCAACACCAAACATCCTTTGTACTATATAATTTACGTTGGTAGGTATATAGGTTTTCTTTAGGTTAAAGGATCTCCGAAATTGTGTGTTTCTAATTACGGTATACAGAGTATAGTGTAGAAAGAGCTCAGTTTTATCATCTTAAGATGTCCTTAAAAGTTTCACCTGCACGTGTCGCAAGAGTTTTTTTTTCTTATCGCTGACACGACGAGCAACACAAAGCACTTCAGGTTAGCAACACTCGCACCATTTTGTTTCATTTTATTTTGTATTTTGCTTTTTCGTACCAATTTAAATAAAAAAAAAGGAATCAAAACGTGAGTTGTTTACTAGAATAGCTCACATTACACTATATCTACTATCTACGTATGTACGGGAGATCCTTCTTCAGGACATCATCTTACGTAAATGCAATTCTTCGACCGTTTCATGTGGGTGGTGTATTCCACTCATCCAATACCATCATCATCAGTACGGGGAATGGAGAATATCCTTTATGCTGTCTGCACTATATGGAATTGGAAATTATATCCTTTTCAGACAGGATGCTCCATACAAAAAGCTTAATGGACACAATAGTGAAAGCGATAATTATGACCACTATGAGTGCTGGGCGTAAAGAACCGACAAGTGCATTTACAAGAGTGGCTGATGGTGAAAGTCTCACATCCGTATTCCAACATGGCTTGTTGAATTTATCCTTTTGTTGTTCACTCGAATGCATTCAGCAATAATCGATTGCAATACTATAGAGACCGACTGAGACTTCCACTTCTACTTCCGACTGCAATTACTGAAGACAAGGAATTAAGTGGCAATTAAAATACAACAACAAAAAAAAACTGTATCCTCGATGTGAACAGAGAGACGACATGAGGTGAAGAACTCGAATTGAAGAAGAAGCTTAACATCACCTAGGCAGCAGACAAATTACCATTGGTTTTGAGTTTCACAATTCTCAGCTACATGGATGGCGGGCGGTCGGTGGTCCTATAGGTGTGCTTTCAAACGAACTTCTAACTGTTGTGCTATTGCAGAGTTTTGCAACAACGATTATCTCTACCTATAGAAAGAGGTTTAAAATAAATAAGACTTAATGCTTTTAAAGTTTTAGGTTCTTGAGGTTTTTAAAGATGAATGGGATTCGATTGAAGGAAAGCATTTTATTGTTTAAAGGTTTTGTACGAGTCTATAGTAAAAGCTTCAAAGACTAAAAACAATAAAAGTTTATACTGCGCTGCGTGTGGGGTAATAAAATGTGAAATGAATTGGAAATTTCCGCGTTCAATTGAAAAACAAGGTTTTATGGATGTAAACCCATCTATATCCATGCCAAGGAGTACTTAAAAGGTGTTGTACTCGGTATATATATTTTTTATAGGGTGTTGTTACATATACATATGTAGAAGAAGAAGAATCAAATGCGACAATAAAACGAAAGAGATTACACTCAAATGAAATGTAACAAAAAGTTTAATGGTGGTTGCAATTTTCATTTAAGTTAACCGAAATTATATTTACATAGGTGTATATATTTATACATGAAATGGTTAGATGTGTTCTTATGTAATACTTAAGTGACACACTTGTTGTGTTTTATAGACGTTATGTTCAAGAGCAGGAAACTGAACAGTTAAATACTTTTGCTGGAAAAAATTAACTGGAGCAGAACCGTTTTAATTTGTTTTGCATGCGGGTATCCTGAAACACAACATCAAACGGGTACGTGGTGATACGGTCGTATCGGTACTGAGAAAAAATATTTTACTAGACGAAGAGGGAACATTCCGTCTATCTTTCTATTTCAACCCCAACCGATTTCCGCCGATAAGATATTGTCAGTTTCGTGAGAACAATAAGGTTTGCTTGAGTAATGTTTCACAGAAATTTTGTAAAATAACATTGACACTTTATATTTAAACAAAAAAAAGTACAGTACTGCTGAGTTTTCCAATAAGAGTTGTTATTTTGATATTCAAAGAAAAATGCCATTTTTTGAGATAAAAAATCGGATATTTATTTCAATATAAAGAGGAAAGTATGCCATTAATAATATGGAAAACATCATCCACCAAATGGCCGCCACTGCTGCGCTTACACAGCAATATTCTTTTCATGAAATTTTCCATCATCAAATCGCAAAGTGACAGCTGTATTTCTTTAATAGCTTTATGAATTCCATATTTGAGGTATTAAATCGACACTGGGCTGGCGTAAACCTTATCTTTCCCTGGCCCCAAAGGTGCTAAGACACAAGATCTCGCTGGCCAATTGTGATCAACTCTTCACGGAAACTTTTCCTTTAAAAGATCGATGGTTTCGTTGCTTTTTTAGGGTTAGGGTATACCTTTTTAAGAAGATCAGAAAGTCCATTGAAAATATATAAGAGTGAAACCCCAAATCCAGATTTATACCCATCCTAATTCAGATTCAGATTCTGGTCTACCATCATCGGCTCGACAACTGGGGTCCAGTTCTAGCCTCCTTTCACAAGTCTCTCCACCTGTCCCAGTCTCGAGCCGAGCGACGCCATCCAGTTGAGCACCCCAAGGGCGTCCTGGTCTACGCCATCTCTCCAGCGCAAGCATGGTCTACCACTCTGCCGTCTACCATAGAATGTACCACAAAAGACTTTCCGAGCCGGTTCCTCTTCGCACATGCGAGCTAGTTGCCCTGCCCACCGGTGTCTACGGAGCTTAATTCTTGTTACTATGTCTGCTTCAAGAGGTAGATTACGAACAATTCATGATTGTATCGTCTACGTCCTCTCGTCCTTCCTCACATATGGTACTAACAATTCTCCTTAAGACTTCTCTCTCGAACGCGGCTAAGAGGTCGGAGTGTAGCCTTTTCCTTAAGCACCCAAGTCTCGGATCCATACGTGAGGACTGGCAGGACCATGGTCCTGTACAACAGCAGTTTTTATGGTGAGATTTCTGGATTTGAAGAGCTTTAACAGACTTAAGTAGGCTCTGTTGAAATTTTACGGAACAGAAAAATAGCCTGTTGCCAACCTGTTGAACCAGCCTGATCAAATTAGCCAAACCTCTTTTTTGAAAAGATTGCTTCTAGTGACCGCCGCGGAGAAGCTATGATCACACTTCCATAAAAAAAATTCGGTTAAAAAGTTGAACGTTTGTGTAAAATTCAGCGCCGCAATCAAAATTCCTATTCATGTTTCACAAAAGTAACATCACGTACTCGCAATTCAAAAAGTCTTCAACTTATCATCTTAAGATTATTACATCGAACCTCCTAATGATTATTATAGAGATAGAAAAACATTATTTTTAAAGCACGACAGTTGTTGTTCTTCTTCGAATCACTTTTCATCGATTAACCCTCACTGCTGAACAAAAAGTCATTGCCCTTAGATATATTCCTTCAAAAAAAAAAAAAAAACAACCACCCACCATCTAAAGGTAGGTACAACATGTTCGCCGCATCGCTGATGCTTTTACTCCTGAACATCTATACTTCCACTACATTAGCGATTGAGATGCACTGCAATGATGCCATACCTACACTATAGCCGCAAGCTGTGCAACTCGAAATAGCTTAGCGCCGCTAGCTAGGATAACAACGTGTCCCTTAACGTTGTACATAATGTACGATGCAGCAGCAGCGCACTGAGCAGGTATATCAAACATATCGTTGCTCTATATATAAATTGTGGGTGGTTTGTGTTTTTTGAAGTTGAAGTGAAAGAATTTTCGCACAAGGATTTCCAATTACGGAATTCAGTCACGTCTTCGTTGAATTTCTTCGCGTTTCATTTTGAATCGAGAGAAGCTTATGTGAAAGAAAAAGACCAAGACCAGAGCACACGGATCTCATTTTGTCTTCTGTTTGAGCATTCCTTTCACTTTTGGCCAAAATCTAATACCTTTGCTATTCTTGTGTGTCAGAGGATAGGACACACGGTGGCGGCGACTAGAACGAGGTTCTTAGAAGTTGATTCCTCGCACAAGGAAATATATACATAGATCAGTGGCGGATTTACAAATTTTCAAGGTATAGGCTATATAGTTTTTGCCGCCCTTTCCTCTACAATTGTAATATCATACATTATTTTTACAATGCAACAATTGGGTTGAAATTGCACGTAAAATAATTTTTCGCTATATTTTTGAACTAAACGAAGCTCAATCGTGGTATGTCCGGGGTAATATATACTTTTTTTTTTTTTTTAATTCATTTTTATTTTCTGTTCATCTTAAAACTATGTTAAAACTAGAAAAAAATTCTTAAAAACTAGTTTAATTATCATATAACTTAAATTTAACTTACTGGCCCTAGGCGGGCACTCTAAATTAATCCATTATTCTTAATTCTATGATGCCTTTCGGCCTACGAACTAACTTATAACTAAACTAGAGATCTTTGAAATTCACAAAAAACTTGGTTTCAGATCATTTTTTTTTCAGATTTTTATTTAAAACTTATAATTAAATTATTCTAAATAAAACTACTTAAGACTAATATTAAACTACTTACAACTACTTAAAAATACCTACAATAACTTAAGACTACCTAAAAATACTTAAAACTTGAACAGTCACAGCAGCGATTTTTGATGTTATATATTTTTTTTTTTTTTTTATACATAATATGTTTACCTATGTATTTTTTTTTTGGTGCCACCCAACTGTCCCTACTTAAATCTAATCTAAACCTATGTAAGCCGGCCGTGGTCAACTATCATTATCTATTTATTAGCTATCAGAATCCAATTTCAACCACCAAAACTGGTTCTCCTGCTTCACCCTATCTCTTCGGTCCCGATCGGACACAGTCCTACTGAACCGAAGGCGCTCAGCTCCGTCTTGTGCAAGCACGTCTCGACCGTAAAGGAGTCGCCTATCCACAGTTCTCCGGCTGACGTGGTAGATAAGCGGAACTGCTTCTCTATCCTGTATCAGCCCTCGACTGTCTAGGTAGACGAATGCATCTGGCGGAATAAAGCCGCTTAAACGCACATTGTCGTAGGATTGATCATTGGGGTAATAGGCCCCAAAAATTAAGCTGTTGGTCGAGGACATAGCTCTTGCAATGTGACCTCGAATCAGCTTTATTATGAAATTATCTATCCTGTTCATGTTGGCTCCGTTGTATAGAGCCTGCTTGGAATAATAATGTTTGTACTCCGACTCTGGTGTTCTGTGAAATCCAAGGCAGTGTCTCAGACACTGCCTCTCAAACACCCGAATCTTTGCCATTTGAGATGGGGCAACGTTAAACCAAACCGGGCACCCATAGGCAATCATCGGCTGGATGAGGGCCATGTAGCAAATCACCTTCACCCTACTGTCAAGCCGGCTGCTAAAAAACAGCCGTTTCGTCAGGGCAAAGGCTCCCCCGGCTCTGGTCAGCGCAGCATTTACATGTCTGTCGAAATATAAATACTGATCCAACCAGATGCCAAGGTAATTTACTACACTTTTATTCGCCAGTGGTTGTCGGTTTGGCCCCACGATCACTAGATTCTTCCAGTTCTTTCTCGTATCCCTTGAGGCTCCATGCAATGGAGTCCTAAACAGAATAGTTTCCGATTTCTGGAAGTTGATTTTCAACTTCCAGTCATCGCAATATCGCTGAATCTTCTCGAAATCACGCTGCAAGAGAATTCTAATGACCTCAACTTTTGGGGCCGTTCTGTACGCGATTAGGTCATCGGCGTACGCAATTGCCTGAGTTAGGCTACCTATCAGATCGCTGGTGTAAATGCTGAAGAGGATCGGTGAGTTAACCGCTCCCTGCTGAAGACCATTTTTTATTTCGAAGACTGTGGCAAAAGTTACATTGCCACTTTTGACAACAAACTTTCTGCCATTTAACATGTCATAGAGTATATACAACAGTTGTTTACTTATGCCAAGTCTAACCATACGGTGTCGAAGGCTTTCTCCAAATCAACCAGGCAAGCGCCCGTACACTGTCTCTTAGATTTGTTCCATTGGATATCAGAAACGAGCTTAGACGCAGCATGAATGGTGTCATGTCCTGCCCTAAACCCGAACTGATTATCTGGTATGATATTATTGTCCTCAGCCCACTTGGACAGAGCTCTATTGACAACTTTCTCGAATACCTTGCTGATACTCGGAAGAAGACTTATCGACCGGAGATTTGCCGGATTGGAGGCTTCCTTTCCCTTTTTCGGGAGAGGATGTACCACAACTGTCTTCCAGCGCACTGAATAATATGCATTATTCAGCGCGTTGTTGAACAGTGTGGTGAAAATGTCTATGGCTTCCGGAGGTAAATGTCGTAACGCAATGTTGGATATACCATCGACACCCGCTGACTTCTTTTTCTTTATCGATTCGAAAATGAGCTGCAACTCCACCTTTGATATTAGTAGGGAATTTGACCCATTTAGCTCGGCGACTGTGGCGTTTGCCAGATTGCCTTCATTGAATCCGGTGAAACCGAGATTCTCCGATCGCCATTGCGTTATTTCGTTCCGAAGGTAGAAGTGGTTAAGCAGGGCTCTGTTTTCCAGGTCGTGGTTCGGGCGAATGCTAGCATTCACCTTATACACTTGCTGGAACGCAGCCCCCACCGCCTCAACTTTCTCTCTCGGATCTTCAATAACAAAGAAATCATCGTCCAAGACGGCTTCCTCCGGATCTATGCCTGCTGTCAGAAGTACGTCTCTGTTGTCTGTCGTAATGTATACTATTTACACAATAATGAACACTTTGCAAACGTGAATAAATAATCTTTATTGCGCTTACAAACAGTTAAAAATAATCGACTCAGTCTACTATGAACTATGAAAATCCACGTGAAAACTTTAACTTCACTTAGGATACAAAAATTCCCATGAAAATCATCATAATTATATAACTTTTAAAAATTCTGGTGAAATTTCTCTAATTGCTTAAATTACTAAAATTCACGTGGTAGTTTAAATTTAATTGAAAATTTTGAAAATTCACGCGACATTTTAAATTTACTGAAGCATGAATTAAAAAATTTTTATTTCAAAAAATATTTAATTTTGTTAGCAATTCATGTGATATATTTAATTTACTTGAAAGTTTATGTGAAAGTTCGATTTTAATTAGGAAAAATATATTTTGGCAATTTTTCAAAGTCTTGGACTAAAAACTGAATCAAAAAATTAGTACTGTATTGGGTAGAATTTGAAAGAAATGCAAATAAAAAAAATAAACTTTTTTCGTTTTGAATATTTTTTTTTTCAAAAAACGGTTGATTCAGAAATTTTCTTTCAAGCAAATGTTTTTTTTTTAAAACTTTTTTTTTATTTTACCGATGAAAATTCGTACGGAAAATTTTTAAGCAGTAAGGTTAAAAGCAAACAAATTATTTATGTATTTATTTATTTATTTATTACAATTACAATGTGAAATTGTAAAGATAATTCTAGAGGAAAGCGTTAACAGTAAAGCCATCAGCCTTAACAACAACAACAACAAACATTTTTTGCATAAACTACCTATTTTTAGAGATTTTACATCAATTTTTATCCTTTTAATTTTTCAAATGGTCATTTCTTGAGATTTGAAAAATTAAAAGAATAGCGTGTACCTTCTTATAAAAAAGAAATAAAAAAAAGATACCTATCTTAGAAATATGACTGCTTGTATTTTATTCACAAAAAAACAAATACAAAAGTATGGTACTTGCAAGACAAAAAAGTATAATTGTATCTGTAAAACATTAAAATTTGCACAATTTCGCACAAATTGAAAATCAGATATACAAAATTATTTGAAAATAGAAAATAATATAGCTATACCTATACATATATGTATCTACACTTCTACATATATCAAAAAATCTACCTATGTAAAAAAAAAACCTTTAAATAAATCCACAGCCCAAAGAATTCATTTAATTTTTCCCCTTGTTGTTCAAAAAAATTCACCAAATTTGCCGCCCCATACAAAACTGCCGCCCTAGGCTCGAGCCTACTCAGCCTGCTGGTAAATCCGCCACTGACATAGATAGACTGTGGAAGTAGAGTAGCTATATATTATCACTTCAAATATTGTGCTGCTCAAGTGCATTTGGTGATGATGCTGATGGTTATACCCTAACCACAGCATAACGCCAATTTGTTATCTCGCCTGCAGGATGTGTGCCTATATATCCCTGTGGCAGTAGCAAACATTCAAGTCCACTGCGAGAGGTTGTGTGATTTTTAGAGGATAAGAGCATTGTAGGTTCAAGATGATATAGAATAAGGTACATAGCTAAGGATGTTTTTTTTTTTTTTTTTGTTTTCTTTTCATTTTATGCGAAATATACCAAACGTGGTTTATTTTTCCGGTTGCCTAAGGTAGATCTAGGTTATTATGCGAGGAGTCTGAAAGAAGACGTGGTTTATCTTTAATATTAAGATACACCATCTGTGAACTTTGAGCCACGTAGGAAACATTTTAAATCTCAACATACTACCAACAAGAAAAAACAAAAATATATATTTGAATAATTACGATGCCGTAAAATATGTATTTTGATTCAGGATTTTTTTTTAAGGACTACAAATTCCTAACCTGGAATCAATTGGATTAGATTTAATTCTCCTCTCTTTTGAGTTGAAAAGAACTGAAAAAATTTAATACACAAAAAGAAAATTGTGTAGGCTGTTTCTATTCAGCGTTGGCAACACTGTTTTTAGTTGGCGGCCATTTTAACAGCTGTTAGGCGTTTTGTGTTTAGTTTGGTTTGGCATTTCAAGAATTGAAGCGACACGATCACCTAGCAAGGCGTAGACCCAAAATAAGATTGCCGTTGATCCCGATTTTCATAAGAGAATTTTGTTTAGCGATGAAGCTCACTTTTGGTTAAAAGGCTACGTCAGTAAACAAAACCGCCGTATTTGGAGTTAATAAAATTCTCAAGCGTATGTTGAGACACCGATACATCCAGAAAAATTGACTGTTTGTAGTGCTTTATAGGCTGGTGGAATTATGGTTCGTATTTCTTTAAAAACAGTGCTGGCCAGAATGTTACCGCCATTAATGACCGCTATAGAGCCATGATTACTGACTTTTTCTTTCTTCAACTGAACAAACAAGATCGCACATGGTTCGTGCCGCAATTGATTTATTGAAGCAAACGATTGGTAACTCATTCCGGAACCGTAAATTGGAATAATTTGCGAATATATTAAAAAAGTGAACAAAAATTTTTCCTCCAGATTGAATAACGTCCAAGCTAGCCTTAAGCAGAAAGTCAAGGACTTTAGCAAAAGGCAAAGGACTCAAGACACTTCCCTGGTGCACACCGACTCTAATTGATGATTCTTGCGAGGCATCTTACCTTTGTTTTAATTTTCTCGTACATGTCCGCACGTAGACTTCCGGAACTCTTCGTTACCTAGATAGAGCCCGTATCATATCTTGTGGTTGTTTGTCGAAAGTTTTTTTTTTCAAAATCAACCAATACGATTTGCAAAAATCTCTTGACTGGTGGTTGATTTACTAGAAACAAACCGTTAGCGGTCGTCAGACAGCCGTATTAGTTTTCGTAGACGGCCATCTAATATCCGCTCAACGATCTCCACGGTGTGAGACATCAGCTTGATTAAGAGGTAGCTGTCGAAATTTCGTGTATCATCCTTCCTCTTGTACATTGGCGGAAAGTAACTTTTCCTAGAATGATTGATCATTTGGTCACCGCAAATAAGTTCGGAGTTGATGTCTCGCATCTTTTTCCAGAATTCAGAGAGAGTTTATCACCAACAACAACACTAGCTTCTTCGACTGTGATCGACTTTTTCGTTGTTAGATGCAGCTATTGGAAGGTCTAGCGTCGAAAACTGTTAATTTAAATGTGCTTCACAGTACTGTTGCCATCTATGAAGAATTTTTTTTGTCATTCACAAGAAATAGAAATAAATCTTTACAAATTAAATTTTTCATAAATATCTAAAAATGTCTACTTCTTTGCTTTTTCAAAAGAAATTTATTATTTCCTGCCAATGGAAAAAAGCTTCGCAATTTATGAAGCGACAACTATAACAAAGAAAGATACTCTCTTGTATTTTGTAAAATAAAATCTCTGACATTCTTTAATAGAAAATGTTGACAGTGATGTCTTACCAAAGTCCAGGTAGTTTATGCCTTGTGACGGAAAAAAAGAAAGTAAAACCTACTGCTCAACGTTACGGATTAATTTATAAAGCTCGAGACACTTTCCATCCAAATGCGATTTTACAATAAAATTTTCTTCGAGGACCAAGAGTCAACGACGACGATGATGACGACGGGACACCTTTGACTCGTTAAAGTCCACAACTGTTAGTGTTGTTTTCTTCAAAAGTTGTCAAACATATTTCTCGCACTTGAACACTTCGTCTTCACCTGAAATTAAAATCCCAAAAACGAATATCGTTCTACTAAAAAAAAAAAATCTTCACATTTTTCTGCTAAAGAAATTTGAATCATTTTTAAGGAAATCATTCATTTGGCACCTTTCAAACGAACGAAAGCAAAAGCTACTGAGCCAACTCTAAATTCGTACAGAATGCAGAAACTATAGCAATGACGATGTTAAGCGGGCATTCCGCACATCATACAAAAAAAAAAAAAATACCGAATGCAATGCAATCTTCAAATGCAAACGAAACGGAAGAAGGATGGAAATGCAATTTCCCCCAAAACGATCCGGAAAGGATATACCTACCTGGTTTTGAGGAAAAACAAATTACCCATTGCCACCGCGCCGTGCACCGTCGCCGCCGCGTCTTGCTACCAAGTTGAACAACGACTAAAAAAAATGAATATTCCTTTAGTATTATTGCACCTTTGAGCTTTTGACTTTGAAGGGTGTGACCGCTTGCCAGCGCCAGTTTGCCTCCTTTATAGCTACTCCGAAGGTATAGACTTCTCTCTATGCAAAAGTGCCAATTGATGTTGGCTTGTCATTTCCCAGTCTCTGAGGTGATTTTTCTTTTTTTTTTTCATTTCATTTTTTCCTCTGCGAAATTGAAAATCTTGAGTGAAAAATTATTGCCATTTTTGTGATGCCAGGACTAAAAATAATATACATCAAGGTGCATATTCTGCATTCTCTTAAATTAAATTGAAAATAAGTGGGTGAACCTGGAGCATTCCATACAACTTCCAGTTTGCAGTGATTCACTTAAGTGATAATGTAAATAGTTCAAGTTGAATACATGCTTGTCTGAATATCCTGTTTCATACACGCGACCACTTAAAAAAAAAATATTATATTTTATTGAATAAGGATATGGAAGCTAATGAATGATTCAGGCCGATAGTGGATGTGGCAGTCACGCGTGAAGGCTCTTTACTTTAATATCCGAAAATATATATTCCTCCATGAAAAAAAAAACAAAGTACTTAAAAGGTATTTTTTCACCAGAATTCTATAAGGAGATTCAGCATATGTAGTACACGTGACACAGGCTAATATATAATTTATTGGTTCCTTTCACTCTCTTCCGCTTTCATCCTCCTTGAAAATCGAGTGTTTTTTTTTATTTTTGTTGTATAGAGTACTCGAAGCTCAACAATGCCCATGTGATATTTAGTTATATTAAGCTTCCTATACGGATATCACCAAAAAAAAAAAAAAAGATAATGGATCTTGATTTGCTTTTGTGCTCACTTGCTTGAAGATAATTTAATAAAAGGTCCTTCGGTCTTTTCTGTGTGAAAATAAAAACGTAAACACGCAAGAGGGATTAAATTATACGAGTAGTAGGTATCAGAAAACCTTTTAGATGTTTTGTTTTTATTTTGTTGGGACACTTAACGCTGGCTAGCCACTTGAGACGCGACAAAAAGGACTCACAAGTTTAATATTTATTATTTAAGTGCTCGAACAACAGAGGTGCGTAAAGTTGTCTAATTAAATGCGTATGTAGAGTGGGTTAGATTGTGGTCTTAAAGGTAAATGAAAAATGAAATATGGGATGACATTTAAGGCAGTATTAAAATTTGTTATAAGCGAAGATAATTAAGCCTTGGAATTCTGTATGTTTGTATTTTTATTGCAATATAAAATAATGGTTTAGATTTCTTTTAATTTGATACCTTCATAGCATTTTTCTGATTAATTTTCAAGTTGCTTACTGCGTGAACGCAACACATAGGGAGGGTTGCGGGGGTTATGTTGATTGGTAAATGGACTCTTGGGAATTCAGATTCAGTGACTATGGAGCGTTTCTCAGGAATAGACCACGCGTTGTGCTTTCTAGAATTTTACAAGAACTGTGATTCGACAACTGTAGTGCGTAGATGATTCTGTAGTATTCGAGGTTTTCGCCACTTAAATGATACGCCAAGCATTCTTCTTATTCAAAATGGGTAAAAAGTTTGAAGAGATCGGTACAACATTGGAAAACCCAAAATCCTGACGACCAATGTCATCAAGAACGATATACATGGAGAGTGTTAATTAGTCTTTTAGTGACGATAGACTGAATCTACCTTCCGAGCCCTCATAAGTAATTCTACTGTTTGATTAAATGAATGCAACGAACGGAAGGGTCTGCATTTGGACGATACTATTCTTAAAAATATTTGTAATATTTTAAATTTTCGTGTCACAATGTTCGTTCCCATACTCCTCCGAAACTACTCGACCGATTCTTATGAAATTTTGTATGCATATTCTGTAAGTCTGAGAATCTGAGTGATAAGGGGTTTCCAGGTCTACCCCATTTTTTTTTCTATTATGTGGCATTAAAAAATATATACAACCCTAAATGTTCACTCTTCTATTGATCTATATAGTCCTATGTAGTGATCTCACTACATAACGCCCTCCTAACAATAATTGTTTCCTTTCCCACGCATCTTCTAAAGACACTCTAACCACTGATAATTCCAACCAATTTAATGCCACCAATATGAAAACCATAGACCCACAAATGAATCCTCACTACGTAATCATAAAATGATCACTCGTCATAAGTACGACACAAACCGATACCCATTAACTGCTATGAGTAATGCTGTTAATGCAACTTAGCATGGGCGAGTGTCGCTATGAGCGAAGTGTATCGTGAAATATGATGCGGCGGCACATTTGTGAAAAACAATTAACTAGGTTACAATTAGGTTGGTAAATATTCTTCGAAATTCCAATTGGACTAATATATAGGAAATATTACCAATTGGAAAATCGATTATGAAATATCAGTTGGTGGATATGTACTTGGATGCAAATCATCCATGCATTGGAATAGGAAAGTATTATTGAAAACAGTATAAAAGGGCAGGAATATTTCAGAAAAGACATAGAATAAAACTAACAGCTAATTTGGTCGCAGCCTAGCTTAAGACAGTGGGCCAAATAGTTAAACTAAATAAAATCTGTTTTTTTTTTTCATTTTTCTATCCGCATAGGTCACTCTTCTCCCTTTCGGGAAAGCACCGTGACATTAGGCGTTACAACACCTAGAAGAGAGTAAGCAAAAGTCATCCATATACGAGTAGTCCAGGTTCACATATGAAAATCCATTGGGGAAGCCTTTTCGGCGTCGAGTGTGTGTGTGTCGTTCTAGGACGATTTTTAATACTTTTATCTTGGCACCTTAACTCTTCTTCAATAATCGCACTGCCGAAGGTTTTCCTTGGGAGCTTCACAGTTATTACTTTTTTCTCTCTTCGGGAAACCACTGCTGCTCGTGAGAGGTCTGCGGGAACACTTTTGTTGCTTGTTGTTCTCAGTGCTTTGATTGCAATAAGGAATTCCTCTCTACTGTGGGGTACAGTGCCTATTCGTGTTTTTCTTACTTTTTATTATTTTTATTGTACTATTTTGTACATAGAATGTCAGTTTATTAGACTTAACCATTCTTCTGTCAATTGCATTGAATTTTTGTGAACAACAACAACAACTTTAAGGTACTACCACCAATTGTTTTTAAGAATTAATTTTATATTAATTCATTTATATTTTTTTTTTTTATTTTTTGGCCGGAGTTATAGCTATTTCATGCTTGCCAGACAATCATCAGAATCCTTTTAGTTGCGCTGAGCTTTAATCCAATTTTATTTGAAGAACACTTGTAGGATTCGAACCCACGCATATCAGATTTGCTCAGTCTTTGTAGTCATGTGCTCTTACGCACTACACCACTTCAGACCACTGGTGCTACGTGTCCAGATGTCGTAATTGTTCATCAAATGCATTTGGAGTCACAGCATTTTTACAAACGCCTTAAAGTATGTTATCTTGTTCCGCCTCCATTTTTCTCCATACCTGTTTTTCACCAAGTATGACCTGCAAGCTCTTGGTAATTCTGTAAACGATCCTTTTGTCCTCCTCGCTGCCACTTCTGTTTCTGCAGTCGCACACACTACAAGCAACTTCTCTTATACTCTACTTGAAGAGTAGCTACGATCTTTGATGGGCATCCTTTCTTCGATTCTTGACGAAGATTTCTAGGAAAGACAAGCACTATGGTTTCCGTGCCACCGATTCATCGAACATTAAAGCATTTATTACAGTACATTAATGATTGTCAACGGCGGCGGTGGTGGGTTTTGTGCTACTGATTGCCTTCAATTGTGTACTAGTTGTGATCCTTTTGTCTTTCTAAAACTTAGGCATTAAGGAGTTTTAGTAGAATCTCCAAATCAGAGCTGTACGTAATTTTGTCCCGAGCCTTTCCCATTTATTGACTTCTTCTGTTTCGAAAGTCCTGAAGACTGCTTCTGAATCGTCAATTACGAATTTGTTGAAACGAAAAGCACGAAAAGAAAACTTTCAAATCAGCCAAGAAAACAAAAAAAAAACAACTCACATATCAAGCTTTTCACAATTATCAACGTCGCAAACGACATTTAGCAAAACACAAGCAAATCCTTGCTTCCCTTGCTCCAAATCTCAGCTAGATGCTTATTAATTCAATCTCCACCACCTTAACATCCTTTATGCAAATGTTTGCCAATTAGTACCTAATAAAATCCGCACCATTACCACAAGCTCCTACCATATCTTTCTCCCTTCGATAAAATATTCCTACCAGCAAAACAGAAGGTAGGCAACAAGATGTATCTCTCAAAATAACATTATTTATATTTGCAAACACTCATCCACTCTTAGGCTTATTCCCATCCAACTCCCACTTCTGGGGGAAAAGAAAAAAAACTGAAAACATTGGCCGAGAGGATATTTTTTCCATCACACAATAGTCGATAAAAAAAGGTCATAAATCTTGTTTTTTTTTTGTATAGCTTAGAACTGGCCATGACCTGACCCTGTTTGTCTCCCTACCTCATGTTGTCACTTTTGTTTGTGTTTATTCTTGTGTCTCAATTAAATTACAAACATCGAATGTTATTTTTTTTTGTGAGTTCGTATCGAACAGAGGACAAAAAGGACTAAACAACAAAAGGATTACATTCAAATAATGTGAACCTTTATAGAGGGTCATGTGAAGGGGTTCCTAATTTGATATTTTATTTCTTTATGAATACGAAGGAAAAAAAAAAGGATACGCACTCAAGGAACTCGTTGTTATTTTTTTTTTTCGTTATGGGTACAGTCTTTTAGAATATATAAACTTTGCTTCCTCAATCTTCCTTCAGGGCAATGCTCCACATACCAAAGAACACACACAAAAAAAAGGATGTCGAATCCTTTTGAATATCTGAAAGAATTTCTTCTTCAAGTACTTTTTGGAGAGAGAGAGAAAGAGAGAGAGAGAGAGAACTGCCTGAGAATTTCTCATTCAAATTAAGGCTTCCAAAGATCTTCACAAACACAATGAGCAACTATTTCCTACGAAAGACAATCCTTATGGAGGCGAACTTCTTCTCGAACAAGTATACAACATGGGCGTACGTACAGCCGTACAAGTACAAGGGAGGAGGGAATCCTTTTGTTTTATTTACAACAATGCAAACTTAAAAAACTTCATCTTGTGAAAATGTATGTCAGTGAACCATTGCAATACCAGAGGAAAAAAGATTTAACAGCAGTTTTTTTTTACGAGATTATATGTAGATATGGCTAAAAGGGGTTAAAAGAAACTGCTTGAACCCTTTTCCCTACGTCCTTTTTGAGTAACAAAAAAACAAAAAAAGATACATATACCCATAACTGTTTTCCTAAACATGTGCATCAAAAAATGATGTTAAATGTTCAAAATTGGTTTTATATTTTATTTTTTTTTTCTGTATTTTTAAGTTAGGGGAAAACATTAGAATTATCCTTGAAACGTGCTCCAACTGCTGAATAATATTAAATGTAAATGTGAATTTCCTTTTCTTGGGAGTAGGTATAATGTATTGTTTATTTGTTTATTTATTTATAGTACACGCTTGTAATATTATGAAATTCTTTTCCAGAATGATTTTCTTGTTATTTCGGGATTACATAAAATAAATACGGAGATAAAATTGTTGATAAAACATAATGGCTAATGTATTAATGAAAATGTTCAATCTGAAGGTGATACTGAATACTTCGTTTTTATTTAGAAATTATTTCGGAAAGAATTTAGTTCATTTTATGTTTACCTAAATATCTGCATATAGCTCTTTAATATGTTCATGGAGGTACATATCTTAAGAACAAAAAAAAAAAACACCCTTCGCCATCGGTAAAAGCAATCAATATAAATTCAGACAGTTGCGTTGGTTTAGGATGTTTCAATACAATAATCGAGTCAAAAAAAGGATAAACTATATTATTCTTCTTTTACCGACTCGACGCCTTCACTTTAGAGAACTGCTACTGGGCTCCAGATTTTAGATTCTTTCTTGACTGAGGCAAAAAAAAACGCAGGTTTTCATTTCATTTGTTTGGTCCAGGAGTTTTTGAGCCTTTTATTTAGTTATTTATTCAGCTTGATACAAGCAAGCAATACTTCCATCTAAAATTAAAACTAAACTTACAAGTTAACTTAAATCTAGTGTTTAAATCTAAGTGAAGAAGAAGAAGAACTTAGGATGAATTGTAGAGAGAGCTTCTAAGTGAGGAAGTACTAACATGGAAGTCGAAGGTAACTTGTGCGTTATTAGCCAAGCGCAGCATTCTTGAAAAAGGTTCAAAGCGACCGTAATTTGTGCGGTGATGAGGGAGGCGGAAGAGCAGATCTAACGTGTCGAGGGTTAGTGCAGATGGGAATCGTTTCCACAAGATAGGATGAGTCTATGTTCCCTACTAATATCTGCTGCAGAAAGAGAATATCGGCGACTTCGCGGCGTCTATGCAGGGTTTGCAAATTGATCAATTTTTAAGGATCTTCATAATGGGGTAAGATGAGATTATCAGACCAAGGGAGACCACGGAGTGCAAATCGAAAAAATCTACCTGTACACCTTCGATTCTTTGAAAATGTGAGTTCTGATATTCAGACCAGACTTGGCTAGCATATTCAAGGAGGGATCTAACGAAGGTAATGTATAGCGCTTTTGTGACGTAGGGGTTTGAGAATTCCCTAGACCAACGTTTGATAAAGCCTAGAGAAGAGTTGGCCTTGTTAATAATATGATCAAAATGAGCTCTGAAATTTAGCTGGCTGTCGCAAATAACTCAAAGATCACGAATAGAGAAGACAATTTGAATAACAACTTCTTGAAAAAAATATGTTTTTTCGTAAGGTTTTCAAAAATTGTTATTTTTTTAAAATAAAATTCATAAAAAAAATTAATTTACTGATGTACCTAATACTTTATTGTTTTAAGACGAATATTTTTTTGACAAAACAATTTTTATTCAGACAAAAACTTTACCCTAACTAACATTTTTTTTTCATTTTTTCGATTTTTCAATTTTTTTGACAACTTTTTTACCTAAATTTGTTTAACTATTTTTTTTTAAGGACGAACATTTTTTATATGCTAAATTTATCAAAGGCAGTTTTTTTCAATATCTTGGGATTACTGTCTAGTCTATACTGATGGCGGAACCTAACTGGATATACTGGATAACAGTCGAGTCGGGAAAGCATAGGCTGCGTTCGGAATGCTGTCCAAAATATGATGAAACAACTCATCAAGCTTAAACACTAACCTACGAGTGTTCAACTGCAATGTTGAAACGACGCTTCTTCATGGCTGCAGCACTTGGAAAGAAATATCTTTGTATATGAAATACAAAGGTAATATCCGCTGTCACTAGAAAGCTGCAAACATTCGTAAATAGATATTTGCCAAATATCTGGAGGATTTTCTGGCTTCCTGTGAGAACACCTCAGGAACTCATTGCCTCTTTCATACGAAGACTTTCATACGAAGACATTGGCAATAAGCTTCGAAAGGGTATTTAGAGCCAGGTGATGCAATGGCGGAACTTTTGGAAGAATTGTCGAAGAGAATCAGCACAAGTGGGGAATATTGGAAAGAGCTGAAATGCATCTCCAGAAACCCTACAGTGCAGGTCTTATGTCCCGCAAAGGAATACTCAAGGACATTTTAGGTCTGAGGACCTAAGTAGTAGTAGTAGGATTGCCAGAGAGTACAAAATATCATCTGCATTTTATACTGATATGACTTCGACAGTTACTCCACTCGGTAGACCAAATTCTAGGTCATTCAAAAACAGAATAGTGGAGCACTAAGAACACATCCTTGAAATTAAAAATATTATTAAATTAAAATATACCTTGATACAATGAGAAGATTATTCAGAATTAATAAAATTATCAAAAATTATAATTAACCTAGAAATAAAAATTTTTTTTTTGAAATTTCTTAAATCAAATTTCAAAAAATAAAAACATAAAAAAAAAATTAAGAAAATTATTTTTCTGTTTTAAATTAATACAAAAGTCAAAAAATTAATTTTTTTAGAAATGTAAAAATAATATTATGACGTTTCTTAAGCAACCCTAAAAATATAGAAAAATCAAAAACTCGAAAAAAAAATTTTTCAAAAATTAAAATGAAGCAAAAATTTAAATTTTTAAACAATTTAGGAATTTAATGAAAGATTTTTAAGAATATTAATTGATTTGATCCTCGTGCAAATGAGAAACACTATGTTTTAATTTTTTGTAAAACTGTAATAATTTCACTAAAAAAAAAGAACAATAAATATTTTTTGTTTTAATTGGTCTATATTTATTCAGGCTCAATCCACCTAAATGCCATTTCTCCATAATTTATGGGCAACATTCTCGCACTCCAGACTTATCGCATTAAAAAAAAAAAACATTTTTCCCATTTAAATAATATATATTATGGTCAAATAATTTCCCACCATTATGACCTTATTGTTTGCAAACTTGCACCACCTTTTTTGGCAATAATATATGTATACAAAAAAAAAGAGAAGAAATTCCCGCCCAGCAATAACTTAATTAGTGCAGTTATTCCAAGCCGTTTCCCATATCAAGGCCTATACACCGTTACCATTCTCAAAACTTCCGTCGTCGGTCGGGGTAGCATTAATTCAATCATAATTAAGTGAAATTAACTCCCATGAAATAAAACAAAACAAAACAAAAACCCCTAGCCAAGAGAGCATAGCGCACTCTCTTAGGGGGCAACTAACCAATTTCTTGGCTTGTGCTATGGCTACTTCATACAGCCAATTAAGAGCTGATTCATTACAATTCAACGAGAGAATGCCCTGCATAAATCTTTATTTCGAATTCTTTTATTTTGACAGCAGAACAGTAAAGACGTTATTAAGAAAATCGCCAAGAAATAATGTGGGTCAAACATTTTTTTTTTTTTTTTTTTTTTGTGAAACTTAAACTACGCGATTTAAATATTTTTTTTTTTCTCTGCGTCAAGGTTGGAGGTTTGCTTTTTGTGTAAGATGAGAAATGAGGTCCACTATCCTGTTCTTGTAAAGAGAATAACTAAGGCAAAGCATGACAAGGGAATTAATATGCATAGTGGTTTGCTCTGGAGGTTGGTGTGTAAGCTCGTTGTAGTTTAGGGTATTCTTGAAGAAAGAAATATTAAAATCTGCTTTGTAATGTAGGTATGTACTGTTTTTTTTAGAAAAAAAACAATTTTTGATTTTATCCTCTCCAGCATAAGGATGCAGTATAAAATAGAATATAAATAATTCTGTGTTCATATTTTTGAAAAAAAAATCTTGAAAAAAATGTTGTTTTTTTTTAACTAATAATAATCATTGGTTTTTAGGTAAATTTCATGATTTTAATGTTAATGATTGGTTTAAAAATAATTTTTTATACAGAATATAGGTTGTTTCAGTTTTCATTTTGAAAAATAAAAAAAAAATTTAAACAAATGATTTCTTATTATTGTTTTTAATTTTTGAAAAAAAAAAAATTTTAATTGAATTTTAATAAATTTAAAAAAAAATCATAAAAACAAATTTGTTTGATTATTCTTTATGGTGTAGCAAACAAAGTTGATATACACAGTGGCATAGTGTGACAGGGGCAAAAGGTGTGCAAGTGCCCCGGGCTGTAATTTTCCAACATATTTGTGCGGCATATTGTTATTGGTGGTGATTTGTAAAATCTTAATGAAAATAAACAATTTTGTAAAAGATTTTTGTATGTTCAGTTCTTACATTTTCTTATTCATCATTTGGATATATGTATTTTCTTCAAATTTTTCATTCTAAAGAAACTATTGAAATATTGTGACGTAAACGTTTCACCGTTCTATCTGTCATTCTGGCTGTGGGTCCTAAACAGGTGGGTCGATTTTCCTCTCACTCGGTACATTTCGGACATTATCATCACACATTACTTTAAAATTTTGTTTTAAGATCAAAAATAACGGTAACAATAAATGGAAAATTTGTAGTTTCTAAAAATCTTATGTTTGTCAGAAACGGCTGAACGGATTTTATGAAGAAAATCGATAATTCTTGCAAGATTATTGCTACCTTTTGATTATTTTTTTTTTCCAAAAAAGGGATTAATGATCTTGAAATCTGTTACACGGTTTTCTAACACAACTTTCAATATTTTTACACAAATTAGATTCAAATTATGATACCTACCATAAAAATTAAAAACCAACTTTTTAAAAAATCCTCAATTTCTTGAAAATTTTTTTTTTTTATTTTCTCATTGCCGGCCGATACAATTTCGATTTTTATTTTTTTTAAGTGAAAAAAAATCTTGAATCTGCGAGTTAAAGGTCTGTTCTGGTTTCAAATATTAAAATAAAATAAAATAAAATGTTAAAATAGCTTCAATTGGTTTCTGTAGACCTTTTGAAAATAAAAAGAATTCTAGGTCTACCATGGCGAATACGTATCATTATTATTAAAATAGGTGTTGTCAATTTTTTTCTGTAGGTAAAAATCACTATTTTTAAAACATTGAAGAATTTTGATTCATACTTTAAAAAAAAAACCTTTTAACCAATGTACTTCCTTGTTAGTAACTAGTAATTTACCTAACAACTTACATTTTAATTTAAATGCAAAAACATACTTTATATATTTTTTTTTTTGCAAGCGGATATTTTTAAATTTAATTTGATCACAACTTACAGTTAAAATATAAATAAATAATCGATTGAAACTTAACATACTCGTATTTAATACCAAGACAAAGTCAAACAACATTAGCCTTGACCATTAACTTGACGTTGATACTCAGTTTTACTTGTTTCAAAACATACACTCACTTGCATATAGGTTGAAAATTGAAAACTAATTTAAAAGTGGAACACATTTCACATACTTGTCACTATCTCTCTCTATCTCTTTCTTTCTGAAGTTTGTTGTGTGTCGGCTGTCGTCTGATGCCACCTTCTCTTCTCACTGGGGGTAGCCTAGAAAACTCCAAAATGAGTGTAAATAAATCTTACCACATACCTATACCAAAATTGTCTAACTGGTTTTTATCAGTTTTACTTTTATATTTATTTTCCAACCCACCCAACAATTGCAAACTAAATGCTCTCAACCAACCTGTTTCCCTCAAAATTAAATTCGATTAAACTCTAGGCATTTTTTCCATAAACCTGTTTGTCGGTGGATGTATGTTTGCTGCACCATCAGGCAACCAGGAGTATCACATCAAGTACCTACCAAAGGATATGCAAATTCTTCTTTCAACTCTCCTGACCACATAGTTTAAGATATAAGTTGGTTAAATATGGTATATGTCTAGGTATGTCCATATAAACCTGCCACCTAACAAAAAAAAAAGAAGAAAGAACGACCAGAAAAAAAAAATTCACCTCGTCCTTGCAAGTTTCTTTTGTGTGATACCAATTCAAGTTATCATTTTCTTTTATGTGAGGAACATTTTGAACAAAAGTTTGTTTTGAACTTCTTCGGTGCAAGTATAATTTCAACACATTTTCTCTTCTTTAAAAACCAAACCCAACTAAACCCAACCCAACCAACCTCACCGAAACCATATTGATGCAAATGAAATTTATGTCACCATTTGCGGTAAATTTCAACAAGATGCTATCGGACATTTGCATTGTTAAGCAAAAATAAAAGCCAAGATGGCATCATATCATATACTACAACACACCAGCCAACGGGTTTCTACTGGATTCTTCTTTATGTAGATAGTGTATTCGTTCCAATAAACCGCGAATCGATCCTTGAATTTTAAGAGACTCTCTCAACTGTGTACAAGGACGAAACTGAGGCATTTATCATTATTTACAAGCAGAAAAGCAAACCTACCCAAGAGACCAACAATTCAAAATGTTGGAGGAGGTCCTGGCTGAAGCTATATCTATATATAGTTGGTTTTGGTTGGTAATCAAATTTACATAGAATCCCAATTTAGTGTTCGCAGAGACCGAAAATAAATTGATTCCTTGGTTTAAGGAATGAGCATCAGATGAGGCAGCCATATAGTCCATATATATCCTAAATGTATTCTTTTCCCTCTAGGGGCTTGTGGTTAGTATTCAGACTGCTCTTATATTTTCAAGTATAGAAAGGTATACAGTGCATTCAATTCTTTCCCAGCAGCAGCATGTCCTCCTTACTGGGTTATATTATGTACGTATTCGGACAGACAGCCAGTAGTATGGAAGAGTATATATATCCCTAAAGGAAATTAAGTGGTTATTGAAGATTTAAAATATACGACTATGAATGTGCTCCTACGTCGTCGTCGGTCGGTCGGTCTTCCTTTAACAGTCCCCCGCATCCTATTGCTTATGGGATGATTCCCAAGGATATATTCCAACTGACAAAAATAGAAAAAAGAAGATGAGTACCGATTTCAAACACATATCGACTTTTTACTGATTTGTAGTGCACAGGACGTCGAACAAATGCAAGAGAAGTCCTGTGTGTCCTTTTTTTTGCGTTGTTATCCCGCATGCAAAACAATTGCGAGAACCAAAAAATCTGTTTTGATGATGCAAGCAGGAGCAACAAACGCAAACAACACATAAACCACTCCACCCAATTGTGGAAATAGTTTTTTTGTTTTGCATAGAGACAGAGAGAGAGGATCAGTGTATCCTTGTTGTGGGTTTTATTTTTCCAACATAGCATATTTTTTTTTTTTAAACAGAAAAATCGAACAAAAAAGTCCTCGCGTTGAAAATCCATGTTATTGTGAAATATGGATAAAATTTATTTCTGGCGATGTATATGCGGTGTAGATGCATACGTCACACCCTACACCCTAATGTCCACATATGTATATGAATAGAGGTGTGTGGTATGGCACAGTTCTATATATACATTATGCGGACAAGGCTTTTTGCTGTCCAGAGAATATGCTTCTTGTTTTTGGGTTTTGGAAATTTATTAATTCCAACGACCGACCGTCAATGAGTGCTTCGATTTATCGCTTGGCCAACAACAAACGGGGTTATGTTATCCTTTATGCGGGTAAAAATAAAAAAAAAACAAATTGTGAACTGAAGAGAGAGAGATAGAGAGAGTGTATTGTGTCCTGTTCATATAGACGTGTGTCTTGTGGGTGAAGTCAATCGATTTGATTGATCGGGAACCTGTGATGGTATGTTATAAAATAGGGTTGCAATATATAAAACTTAAAATAACACAGTTCGATATGTAGAAGGGGTAGGATTTCGATAAGAGAGAGACTGTTTTTTGACGCCAATTGAACAAAGAGCTAAGGATTCAATTTAGACGTCTATAGACAAAGTATAAAAGCGGATGTCAATTCTGAATGACAAGGATCAAATGAGAATTTGTAGTGGTACATTTTTGATGTCTGGAGTTGAAAGTCTCAATAATGTAAGGTTTTTGAACTTTACCCCTACATAAAGTCGAAGATTGGAAAATCGTTCGAAACAAGTTCATTTTGTGAATAAAGTCCCAATTGAATTTTTGTGAACAACAACAACAATTTTAAGGCACTTACACCAATTGTTTTTTAAGAATTAATTTTTTTATTAATTCGTATATATTTTTTTATTTTGACCGGAGTTATAGCTATTTCATGCTTGCCAGACAATCATCAGAATCCTGTGGTGCTGATACGTACTGCGATCTGTAGTCTATCGAAGTATAAGGTATGGAGAAAAAGATGGAGGCTTAACAAGATAGCATACTTTAAGGCGTTTATAAAAATACTGTGACTCCAAATGCATTTGATGAACAAGTACCACATCTTGACACGTAGCATCAATAGTCTAAAGTGGTGTAGTGCGTAAGTGGCAAGTGCACATGACTGCTAAGACTGAGCAAATCTGATATGCGTGGGTTCGAATCCTACAAGTGTTCTTCAAATAAAATTGGATTAAAGCTCAGTACCACTAGGAGTCTGATGATTGTCTAGCAAGCATGAAATAGGTATTACTGAGGCCAAAATAAAAAATATAAACGAAAATTAATAAGAAAATTAATTCGTAAGAACCTAAAAGCCTTAAAGTTGTTGTTGTTGTTCACAAAAATTCAATGCAATTGAGAGCTATAGAATGATCAAGTCTAATAAACTGACATTCTATGTACAAATAAGTACAATAAAATAAAAGTAATAAAGTCCCAATTTAGTTGAGAGCTAGTTTATTGGGAGTTAATTCTTAGAGCAAAATAACTAAGCCCAAAAATAAAAATTTACAAAGTCTCATATTTTGGACAGTGGGACTTAGTTGTTTGTGAAGTGGATTATAAATTAACTGAATCCCGTTATTTTGAAAATAATCAAAAAATCTGTTTGCGTTGGTGCCCGCTTGTTGACTTATGGCCGGTACACCAAACGCTTTTAAAAATTTAACAACTTGTTTTTAAGACAACTTCAATTCAGCTTTGCAACAAATAGATAATTTACTTTTGTACTTCAATTCAATTCAATTCAGTACAATTTGATTTTATTTATTTCAATTCCATTAAATCAATTGTTTGACTTTAAATTGACGCGATTATTTGAATGTTGAAAACAAAAACTATTTTATTTTAAAAAAATATTAAGGTTTTTTTTTTAATTTTGAGTTAAATACTATTTTTCTAAATTATAAAAAAAATAAACATCTGCTTTAAAAAAAGTTGTCGTACGATTGTGCACGAATTTAAATTGTTTTTCAAAAAGTAACACCACATATACCGTGGTGGCCACATAAATAGCACACATTTTTTTAACTTTGTACCTAAATCTTGTTAAATTTGGGCAAAAGGAACAGTTGCTGTTTCAATTTTAATTAACTCTGTTTAAACTCTACCACTGAGTTAAAACAGATTTAGTTTAACCTGCAAATTAAATGTTGCATAACTAATTCCATAAGCTATTTTGTAGTCGTGAATGACACGAAACACGGTCTAATTGTTCCTTGTGTTCAAATTTAATAAAAGATAAAAAATTACAAATTGGTGTGCTATTTCTATGGCCACCACTGTATTCCAAGCATGATTAATTTTTTCCAAAAAATATTTCCTTTCTAGTTTTATACTGAAAAACAAATTCAAGTTTTTTTTTAAATCAAAAAGTTGTACCTACAGTTTTTTTGATAAGAAACAAGACAGCGATGTTGACTAATTAAATTAGTTTTTGACGTATTTGGCGCTTACGATATTTTTTATGTTCTCTTCATGCTAACTCATCATGCAATTTTGGCGTTTACGGAAGAATTAAAAAAAACTTAAATTATTTCTAAAACGATAATTTTTTTTTTTGTTTGAAAATGACCTACCTACTCTGATTAAGTTAAAATCAATAGAAAGGCCAAAATTAGATCTATAACATACATAGATAGTTTTCGGTTTTTCATAAATAATAAACGATTTCAAAATACATACCTTTAACTCAATTTCTCATTTTTGGCACTTATGCCCTTCTTACTAAGGATGGCAGTATACCAGCCCTGTTGTAAAAAAATTAGATAATAAGTAGAAAAGAAAAGCTTATTAGTCTTTTCCGAATTATAATATCTTCGAGAAATATTTATCGAGATTCAAATATTTTTCATTTCGAATTCACCAAACAAGTCTGTATTTTTCTGTGTGATAAAAAGTTATTCCAATATCATCTCATAATAAAATATGATTGGAACTTTTAAAATTCATTAAAAAAGAAACTTATAGATATTTATCAAAAAAAAAAAGATTAAACTTCAAAAAAAAAATCTTCTGAAATTACATCTCTCATAAGCCAAGCCTACAGTCTACCATCGAATTTAATTTTGTTGGCAAATCAATAAATTATAATCACATTCCATCCTATATCACCTGCTCAATAATATTCGAATTGATACCATCAGTTGTTGCTCAAAAGATCCTTATTGAAGTTCCTTTGATTCTATTGAATCCCAACCTAACAACTGTGTGTTGGCAAAAAAAAAAAAAAAAAAACACCCGGACCCAAAGTAAATTTAACAATTCTTCCTCAATATTTGAAATTCACACCACCATCAACTTCGGGAACTTAATCATATCTCATTTTCCCTAGAGATGAACTTTTACGATTGAGTGATTTGATTGCTTTTTTTTTCTTCTTCTTCTTATTTTTTACGACTCCCATGTTCTTGTTCCAGCCCCCGATCCTTCGAAATCTCTACCAACACTTCCTAAGAATGTTATTAGGTGCAAAATCATCCCTAAAGAAAAGTTTCGTTTAATCCGCTTTTTCGTAATTTTGTGTGCGATACAGCAAGTAGGAGACGAACGAAAATAAAAATAAAAATCGTTCGTCACATTTTTCTTAATTGAGTTCTTATGTCGCGTTTTGAGCAACACCCATTCCTGTAGCTATCCTTGCTATAGGTAGGTAGGTACTTATAAACCATCCTTATCGTTGTCACCCTCTCTCCGGGTACGGTTAGGGTATGGTAGTGCTTAATCCATGGTAAGCATTAAAATTTGTAATCGTTTGGGAAAGAGAGAGTTTATAAACGGATATAAAAATACATACTTTGCTGGAAAAGTGTAGAATATACCGACTCCTACATTTAACAGCAACCAACCCAGCACATATATGTTAGTCCTTGTCATGTAGAGGGGCTTAAGATCTTTTTCGCTTAAGTAGAAAGTAATTTTCAAGTAGAGCCCAGGATATGGGATGCATTAACATTTTACAATCAAACGTACAAGCTCATTAAAAGCATTTAAGCAGGTCGTAGGTTTATCGAGCCAGTAAAAAAAAAATAAGGAACAGGACACAAGAGGCAGAGGAATTTGTGGTTTTATGTAGGTAATATCATATGGATGATTATTGTTGGTGGCTCTGGAGGATTTTCAGATTTTAGTTAGTTTTGTGTATGAATTAATCCATCCTTGGATACAAAAAGAATAATTAAAGAGGGATAATTTAAAAGGGAAGCATAGGTTCAGATTACCAAACATGAAAGCGGGCACAATTAAAATGTTTTTGGAACATACATAGTCCTTTAAATTTGAATTTCCAAACTGAAGACAAAATATTGTGAGACAGATAAAAAAGGGGTGTCTTAAAATATTTCCAAGCGAAATTAAGCCAAATCTTAAAAATTAACTTTTCAAAAACTAAAAAAGTCCGATTCAATATTGATTCGTTTTCAAAGAGAATAATCTCAAAATCGCCCTATTTTTAACGATTATCTTATCACATTTTCCAAAAACCGATGCTAAATATTTGTCAGAAAAAAAAAATTATCGATAGTAAAAATTTTCCGGACAATTTTTTGAAATGCCTGCAGATTTAATCATTCAATAATTGATTTCATGAGTAATTTTTCAATACTAATATATTAGTACTAGTTTGATAAAGGCCCCCAGATGCCCGTGTATTTTTTTTACCGTTCATATCTTTGGGCATTGAAATTTGTAATTTTTACAGTGAAAATTTTCGTCTGCAAACATTTGTTTGTCTTAAAACAAATTTTATCAAAAATGCATTGTTTGTAAAAAGAATTTGAAAAAATAACGACAAAAGGAAAAATTGTCAAAGAAAAATTTTTTAAATACCTGTCGATCAATCCCCTATATAGTTGGTGAGAATAAATGGATACTGCAATCGGACGATTTAAGTAGAAAACTTATCGAAGTTTATTTTGAATATCTTTTAGGTCAGATACCTAAGGTATCTGAAGGCCAATTTAAAGAAATATCTGGAAGTCTTCTTGTAATACTTGGTTAAGGATTAAAATATTCAAATAAGCTTTTTTGTGTGCTGCAAATTTGAATAGTGTTTATTGAAACTAGAACCCTCTATTTTAATTTAGTTTTTATGATGTAATGTGATATGTACTGACTTCCAATAATGAATAGATTGCTTGTCATTTAGGAGCAAAAGGCAGATAGATTTTATATTTTTAAAGAAGTATGGAATTATTTATTTTTATTTTTTTTTTTATTTTTATCATTAATACATATCACAAAGGTGAATCACTAAAGTTAATAAAGTAAATGTCTGGCAAGTGCCAAGCAAAGTTAGTAATGTTCGCTAAAACAAATTGAACAACCGATTTGGATAAAAGAATTTTATTTTGAACCAAGGTTCTTTACTTTAACATTTAATACTTCCCATAAGATCCCCCAATATCTCGGCTCCTACTTTCTATTCCTTCTCAGCTATCATAGCGTCCATTCAAACAAAAAAAAGGATTTCGTTATAGCTCAATGTATAAGCTAGACTTTAACTTTTAGAACACTCTACTCCCTCTAGCTTTAAACAATAATTATACAGTTTAATGATATATCTTTTTATTCTCTTTTCCTGATACGATATTATTTCAAGGATTTCTGCAAATTCATTATTCAAAGGTTCAAACTTTTACGAAGGATATTAGCATTGAATAAATATAAATAGAAGTGACACCTCAGAGCTCAAAGCGGCACCGGCTACCTGTGGCCAATTTGAGAAACAAAAAAAAAGATGTGGGGTTGCTAAATTTGATTATTGGTAGAGCCCATTATAGAGCCCTGACTAATGTAACTTTCGTATCAAAAAAAAAATCAAAACACAAATGCAACCCCTTTTTTGATTTTTAATTTAGAATTAAAAATAACGAAAATTTTCATAGGCACATATTCAAATACATACATATGTACATACATACCTACATTCATACATATTTGAAAACAAATTATTTTGAAAGAAACAAATAATTTGAATAATAGAAAACAAATAGAACAATCGTTGCCGTAGAAACGTAGATAAACAACAAATTTTCAAATTGAGAAAAAATCCCTTTCGAATACACAACTCATTTATAACTAAGGATAAATTTTCTTATTGAATATCCAGACCTATTATATTTTTTCAAGCGATGGTGGCGGCACCGACCAACCATAGTGGCCATTTTCTGAGTGACACCTTCTATTTATATTTATTCAATGATATTAGTATTATTCAATGTAAAATACTTTTTAAAGATAAGAATTTAGAAAAAAAAAAACCTTTTTGCATTTTCAAATTGTGCGTAATATACCCACTTCTAAAATATATACCTCAAAATTAATCCCGATAGAGCAATATATGGGAAGTGAATTGATAATGTGTATTCCTTAATAGGTATTTAAAATTCATGAAGCTTATCTATTTAAATGCAAATGTGATACCTACCTATGTTTTTTTTTGGAAGGGTTGGTTAGACAAATTATAGATACCTATACATTTTGACTTACGTGCTATAGGTTCAAGATATTATAATATAAGGGTTTAGTCCGAAAGAAAAATTCACTTTAGATTTAAATCAAACCTCACATTAAGATAGAAGAGAACATAAAAAAGTGCTTCCAATATGTCTAAACCAATGAAGTGATGATTTTCTTCAATCCTTTGAACTTTAGGTTCTGATGTAATCTGAAATCGATGCCTTTTGCTGCTGAAACATCATCATCATCATCATCATCGGCTCGACAACCGGGGTCCGGTCCTGGCCTCCTTCAACAAGTCTCTCCACCTATCCCGGTCTTGAGCCGACGCCATCCAGTTGCGCACCCCAAGGTTCCGGGCGTCCTGTTCTACGCCATCTCTCCAGCGCAAGCATGGTCTACCACGCTGCCGTCTACCATAAAATGTACCACAAAGGACTCTTCACACATGCGAGCTAGGTGCCCTGCCCACCGGAGTCTACCGAGCTTATTTTTTGTCACTATGTCTGCTTCAAGGTAGATTGCGTACCGATTGTACCGTCTCCGGAATCGTCCTTCCTCACATATGGATTATGGGGCCAACAATTCTCCTTAAGACTTTTCTCTCGAACGCGGCTAAGAGGTCGGAGTGTCTTTTGCTAAGCACCCAAGTCTCGGATCCATACGTGAGTACTGGCAGGACCATGGTCCTGTACAGCAGCAGTTTTGAAGTTATTGTGAGATTTTTGGATTTGAAGAGCTTTGACAGACTGTAGTAGGCTTTGTTGGAATTGAGCAGCCGCCCTCGTATTTCTTCTTCTATATTACTATCGGCTGCTACTATTGAAACATCAGCCACACAAAATAGTCTAGCGGCGTTAGATCGCACGATCTTGGAAACCAATTCACGGGTCCAGAACGTGAAACTATGAGGCTACCAAACGTTTCCTTTAAAAAATCACACGTTGCGTCATCTTTTTGAAACCACAGCTCCTGCAAAACATGTTAGCCCAGTTAAAGAACGAAAAAAAATAGCGGTGAGCATTAACTGTAACTACTGGCCACATTTTTCTTTTTTCTGGATACCGGTGTCTCAACATACATTTGAGTATTATCTTCACTCTATTGACGTACCCATTCAACCAAAGGTGAGCTTAATCGTTAGGCAAAATTTTCTACAAAGTGGAGACTACTTCCCCTAAAATGGCCGCCAGTTAAAAACTTTATAAACTAATAGGAAGTAAATAAAATTAATTAAAGAAAAACTCCACATCCGAATCGAATTAAAAATCTTTGTTCTAATCCTACCAAAGATAAATCACATCCATTTAACTCTTTTCAATTTTGGCAAAAATAAAAAAAAAAACAACAACAATAAAAATCCCAGAAACATATTTTTGTCATCTAACAAAACTTCAAAGCACAATAAAAATCGTCCTCTTCCCTAAAAACACACACTTCACTAATATATTCTTCTTGTACCATTTAGCCATCATTTCCCCCCTTAAAGAAAATTTCAAAGATATGAGGACAAGGGCAATCAAAAAGTATGTCATCTCCATTTCTCCATTCAAATTCTTGAAACATCATCAGAGAAGACGCCTAACATCCATTCATCTATCCATCCACATCATAGCCATATTCACATTTTGCCAACAATATTAGCTCACTTTGTAGGAATGAGTTATGTCAGTTAAGCAACCAGTAAACAATAGAAAAATCCTCAGAATGTCCTTACATAAAATATCAAAAGAAACGAATAACATATTATTCTTCTTCTTCTTCTTCTTGTTCTTTTACGTTTTCTTCGGTTCTCTTCGTAATCGCAATTCATATAATAATGTCTGAATTTATGTAAAAGCATCACGTGACACACACAATTGGTTGAGTTAAGAGTGAGAAGAAGAATTTTACTATCATTGCTCTCTTCTTTTATATTATTTTATCCATTCGAATGGAATATTCTTGTTACCTTCAAAGGATTCCCTTAAGAGTAGACGTTTTCTCCATTCAATTTGAGAGCAAAATTCCTACATCTACTATAGAAGATACCATATAGAATAGATGAAACCAATTACATAAAACAAAAGAAAATAAGTATCTACGACTGTGTCTATTTGCTTTCTTCGTCCTTGATAAATCCTTTTGGGTTGACTGAAAATGAATGAAAAAAGAATCTTTTCTATCTATAGCATGTTTTGACAACAAAGACGGGTGACATAAAACCTCACGGCCAAAGGCAAAGGAACTCTGATCCGATTAAGTTTGTGTCTTCCTAGTTTTGCTTGCAAAATATGTAGGAAGATAGGTCTCTAAAAGGAAGTGTTTCGGATGCGTACAAAAATAACCCGATTTTCGAATAAGTAACGAGTACATGTTTGTTACGAGTAACTTCTAACAAGAACTAGTGACAAGAAGCGAGTAACAAATAGCAAGTGGCGATAAGTGAGTAGCGAGCAACGAGCAACGAATTGCAAGTAATGAGTAGCAATTTGCAAGAAGGAAGAGAATATATAGTAGAGAGATACGAATAAGGAGTCTCATCTCGTTCTCTTTTCAGTAAACGAAAAGGAGACTAGACTGACTCTAGACATCCCAAACGAAAACGTTTTATTTACACTGTGGCTTGTCAAGAGCCTCGGTCGGTGGCTTGAAAATTTGTTTATAAAACATATAAATAAATATTTTAATATAAATAATGGAAAGAAGCTAGCTACGAATAAATAGTACTGCGGGTGGCAAGAAAAAGTATCGATTAACGAGTAACAGCCAAACACGAGAAGTGAGTTCCGAGGAGTGAGTGGCAGGTAACGATCAACAAGCTAACTGTAACTACTGGTAGTTAGCAAGTATAGACTAGCGAGTGTAGAAAAACATGTAATAAGTAAGAAGTATCAAGTAGTGAGTAACGAGTGGCATACAGCGAAAGGAGAGTAACGAGTAGCGAGAAGCGAAAGGAGAGTTACTTAACGTCGAAATCAATTAAAATTTAAAGGGATATCATCTATTTTTTAACTAAGAGCTTTTGACTTTACAGTTTATGAGATCCATAACTCAAAAAATCCTCTCTATTTATATGGAGATGAAATATAAGAATATAAGATCAAATACTAGCGACCCCAGCTAAACACTTTATAGTTTTCAATCTGGTCAACTACAATACAAAATTCCCTCTTTAGATTCATATTACGACTACGAGTCGAGAATAGAATATCAAACCGAAAATTCAAAATCTACACAAAAATATACGCAGATGAATCCATCACCTTTGAGTTACATCAATTTTGTCTCCTTTTCCATTGTTGCACGATTTTTTATTTTGTATGTCCTTCTAATGTTTCGTCCATTCCATTGAATAAAAATGAGCAATGAGTTTCAGGAGCTCGTCCTTAAAAAAATAAAATTCCTGGTGATACCCACACACCATCATATACCTTTCCTACTTACTACAATTTTTTTTTGCTGACCAACCAAACTTTTGAGGCAATATGTAGTCATTTTGATTTATTAAATATTTTGAATTGAAAGCATATTTCTAGAGCTTTATTAGCTAAGGGATTTGATTGAAAGTATAATAGTTAAGGGGATCAGCTTCAGAATATAAGAATGGGTACTTAAAGCAACAACAAAAAAAAAATTCCTTTATGGCTGATGGTTTTTCTTTCATAACACAAAAATATAATATTGCATCAATGAAAAGGATTGAGTTGTTTGAAGAAAGAGTTATGTAAGGATTCCAAAACTGACCTTCCAAAAGAAGAAGAAGAAGAAGGAGAAATGGTATTATTAACCGCACCCACATACAATTCACAATAAGGATGAAGAAGAAACACAAACCCTGAATAAACTACTTCTTACTCCAGATGCTTTAGATTGTTTTCTACAAAATTCTCGAGGGTACATACAAACTAAAAAGTAGATTCTCGAGTCTTTGGGATTTTCTCTGTGCCTCAGTTATTTTCTTGAAAATAAATGAATCCTTGGAATGTTGATTTGATTGTTGTGCAGTTTATTTTCAATGGGTCTCGGTTCTATAGAGAAACTATAACAATAGTTGAATGGAAAATCTTTTCATCTTGTTAATCAAAAAGTCTGTACCCTCTACTTTATAGGTTGGGGAATTTGAAACCATATTTTTATGATGTTCGGTGCAATTAATAATGGGAAAATAAAATAAAAATTAAGTGTTGAGGTTAAAGTTAATGTATATAATTTGAAATATGGTCTAAGACGAAAAAAGTGCGTACTTTCTTAAAGTATACACAGCATCAGTTAGAAAAAGACAACAGTTCCAACGAAAAGGATCATTTTTGTGTAGACATTTATAAACTGCAATTTTCAATTTTAATCTTTTCAAATAAAATTAACGGTTTAAAAATAAACCAGCTTTTATATTTTTGTTGAAAATATATTTTAGTTAATAAGAGCACGTTCAGAATGTGTGGCGCGAAAATGGAACGGATTCGGAAAATTGTATCCAAAAATTTGTTTTCAAAAACAAAATTTAAGAAGCAATAATGATACAGAAAACTTTAAATGTACCTACATTGATTTGATTGGCTCTCGATAGGAAGGCAAGTTATAGATTTGTAAAAAAAAATTGAATCCAAGATATTAATTTTTTTTTAACATTTAGTTGAGAGAGAGCGCGAAAAGTGAGGTACAAGGCAATGAGAAAAATTATTAATATTTTTGAACACAATTGGCGGTGTGAATAACCAGATAAAAGATAAACTTGACATTTTGTAATTCTAATTTACATTTATTTTTGTGTGGAGTTCAGTATGGTAATTCTAAAAATCAACGAAAATTCAATAAACTCACACGGTGGTCCTTTTGAAGCAACTACATCCCTCGTCAAATTAACACTTGGTACCATGTTAAATTGGACAAGTTCTGAAACCAAGAAAGCTGCAAATTAAGGCAAGTTTCGATTCTCTGATTGGGCAGTTGTAAGAAGTTGCATTTAATTCCAAGCAACTTTTGACAGCTGGCTAACTAGAGATTTGAAACTTGTCTAACCTAAACGGAGATCAATTCTACCCTGTTTCCAACATGGTACACCTTTTAAATCTTTATGACTCTTAGCAAATTAGACTGCAATTTGGATTTCAGGAGCAGCATTCTTCTCTACATCCACTCTTGAAATTCCAGAACGATGTTGTTAGCACCCTCAATAGCTATCAGGTTGCTGTTGAATGCTTTCTGGTTATAGAGAAAGAATTTGACAGCATCTGGATAAAGGGGCTTATACACAAACTAACCATTTTTAATTTTCCAGGTACACTTATCAAAATAATTTTCTCTTTTTTCAATTCTAGATTATTCTTCGTCGAAATTGATAGCAGCAAATCCACAACCAAAAGCATCAGAGCAGGAGTTGCCCAAGGATCGAAGCTAGGACCGTTTCTCTACAACATCTACACGTCGGACCAACCACAACCCAATAATGCCATGAATTTGTTATACGCGGATGATTCTCTGACGTACGCCAAATCCATTTCTCCAGTATTGGCAGCCAAAAGAGTAGAACAACACGTGAGATGTCTCTGGGAATTCTACACAAGGTGGGGCATCAAAGTCAACTCAACCAAATCAGAGTTGGTTTGTTTCAGAAGACCCGCAGGACAACGATGCACACCGTCAGCTACAAGCTGCCATAGCATCATTCTCAATTTACCCGACGCATCGCAGCTGAGAACCAAACCATCAGTAAATATCTTGGTATCAAATTTGATGAAAGATTACGTTTCAACCCTCACTTAACGATCATCCTAAAAAAGGCGAATTATGCTTTTCATCTTATCCACCCCCTTATACGGAAAAGAAATGGACTCAGCTAGAAGACAAAGTTACTTCTCTACAAGCAACTCCTCAGACCCATTATCACATACTGCTTTCCTGCCTGGTTTACTATATCCAAAACTACTATGAAGAAGATTGAAGTATTTGAGAGGAAAATCCTGCGGATCTGCACCGGACCTCACTTTGATCGCCAACGACGTAAAAACGTAAGCAACCAAAGACTGTACGAGATATCAGGAATCATACCACTGGACAAATATATGATCACTGCTGCAAAAAAGTTGATGAGCAACCTAAGCAACCATCCAAACCTCCTAGTGAGAACTATTATCAACGAAGAGAGACATCCCGAGCCACGATACCTAGATGTGACGGCACTTCTGGATGAAAGAGTTATTACACTCAATGACGACAATGCTATCCAGATCTACGAGGATGCTGCGTCAATTTACCACCGTGGCTTGAAGCCACCTATTCCCACATCCCACCACAAAGATAACCGGATTTGAACAACCCGAGATAATTCACCAAATATTATGAACAACATTTAGTATAAGCCAAACAATGACAATTTATTTTTTTTTTATATTTTTATGAAAAGAAACAGTGTATAGAATTAGGCCCCTTATATGCCAAAACAACTTAAAAGATCATAAATGTAATATTTTAATGTAACATAGGAAACTAAGAATCAATTGTAAATATTTCTGTTCAATAAAAAAAGTTATACAGTTAAACAGTTGCCAAATTGAGGCCGTGAGAGCAATAGTGGCGTAACCCATAAAATTCACCTAAGAGTTACGAGAGATTTAAGAAACAGGGTTTCTTTAAACATTTTTTGTATTTTCCCTTTGACATTTTTGAGTAATCTTAAAACGTGGAAGAGTTTGAAAATAGATATGTATACTTTGTAGGGCAAGCTTTTGTTTTTTAAATTCAACATTATTATGGAAAAAAAAGTGGGTTAAAGAAAAATGAAAGGTTACGCCAATTTATTGTATTATTTTTTTTTATTTCTTTCATAGTTCAATATTTTTACAACAAAAAATTATGTGTACATTTTTACTTATTTTTTAATGATTTTATTCCTAGTCTGATAAAACGTCAAATATTTCGATTGGAACACTTGTTGACGTTTTTGAATTAATTGTAAAAAAAAAGTGATGGATTGGTGGTATAAATTGAAGGAGTTCTATTAAGTCTTTCTTTTTTATCATTTATTTTAGGTTCCTCAAGCTGGTTGAGTTTTGTATTGTCCACGGGTTGTCTCTTTTTTTACATTTACCTCTTCGAGTAGACATCAATTTCATTGGAATACTTATAAAAAATTGAAAATGTTTTATTTTTTTTCGAAATGTAATTACTACTGAATTTCAAGCCATTCAACCTTGGAATTGGAAATAGAAATGGACATTTTCCTGTTTGTGATATTTTCTTCTAGAGATTTTGTGGAAAAAAAATCAGATAAAGTCATTTTCAAAATTTCAAATGGGTTTCTCTTTCCCGAGGAAATGACATTTACCCAATCATTTGGGACGAAGATATCCTTATAAAATTTTGTATTCTTCTTTATTAAACCAAAACCTTGGTCAGATGGCAAATAGGAATAGCCACTAACTAAAAATTTATGGTACATTTCTTTAACTATAAAATTGGGATGGAATACTATAAATTGGCACAATAGGGAAAGTTTTATATTTCTATTTTGGCCCCCACATTGGACAGAATAAATAATAATTTTTTAAACCGTCCTATACGTACGTTCTTTAAATATTGCATAAGACAAGATCCAATTTCTTGACGTGGTAGACTCATCCAAAACTTACATGTGAACTTTTTCACTGCCCACATTATGTATATCAAAGCAAATGGTCTCAATCTATACCAAAGCAAACAGTTTCTAAGAGAAGTATGAAGGTTACGCCACTATTGCACTCAAACTATGATCAAATTTTAAAATGCAATAATACTTTTTTGAGTGCCATCTAGTTTTGAGTGTAGATAGCTGCATAAAACTATTTTTGTATTTAAATAGATATATTGAGGGACCCATTTTCATGAAAAACTCATTTTTGAAAAAAAGTGGGTTACGCCACTATTGCACTGACGGCCTCAATTAGACTTATAACCTGGTGAAATAAAAAAATGTATATAACTATGTACATATCGGGTTTTTCAATAGGGACGCTACAAAAGCAGACCGATAGGGACCCCAACCGACGCCATATTTTTCCCGCTCTCTTGACATTTCTTTTCAGTAAGGTTTGCCATTTCATTATGGAAAGATATACGATCCCACAACGAGTTGAAATTTTTAAAATTTACTACCGAAATTCGGAGTCAGTGGCTTCAACTTTAAGAGATCGTCATAATCGTCCTGCCAGATCAACAATTGAGGGTCTGGTGGAAAAATTTGAATCCACAGGCACTGTACAAAATGTTCCCGTGTCAGTGAGATAAAGAAGTGCCCGTAGTGTCGAGAATATTGCTGCCACTAGCGCATCAATTGAGGAAGACACAAATCAGTCTCTCACACATCGTTCTCAAACGTTGGGCATCTCTGTGACATCGTTGTGGCGAATTTTGAGAAAAGATCTTGGCCTACATCCTTACAAGATCAAATTGACACAAGAACTGAAGGATGATATGGACTTGGACAATATGTAGTTTCAACAAGACGGCGGCGGCGGTGCCACAAGCCACACAGCAAATGTCACAATCGATTTATTGAAAACCACGTTTGCTGCCGAAATGGCCCAGTCAATTGACGCCGTTAGACTATTTCCTGTGACTATGTAAAAGTGTGAAAATGTTAAAATCTTAGAGGAACCTTATTTTCAAGTTCCCCATCGTTACAGCATAAGTTTTTGCTTCTAACTTTCCAATACTAAATGAGAAGGAAGTTAGTAAAATTTAAAAATAGATTAATTGAGTTTTTTTTTGGTTCGTCACGACTCCCATAACCTCCCATTTGGATCCACCACTGCTCTTTAAATCCATCCACTATTATATATGCAAGTCTAAACTGGCACTTAAATGTCAAACGTGATGAATATACCCTTTCAATGGTTGATTGCTTCTCTAACGTTTTTATCTTGCACATATTGTGTGCACCAAGCCATATGGAACAATTTATTTAAAACTCCATGCGATTTTTTTGTTTGTGTTTTTATTTTCTTCCTTTTTTAAATTCATATATGGGCAAAATGTGAATCAATCTCTATACTTTCAAATGATAGTTAAATAACCATCACTCCCCGTTTTCCTGATAGTGTTATTTTTTTTTCTCTTTATTCTTTTCATATTTCTTTGTTTTGTTTTTTTTTTTTATTTTTTGCGTGGGCAGACTGGGTGGTGAAATGCACGCACCAAATCTATAAATCAAGGCTCATACCTACTTCAAAAAAAAAAAACACAAACCCGTCACATGCTATAGGGTTTTGTATAGCCCCATTGAGCTTGGTATTCTTCGCCGGAAATTTTAATTTTTTTCCTCCCAATTGGATTTGCTCCTTTTTTTTCCTGATGCCCGACACCGCCGCCGCCGCGCCGCCACCGTTGCCGTTACCATCTCTGTCCTTTGAATTGGGTTCCAGTTTCCTTTTTTTTTTTTGTTTTGTTGTTATAGGTAGCTATTTTTTGTTGATTTCAGCCAAATCGAATTTTAATGGCAAATACATTTGTCTCTGTCAAACAGTCGGACATATTGTTTGTGTAGGACAGGCTCATAATAGAACCGATTGGCTGCGGGCCCCACCAGCCACCACTACCGCCATCGTCATGCCAGTCTCTATCGGATGCTTTGTGTTTTGAATTTGGTAGTAAATCAGAGAAACATCATTATCCGTGTTTAGGTGTCAGAGATAATCCTGTGGCGAGTTGGAATGTTTACGAACCCATGTGAAATAAGCTCTTGAATAATATTGATGGAGGTTCACGACGGGTTTCCTTTTTTTTTTTGGAATCGTGTATCGTTGATATTTTGTAGTCAACAGCATTTTCAACATTGGCATGGTTGTTCTTGGATTAAGCTAAGAAAAAAATTTGTATTCATCAGAAATTCGATTCTCGAACCAATTAAACTTATTTTTTATTTTAGGTAAAAATATTAAAGTTTTATCATTGGTTGTACATCATGGTGTATAATTTTGCGTGCTTTTGTGTTGATTTCTTTGAATTTTCAACCAAAATTTGAGGTTTATCACCGTTTATCTTCAAAATATTTTTTTTTTACGATTACTCATTTGTAGTTCACCTATTTTCCACAAGATGACTTGATTTCAAAAATGTATTTGGTTACCTCAACCAAACCTAAACAAAACATCCCTTTGAATAAAAATTGAGTTAAAAAAAATGAAGAACAAAATACGTTTTTCAGATTTATAGAAACCGAAATCAAGATTGTAAAAACACAAATTTTGACAAAAAAAAAATTGCAAAAATTCAAAATTGTTCCAATAATAATTTAGAAAAAAGTTGTTGAAAAAAAATTGCAAGAAATTAAAATTTTGTCAAAAAAATAAATACAGAAAAACAGTTCAGAAAATTTGTGACCAAAATTGTCAAAATAAAATTTTGTTAAAAAATAAAAAAGTTTTGTGCAAAAAAATTGTTAAAAAGATAACAAAGCGGAAACAAGCAAAAGGACATTTTTTTGATCCACCTACAAAGGCATGAATCGTCACCGCGTCGCGTCGTTTTGAGTAAATGAATAGTAAATTATTCTTGGAATCAAAAACAATTGCCCGCTTAGCTTATGTTCAGTCCCCAAAAAGAGGTATTTTATATACATTTTTTTTTTTTTGGAATTTTCAAACAGAAACGTATTTTAATACTTTAAAAAAAAACATAGTTAAATGCCGGAAAAATAATAAATTACTAAAAATTGTCAAGGAACAACGAAATATTTTTGAACTGGAAGAATAAAATTGGTTAAAAAAAAATGTAAAAAAAATTTGGTGAAAAAAAAAAATTTTAAGAACAAAATTTGTCAAAAAAAAGTTCTACCAAAAAAAATTTTCAGAGAAAATTCAATTGGATTTTTTTTATACCGCGAGTATAATTGTTCAAAATTTAATTGGCGAAAATATGAATATATTGTGCAAAAAAAATTTTAGTCCTAAAAAGATGACTGAAAGGAAAAAAAAATTTGTTTGTTGGTCAATCATTCCATAATGCAAAAAGTATGACTCTATATATTAACTTTTGAAAAATCTGTGAAGAGTGAGAGTATCAAATAACAAAACTTGAAGATTTTTAAAATAACCCCACAGCAGTATCAGAAATCAATACTACAATATTACCTCAATAACCAGTAAAAATTAATTTAAATAAAATTTTAATTCAATCAAACAATATAATACATGACAAATGATTATTATTCCTGTTGCATCCTTGAAAATAAACATAACTATCCCTTTAAATTTGCTGGATGAAATTACAGTAAATTAAAAAAGAAAAAAACTTTATTTAAGAAAAGCAAATATAATTCATTAAAATTTATTTTAATGTTCGACGAGAGTGTCGGTGATATTTTCCCTAGAACGAATCTCGTTGTGCTATCCACACAAAGGAAAATAAATTCATTAATTGAGTTTTCAGTACTTTAAGGCGTACATAATAATACGTACAGGTACTCACTACTTTTTCGCCTCAAAACACACATTTTTTCATAACTTCAAGTACAATCAATGAAAAGACTATACTCTCGTTTGCCCATATACCAAAGAACAACCTTTTTCCCTCTACTCTGCTGCCACTGCCATCTATTGGAAAAAATAACTTCATGTGGGATCGTGCATCGTACAAAATAAAAATTTCAATTTTCTGGAAAAGGAATTCTAGGGCCACTCTCAGGTTCAGCTCCAGTAAAATTGAAAAAATTCCAATTTGATTATGAAAGTGCACAACGACGCAGGCAGGGTTGAACAAAAAAAAAAAAAAACAACCTTTAAAAACTGGGTCAGGATGCTACTTGAAATTTTTTATTCCTAAGGGCATATTCGTTGATAAATCCTTAATTAATTGAAAATAAATTCAATAAATAAAAGCAAAAATATACATGCACTGCGTACCTATACGTACATAATATATTTATATATAAATACCACGTTGGGATGTTCGGGTAGATATATGTACCTATATGTTTTATTTACTTTTTTGATTACTGACACGAATGCTTGTCCGATTTTTGTGTTCTACCCAAACAGGAGGTTAAGTGGTTTGTATTGATATGAAGATACAAAATCCAATTCAGGACCATTGTGGTATTTTTTTTTTTATTAATTAAATTTTCAACCCAATTGCAAAGATAATATTTAATTTCAATATATATGTACTGTAGTTGCGATGATTGATGACAGGAATTGCTTTTAGGCTCACACGCGCATAAGACCAAATGCGATATACTCGTAATTAAAAAAAAAAACAAACAAGAAACACTTCAATGCGGTATTAATTTAAATTTTAAATCAGAGGACATCAGACATATAAATGTGGTATTAAGCTGAAATACAAAAATATCACAAATAACTTCAAGAGCCATAACAGAAATTTAAACAAAAAAGTAATCCAGAATGTTTATTTGGGGTTTTGCTTGCTTCATTCTGCCAGTTACATTTCTTCCAACGTTTATGCAAGAAAATGCAACAAATTTATCTGCTACAAAATATTTTTGGATATTTTTAGATACTTATAATGTTGCTTCTCATTTTCCTGTTGAAGAATAATTACTTGCATGCTTTATGGTCCTTTTGAAAGGAATTAAAAATGTTATTGGAGTTAATGGTGATATAACTAACTGCTTAGATGTTTTCGGCAGCAGCTATATCAGTGTTACAGGTATACTTTTTGAACTCCTCTGTAAACATTCTGTAAATATTCTATAATATTAAAAAAGCAGAAGTAATGACTCAACCAAAAAAAATTCTAATTGAAGCATTTGCTCCAATATTAAAGAAGCGGAGAGCATTTGCTCTGATAAGAAAATCGTAAGCAATGACGTAACACTTACCTAAGATATTTATTGGTGTATTCATCCTAATATGTAAGAAGTATATTTGAAAAGTATTTGCTCCGATAAGAAAACCATTATTGGATTAAATGGTTTCGTCATATATTTATTGGAGTAATTATACAAACACTAAAAAAGCAGGGAGTATTTGCTCCAATTAGAAAATTATTGTTAGAGTAAACGATGACATAATTATTCCTCAGATATCAGTATAGGAATAAACGCTGATATAACGCCTTTCTGATGATGAGTTAAAAATAAACAATGTTTACAAAATGTAGCTATAGGGACTTAAAATATCGTCAAAGACATAGCCCTCACATTCTTCTATTTATTTATTTATTTATTTATTTAGCTTATTGCAAGCAGACAACTAAAATTATATATTATTGTATTATACAAACTTAAATTAAATTAAATTATATTATAAATAAATTATACATAATATACTTAACGCTAGTTAAAATAAATAAGGTGGAATGAGGTTAGGGAGAGATAGTGTATAGAGTTCTTCTGAGGGAAGGGGAACTAAGGGAGAAATCGAAAACATCTTGTGCTGCATTGGCTAAACGAAGCATTCTGCTTATTGGATTAAAATGGGCGTAGTTGGTGCGGTGAATAGGGAGACTGAAAAAGGGGACAGCTCTTAAGTTGCGTGGATTGGTATTAATGTTAATCCATTCAAGCAATGCCGGACAGTCTATGGCTCCAGTGATAAGCTGATGGACGAATATTATGTCAGCGATACGGCGACGTTCGAATATAATAATAGCAAGTACTCTAATAAATATCTAAAGAATGCTTTATATCACCATTATTTATTCCTGGGTCTACTTAGCATTGATTATATCAGAATTAATCCAATATCGATGACTGAAGAAAGTTTCATATCAGCATTTACTGCAAATATAATATTTGCAGAACGTAAGCGTTTACTACGCTGAAGGCATCCGAGGAATGATTATATAAGCGTTAACTCCAATAACGATATCTAAAAAAGTGTTTTATCAACGTTTACCCCCATAAGGATTTTCTTATTGAAAAAATATTCTTTGCTTCATGAATTCTCATTAAAATACCTAAGTGAATAATTATATTAGCATTTAATCCAATAACGATTTAACTTTTATTCAAGTTAATTGTTGCCAAAATTGTTAATTGAGCACTTTTATTAGGTGATTTTGAATTGGAAAAAAAGTTAATTTTCCAAATTCCATGGCATACAAAAGTTACAGACAATTTTTTTTTTAGAAACAATTTAAAGCATTTTCATACAGTAACCTAAATTTATTGTGGACATTTTTTGACTAAAACTGTTGAGTAGATCAATATGAGTTTTTTTTCAACCAAGATTTAAAATTTCCTCAAATATTAATAAAAACTATTAATCCGCAAATAACGAATGCAACGGAATATTTCCACTACCTGAGTAAAAAAAAAAAAGTCATTCATGTAGATGAATCACATTTCCTCTGCCTGGCCCCCAACTTGGCTACACTCACAAATGCGCTAACTAACCCTTGGGGAAAAAAACCTCCCTTACCCTCTTTCCAGTTATATAATTTGAATGGCATCCAAGCACATCACGGTTCAAACGCAGTTACCTCGCTATACACTATACTCGTATTCAGAATAGACAGATAGACACACTGTGTCAGTGTCGGTCGTTCGTTCGTTTCCGTCATCATCGCTGCCAAGCACCAGCTCCCAACCTCCAACCCCTAAACCGATGACATTAAAGCGGATATTGAATTATCGATCCAGTTCCATATCTACCTTTGTGCACATCCTGTGTGTCTATTGTTGGATTTCTGTATATCGATGTCACTGAGTGTGGAAAAAATGAGCAACACAGCCACCTGCCTGTCTATTGATAGGCTCACCAAGCTTACAGGACTATGAAATGATGAAAGACTATATTTACCTGTTAGCTGTATGTATTGTATATATCTAGTATGTGTTGGGAGTGCAAGTGGAGGGCACGAGCGGTAGAGAGATTGGGTGGCTTTTCAATTGGTTTCGATTGGAAAAACACTCGTAATAAATGTTAATCCTTAATTGGATCGGCTTTTCAGGTGAAGAGGTCCGCCAGTAAATTATTAATGAAATGTCAGGAACTGCCCGAGACCGTAAATTGTACATCGGTAGAGGTACATTCGTGTAGTATAGCTCACCGCTTGAATTAAAGTCCAACATCTTTGGGAACATTGAATCACCTAAGCCTTAAGTGGTTGGGTTGGGTTTGGTTGGTTGGTAGGATACAGTAGAACAAATAGGATGAGTGCATAGTAAAATGGAAAATTAATTAGCTAAAGTGTACACTCATTTACAATCCTTACTTAACCTGATTAAATATTTACCTATCTACCTACCTTACTTCCGAGTTCTGCCATTATGCGGGGTTGTTGGTAGAAATGCCGTTTTGCCTTATTTTCTTAAAGCAACCTTCTTTTTTTTCGATACCTACCCAATTACGAATGTAATTTTTTCTTTTACATTCTCGCCTTTTTGTGGCTGGTAAATATATCTTTCTTGTTTTTTTTTTTTTTGCAAGCGAAGGTACCTAATTTGTTTTATGTAGGAATAACGTAGGTGTTAATTCCATTTTTTGTCTATTTCCCCACCTGACCTTTTGTTATTCAGAAATGGAGACGGATGATGTTATTTGTTAGAAAACAAAAAAAAAAGGAATAGGAAATTCAAAATAAATGATTGAAGATATCTGTCATCCTTGCCTTCTTAAAGTGTCAGCCTAATACTGTGCGAAACTAAGTATTGCGAACAGGTGACAGTTAATTTGACGATAAAAGGAAGCAAACAACGTAAATCTGCTTTGATAAGGGAAACTTGTTTAGTACGTACAAGGCAATTAGAAAAGAGGTACTGTTGTCAAGCACCAGAAAGTGCTGATGCTCATTACATAAAATATAATAAATCATTAGAATCTTAACAACTGTTAAATATTTTTATTTAAGTCACGTGTCATCTGGTATCTAGTAATGCAATAATATTTTATTCAAAAATGTTACAAAATGTAAGGTCTTGACTTTTTCATTTTCAAAAATATATTTTTTAAATTTAAACAAAATTTATTTTTTTAACTTTTAATATAATACAAAAACAAACATGTGGGTTAGTCGTTGCTAACCTAAGGATCTGAGCAGTAATGGCTCTGTTTTCCTAAATTCTGTATGAAAAACGTTGCTTTATAAAATTTAGCAAAAAAATATATGAAAACTTAATGCTGTTATTTATGCATTAATAGAGAAGGGAACTCTTTCAATTTTTGAAAAAAACAAAAATAGTTCAAAACTAAACAAAAATTTATTTAAAAAATCAGTATCTAATATCTTCCTAAGATTTTTTTTAACCGATAATTCAGGAAGAAATATGAATTATTAAAAAAATTTTCGAACTAACAAAAAATTTCATAAATTTCAAAATGCTTATTTCATTTTTAAATTAAAATTAAAAAATTCATGAAAAATTTCTGAATATTCAATAAAATAACACTCACAAAAAAATTAAATTTTTTTTTAGATTTTCAAAAAAAATACAATTTCTTTTTTGAAAATTCAATATGGCAAAAATGTAGTTTTTTTGGGGTGCAATCCACTTTCGCTCTATCGCAAAATTGGTTCAAATTAGAGTGAATTTTGAAAAAAATCTAAGCAAGAAGAGTTTAATATAAATATTAATTATTTAAATTTGTTAAATTGAGTTGATTCCAAAAATAAGGCAAAGAAATTCGAATTCAAGAAAAATTTGACTTTTATTATGCAATAACCATAAAAATTAAGGGAGCAACATTTTTTTGGGTTTTTGAAGAGCTTTCAACCTTAAATTTAATCAGGATTAATTTTAAAAACTGTGTTTCTTATTTGCAAACATTGACTATATGATCCTAAATTTAGATCTAAAAAAAAAAAAGTTGTTTGGCGTACAAAATTCGTTTTTATGGTACTTTACGATTTTTAATATTGTTAAATAATACCAGAAAATATTGGCGTTTTTAAAACGTAAATCAAGAGAATATCGGTCTTTCGCTTATTACAAAGAAATGTTGACTGCTGGGGAAAACGTCTTCATACCAAGTTTATTTACTACATGTTAACTATTATTTTATTTTTTCGAAGGGTGATAGTGTTCGAGATAGAATTAAAGTTAAAATTTCATAAAAAGCCGAATTTTGTTTTTGTTTTTAAATAAAAATTTCTTAACAAAACTATTTTTTTTTGAAAATTTCCCTTTGTATTTGATCGGTGAGAGATAAACCTTCTCCCAAATTATAAAATGAGCATTAATTATTTCAACTTAAAACTTCACCATTTAGGAACAAATAAAAAAAAATATTTTTGACTTGGGTTGAGGTCGAAAATCGGCTTGGGTCATAATTCTGCATGTCAAAATTCTGGTTTTCAAAATTCTGTATTTAGAAATTCTATAAATCTGTTGTAAAAGAGTTATCGTTTTGATAATGTAAAAAAGCACGCACTTTCTTACATTATCAAAACGATAACTCTTTTATAACAGATTTACAGAATTTTTAAATACCTACAGAATTATGAAAAATTGATTTCTTGCAATGGAATATTAATTATTAAACAAATATTTTTATTAAAAGTTTGTCATAAACCCCAAATTCTTTAAAAGCTATAAAAAAAAAAAAATTGGTTGAAAGTACCTTGGGTGGCCTGCTTCGCGGTCCTCAAGATTTTAGCTCCGGGGACACACCCGCTCACGCGACTTCGTCGCCCGCTTAGGGTATGTTAAGTCGCCAGGCAGGCGCCAATGTCAACAGTTTTTTTGTTCAAAAGTGCCTCGGGTGTGCCGCTTCCCGGGTCCTAATGCTGATTTTGTGTTTTCGTCATTGAGTCATTAAATAAATATTTGCAACAACCATCATACAATATTTCCAAGTGCTTGTTTTTGGTTTATATAAATATTAAATTTATTATACTTTCTTTGAAAAACAGAATTTTTGTCAACCAGAATTTTGAAAAACAGAATTTTGAAATGCAGAATTTTGACCGGACAGAATTTAAAGAAAAAAACAGAATTTTGACCCGCTCCCTTTTGACTTTTGTCCAGTTTTTATACAAATTATAATGTCATACTTAAAAAATTCAAAAATAAAGAAAAATAATATTTTCTGATATACATATTATTATGTACATATATATGTACATCTACATATGTAGCAAGTTTTAAAATTGTGCAAAATAAAAATTTCTAAATGTCATCCTTATTTTTCAAACGAATTATCTTAGATATTAAAATTTATAGCGCTTACAAATATAAATTCAAGATATGTATGTATGTACAAATACATATGAGTATGTTTCTATTGTCTTTTGTTTAGTGGGATTAACTATTTCTATTGAAATTATTATAGGTTGGCACACATACCTACGTATAGCCCAATGGTCGTTTGATTCGTTTGATTCGCTTAATAATTGAAATACGTTGCTATTAAGTCAATTAAAAACGGATTTGAAGAATAAATAGATAATATTGGGCTAGAAAAGGGAAGGTCTCTGTGGTTTCAATTTCCAGAAAAGTCATTTAATTTTTTTCATGTAATATAAAATTGTGTTTTGCTGGAGGGTATTTTTTGTAGTAACGTGTTTCAATTCGATTTCTTCATTATTATAATACGACCTTCTTTTTGGAAACCATAGAGACATTGAATTGGTGTTTGAACTAGGGAATATTTGAACAATTACTTGAAAAGTGGTTATATGATAAATAAACTATACTATTTCATGAAAGGGGGTTTCCAATAAGAGGTGTTATTTTGATATTCAAAAAATGCCATTTTTTCAGATAAAAGATAAGATATATAAATAGGAAATATATAGAAATATAAAGAAGAAAGTAAGCCATTAATAATGGAAAACAACATCCGCCAAATGGCCGCCACGGCTGCGCTTACACAGCAATATACTTTTCATGCAATTTTCAATCACCAAATCGCTCGATAGCGCAATCTATTCACTGTAGCTATTGCTACAGCTTAATTTTCGAAAAATTAAGGTCCAACAACACCGCCGGGCCTTTAACCGCATTAAACAGTCACTCGTTGTTCTTTGGAGATGGAGAAGCTTTTCAAAAATAAATCTTGGTGTTTCCGAGCCCAGATGCGACAATTTTGCTGTTGACGTACCCACCGAGGTGGAAATGGGTCTCATCAGGCAAGATGATTTTTCGATGAAATTCCGGATCATTTTCATGCATTTCAAGGACCCAATCAGCAAAGATACGACGTTGTCGATGATCGCCGGCTTGAGTCCTTATTTTATAAGTCTTATGACCTAAGTCTTTATGCAAAATACGGTGTAATGACGTTTGTGGAATGCCCAATTCCAAAGAACGACTAGGAATAGACAAACCTGGGTTATCTTCAACACTTTGGGCTACTGCAGCAATATTCTCAGTTGTTCTTGAGCGACGTGCATGGATTTTAATCTACACATCGCTAAAAATGTTTCCACCAATTTCTGAATCATGATCCGACAAGGTGCCTCACGACAACCAAAAAATGTTTTAGTTTTACGAACCGTCTTCTCTGCAAAATTTTCACAATTTTTATTGTGAATATTAATAATTTCAATGCGTTGTTGAATCGTGTATTGTCCCATTTTTATTAATGGCGTAGTTTCTACGTGAAAACTACGGAAATAGCGGGCTATACAAAATAACACCTCTTATTGAAAAACCCTTTATGTAGTTATTTTTTCTCTGTGTCGCATCGTAATTTATTAATTTGTATATATGATTTTTTTATATACGTTTGTTTACCTACTTAAAATAACCTCAAATCAGTACTAACCTCTTCTGCTTCTATACCACTTTAATTTCCCATTGCACTCCTACTTACTGCGCCTTTCTCAAATTCAAACACTCCTAAGACCATCAGACTATCACAATGATCACTATCTTTCTTCCTAAGGACCATAGCTATAAATCACTTTCACCTCTTTTGGACACTTGCTTCTTTTCTCTTTGTTTTAAGTTTGTGATACTTTTTCTTCCCATACCACAACACAACGACTGACACTCGTTGTTACTATAAAAGAAAATTTTATGTACCAACCATATTACCAGACCAGAGACAAACGAATAACAAATGGAAATCGAAAAAGAAAAAAAGAAAACATTACCCACCTCCTCCACCCCATTATAACAAAACACAAAAACACTCGAAGGATACAAATCATTGTGGAGGTGTGTCACCAACTCTGTTTGGTCTTATTTATTTCTTTTGGTTAGTTTTATGCAGCTAGGACTACATTTCGCAAACCTGGGCAGAGAAAAAAAAAAAAGTAACCCAGAAAAGAGAAAAAGGAATTCCTGGTATGTGGCGTTAAATGTCAAGCTCGTTCCTATACTCCAAGTATTGCAGGCATAGGTATCTGATGTAGTAGCTGTACTGGGGCGCTGATAAATGATCCTGAAAGGTTTTTCGCCTTTTCCTTCTTCGCCTGTCAGTTTCCTTCTTCGCCTTCTTGTTCGTGTGGCTTGATGTTAAAGTGGGGAATTTTTTTTTGTTCCGTTCTTAAACTTCTTTATATTGTTTTTTCTAAACACTCAACGCGCAATGTTATCCTTGTAAGTCCTTCTTCATGAATACTCAAAACGTTTGGCAGTAAAAATGGTTTTTAATGAATCAAGGTGACATTTAGTTTCCTTTTCCTATGCGCCCTCCTCCTTCTTCACATTCAGTTTATAGGTATAGGTATATATAATTTTTTTTTAACAAAAGAATCATTCACATGGAAAATGGTTTCCTTCAAGGATCTCAACTTGCTTCCGTTGTTCAATAAATAAATGAAAATAGAATTTCCTGTGTGGTCCATTAAATTGTTGGTATTTCATCATAATCAAGTCTCCCTCTCTCCACATCCGCTAACTCTGCTTAGAGTTGTTTATGGAGACTTCCTTTATACATACCTACATTGTCCTGATTGCTTCTTTGGAGTAAAAACGATAGGACTTTGGTATACAAAAAAAACATGGAAAAATTGGAAAACATTTGCCATCGAAAAAAAACGAAACGCAAATGGTGTTAAAATTTAGGGAAATTTTGTGTATTGTCACGCTTGGAAGGTCATGTGAAGAAAAAAAAAAAGAAGATGAAGACGAAGACGAAGAAGAAATTGGATGAAAGAAGGCGCAACAACTACGGCAAGTGGCAAGCGGAAAATTGGTAAATTGATATTCAAAATGAATGAGGAATTCATGCAAAGTAGCAAGTTATGTGTCAGGACATAATTATTCATTGAATTCTGAGTTATAAGGGATATAGGGATGACAAGAACCATTCTACACACGCCATGTGTTGTGTACTGAAGCGAGCTTTAAAGGGAGTCTCTGATGATTCGTTTTCTTTTTAAAAAACAGCACGCTTTATGAATACACCTAATCTAACTTGGGTAATGGTTTACTCGTAAAAATGAAAATGATTGAATTTAAATTTCTGATATTATGATAAAATATTTTAGAACTTCAGCCAGTTGCAAAAAAAATGAAATTACACTTTTGGCAGTTTGAATTAGCTGTAGCTAACCCTGACGGCTTAACTCATAAATAAAAATGGTTACGAGTGCCTATCACAGATGCTAAACTAAAAGAGCAATCAGCCAAACTCATCGAATACAACAAGCCCCTAAAAAAAGAACCGTTAGATGCAGCATTCGAGGCGGGAGCTCGACAATTGTCTCTAGAAACAGAGAAACGTGTTTTTATAATAAATAACTGGATTTTTTCCTTTTAATATTAAAAAATAAAATTCGAAAAAAATGTTTAAAACACAATAAAATTTAAAAAGTGCGTATTTGCCCAAGTTCACAACAGTTGCATAGTTATAGGCTTGTGATTCGACTTTTCATGAAGCAAGTGACAATAAAGTTATAACTAAATATCATTTTGGCCTTGAACAAATCAATGAAAATCTCCTCCCCATTCATATACGTGAGTGGGAAAGAAGGAAACAGATTGATAAGTCTCAGGAGATAGAGACATAAAGAATATCTAAAGAAATATAAAAAAGAAATCAATTTTACTCTAGAAGTTAGTTTTCTATTTCCCCTCTTGTGGAACCTGGTAGTTTAGTTAGTGAATTATTTTTCTAGAGTAGGAGAGCTACAGAGTAATTTTCTATGTATAGATGACGTTAAAATCACAGTATCAGGAAATCACTATGTTATTCCGAACTTATGCGGATCAATTGACAATTGATAAATTTATGGAGGCGGATTTTAGCGATTAAATAAGAAATTCTGCCTTGGCTTATGGAAAACTTGATATTAACTGCTATAATATCAACATCTTCTCTGAAGGCCACTTCTCCACTAACCCCTTAATGTTCCTCAATTACTAATCGTCTCGCACGAAATGGAACATTCACTTATGTTCGGAGTTGACCACAGGAACATTCCAAGCATTTGTTTAGTTGATGAACTCGAACAACCCTAATAATTGTCTGTTAAATGCATGTAAAGTCATGCTTATGCTAACTTACTAAGGTCTTCGGATCTTATTATTTTTTTCCAGTGTTCTTCCTCAAGTGCTTCCAGGTCTAAGTTCTATGCATCGCTTCACTGTAGCCCTTTCGAAACGTGTAACATTCCCATCCACTTACGTCTTCGTATGATAGAGTCAATAGGTTAGTGCCCTATTCTCGCATGAAGTTCTAATCATTAGAGTTATGATTTGGCTTTTCCAAATTCGATCTGCAAGGTGTTAATGTGATCCACACAAGAAGATCAAGTCCAGAATCTTGCTTGTTTGGCTTCGAGTGAGTTTTCGAGGTGGTATTTTAATCGCTCCATGACAAACTCGCAGGCATTGGCTTATCTTCAAAAATCTTTGAAATATTAAGAGCTCTCTATGAAAATGACTCCATAATGGTTTGGGATGGTGAGAGCCTTTCAGAGGAATTTAGTTCGTCAATGGGATTGATGCTCGCTAAGTACCCTTCTTTTTACAATTTTTATTAACGATTTAGTGGATTGTGTTGGTGGCGGGGTTAAGGTAGCAGGCGAAGAAGTTCCTGTTTTAATGTATGCGGGTGACATTGTTCTTTTAGCAGAATCTCCTCACCAATTGCAAAGGATGATTAATATTCTCGAGAGGTATTGTGACACATGGAACCTGACTGTTAATTTGAATAAATCGAAAATAATGATATTCAGAAAAGGGCATGGAAGATATGCCGCTAACGAATATGGGAAGTATAAGGCTGTTGAAATTGAAGTGGTAAAAGATTTCAAATATCTGGGAGTTATAATATCAAGTAACCTTTCATTTAAAAATCACGTCCAGGCAAAGCTGAAAGAAGCGAAATCTGCACTGTGTGTTTCCTGGAAAAATGCTTCGATAATAATTTAATCAGTCATTCACATATTAAGTACAAACTTTTTCAGGCGGTTTCCCAATCGATCATGTTATATTCAGCGCAAGTTTGGGGGTACAAAGAGTATAATGATGTGGAAAAGCTACTTCGATTTTTTCTAAAGCGAATCTTTAAACTACCTTCCACGACTTCTAACTATATGCTCCACATTGAAACTGAAATTCCTCCAATGTTCATAGATTCGTTGAAAATTCACTTTGACTACATTTCAAAAATATTTCAATTGGATTCATCGAGGCTAGTCAAGAAAATGCTTAATTATCTAATTGTAAATAAACTTAATTTTCTGAAAACCTGGTCAACCCTGTCGGAATCTGTTGGAGAAACAATTAACTATAATGAAGGAAACATTTTCGATCTCAAAAAAACTCTCTACGTCATGCTATCAAAGTTGGATTCGAATCATTGCGAGGATTGTATAAATCAAGCTAGAGCTTCTCAATACAGAGATTACTACAGTAGCTTCAGTTCAATCTTGGCCCAGCAAACTATTTCCAAGACAAAAACTCAACAGAATTGATATCCTTAGTTTTTCGTGCGAGAGGAGAAATTCTACGTTTAAATTTTATTCCACGCAGACCTGATCTGCCTTTCCAATGTGAGTTATGCAACACTCGGGGCGACTTGGTCAATTTCTAACAAAAGCCTTTAAAGAACCATTTCTGTTGGAATAGGCAGGATTTGAACCCCAGTCTCTTAACATGACAATTAGGTTAGGTTAGGTTAGGTTTTATGGGCTGACAGCTGGTCTTGATACCGTCACACTTTGATCAATGTAGATCCATTGTGGTACCCTGAAGTGTTGTAAACTCCTTGAAATATTAACCTATGAGTCCTATGGATCGTCTAACCATTTGGAGGTTTTGACGAAGTTCAGTAAGTTTTATTACTTGAGAGTTCTGATAGTTCTTCTAATTCGTTGAAGAAGTAATTTCCTAGGGTTTAATTTCTAGTCTGACAGAGTGATGGACAGTGACAGAGAAAGTGAGCAGTGTTTTCATGCTTGTCTTCGTCACCATAGCCTCTGCAAATATCATTGGTACTGAGTCCCATTTTCTTTTTGTGGTAACCAAGAAGGTTATATCCCGTTATAATGCCTATAACTCATCTAAAAGAAGTTTTATTAAGAGTTAAAATCCTATCGGACCTTTTCTTTTCGTATCTAGGCCATAGTTTCCTGGTTCCGAGAAGAAACCTGCACCCACTCCAGTGTTCATGAAAAATGACAATTAGCCAATCAAACTTGGGATTGCAGTGAATTTTTTTAAAGTTTTGCAATTCAAAGTAACATGTTATTTTCATTATTCTATAATATTAATCTTAAATACAAAAACAAAATCAACTCCCTCCCTCTCAAATACATATCATGTATAACAATATAAAACAAAAAAAACGTGCGTACGCTTGTATCTTCAAAGGAAACTCTTACAACCAGCAAAGCTGTCTGAAACACATTACCAAATTCTATAAGTACCTATAGTATTATGTTTTTTTTTTTTTTTTGTATCTAAAAATTCATTTCACATTTATCAGCAAGAGTGCTCCGCTAAACAATAAGCCACCCTATTATAGGACGGAAATCCTAGAAAAGCCTCTAATTATAAGTCTACGTGTTTTTGCCAACGATTTTGGCAATTAGTCCATGGTTTTCCCGTCTCTGTTACATCTGATTGAGAGATTTCAGTAAAATTATATTATATAGCTTTATATGTTTTTTTTGTTTGTATATTAAGTGTGTGTCTTTGACAGGGAACACAAATTTTCCGTTTCCCTTATAACAATATCAGATTTATTTTATAACACAGCCCCACCAAACACTTCAAATGAATAATTGTTGAAAATTGTTCTGTTGGTGATATTTGCAATTATACTTCTTGTTTCATGAAGTGAAGTTCAAAATTGAAAACAATGAAAACGAACAACTTTACTGATGGTTTGTTTGAAGCATTATACCACACCAGCCACCCACCCTATTCAATGTGCTCCTGCTCATTAATAAAATTTTGTTTATCTTTAACTAAAGAGGAGAATTTTTCAACACAAAATGAAGCCGACTGCTTTATTTTTCCGTGTCTGGGTTGATTTCAGTTCTGAAATACTCATACTTCTATTACCTTGTGATCTCAATATAATTTCTGTGGAAAAATCCAGACAGGTACAGTGGACTGATTTAGAAGAGAAATCAAAGTTTTAAACGCTTCCACCGATAAAAGCTGCCGCTGCTGCTTCCATTCGGATAAATCAACTTAAGCATGTGTGTCTCTGTCTAAATAAAATATCTATAGGTACAAATAATGCAAAGCATCGTCAATCGGTAAAGGTGCAACTTCAAAGATCTATAATCGCGGGAGGAGGTCGCTCGTCGTTTCTCATCGTGATTGCTGTTGAAGCTATAACAACATCGTGCGTTTGAACTAACAGAGAATATGCACCTATACCTACCCTTCAAACTGCAACTACACAGAGAAAAAAGAACCACAACAATTAGAGGGTTTTCATACAAGAAGAAATATTATTGAATCAATGGAAAATATCTTATTGACAGTAGGAAAATATAAATAGTATTTATTTAATTTATTAGATTGACAATTTTTTTTTATATTTTTATCAAGTGTCAGTTCCATAAAAAATTCCAGTCCTCAATGAACATACGTTTTTTTTTAAATAGAAACAAATTTCAATATTTTTTTTCTCATTAATTCAATCCGATTTTTCTATAAAATACTTTGAAAAATTATTTGTTTTGTTACTTTTAATAAGATTTCATAATAAAACTAATATGAGAATCTTATTTTTTTTTTTCTCTGTGTAAAAAACATTCACTTCCCACCTTCTATATACGTTCTAAGTTCTATAACTACAAGCTTTTTGCGATAGTGCAATGTTGGCAACTAGAAAATATTGTTTATTTGCTTCGGAACGTTTAAAATTCCATGAATATTAAAATCATGAATACGGATGTGTTGTATTTCATAGCCGTCCGTCCATGTTGCCGTTAGTTGTGTGATGCATCATGCATACCGGGTAAAAATGGATGCAGTCTCTCTTGTTGATTAAACCGTAAATTCCGAGGATACGCTTTCGGTAACTTGTTTTGATATGTGAGTGTATTTTATTCATACCTATAGGTATTAGGTAAACATGTGCGTTAGTCAATTATTGCAAATAAAAATTTTCATCTTCAAGGGAGGCAAATGGAGCATTCAACCACTTTCAAACAATTGAGATTCTTTTTGATCTAGACTATAGAACATTGAACCTGCGTCTAATGCCTGCGATAGCAATGGCGATGGGTATATGCAACAAGAAATAATTTAAAGTTTTGTGCACGAATTAAACGATTTTTGATTTCCAAAAATAGTTGTGCCTTAATATACATACTCACCTTTTGCTATTATGTAGTGCAAATATTTTTTAAAACTTCGCAAATATGCAAACTAACTTCACGCTTTGCAATTTACTTTTACCCAAAAAGTATGCAATTTTTTTTTTTTTAATGGCCACTTTTAGCTACCCATTACCTTTCTTGATGCCCACCCATTGATTTTCGAAATAATCGTTTCCGAAACATTGGGACCGAAACGAACATTAGCCTTGAAAAATAGATTTTTCTTCAACTACTTCGATAAACCATTTTTTAATTTTCTACGATTTAAGTTTCACCGTTTTTTTTTTAAATTTTCTTCTTCAATTTTTTTTTTTTTTTTTGAAAAACTTCCTTGATTAACAATCAATCGCTAGAGCCTCTTAAAAAATATTTTTTGATGCACTTTTCGAACAAAAATATAAAACTTTTTATTTTCATTTCGAATAAAAATTAATAACTTCAAGAAGTTTGAAGGAGTGGTCATTTTATAAGTGACGTTTTTCCCAACTTTTGAAACTGGAAAAAATTTTGAAAATTTGAAATGGTGCTGCTACCTTCACCAATTTTCAAAAATTCTTGAAATCTTCTTTTTTTAGTTCAGGGAATAATTCTATTAAACATGGTTTGTTGCGTAGTCCCACAGAAAAATGACATCACCAAAACGTGAAATTTCAGGATCAGTAAACTTCCCCGCTATAAAGCCATTATTGGTAGTGTTGTGTGGCTTGTTGTCCCGTCTTGCTGAAACCACATATCGTCCAAGTCGTGATCTTCAACTGTCGGCAAAAAAAAATCTGTTTTCATCGGTTATCGGGAAATCGATATCATTAACAATACTTGCAGCAGCAATATTTTCGACTTAGCGTTCATAAGGCGTGCAAAGGCTGCATTCGAAATGCTGTCCAAAATATTGAGAAACAACGCTTTTAGTTTTAAGTCTGAGCTACGACTGTTCCATTCCAATGTTTAATTTCGCATTTTTTATGTATAAAGCACTTGGGAAGACACAGCCACTGTCACAAAAAAAAACTGCAAACATTTGTGACTAGATGATGTCTTCGCAATATCAGAACAGGTCAGGAACCTATTGACTCTAACATTGCAAGTCAAACGATGGAGTGGAAACTTTTAACCTGCTGCCTGCTGGAGGCAGGTAAACAAACTGACACTAGGGGTCGAAGACGAAGACGAAGAGGCCCATAAGGGGAAGACAATGGACATAATAAGTGTAAGATCCAAAGTAGTTTGCAAAATCACTTTGCAATGGCTTCCGCAACTGCTGTGAATTACGACGTGCTCTTGTTCTTTGATGAACATGGTATTTAACACGAAAACAGCACACGATCTGCACATGTTTAGGGTGTCTTCACCAGGGAGGTTCCTTATTCCGTATTCCAAACCGCCATGACAATATTCGACATATTTTCTTGCATTAATCGATTTAGAGACATCAAGCGGTCACTAGACTTCGAAATAGCCAATCCGTTGCCAAGTAATTACCCATATACGTGGGTACAATGCATTTATGGTTAAATTACAAATGCACTGTAGTATTATTACAGGAACTCCCCTCTTTTTTCCTATTAAACCAAAACAAGAATTTTCTTGGCTCAACCACTCCTTGTTTTATTTTTTCGTCATTTTTTTTTGTATAGTTTCAAACAAACTTTGAAATGCTTTATTTCCTTTACATTAATGCTTATCTTTTATGTCATCCTGCGATGAAGAATCAAATGCTATAAAATAAACATTCTACATAAAGCTAGTTCGCTTAGTAACTTGGAATTCAAAAAGTTTGGGTGTTATCCTTAACCCTTGATTGATTTCCCAAGAACTCTCCTTATAGCTTCTACTGTTTAAGCAGAAACAAAATAACTTTTGAAGCTCAGCTCAAAATGCTAAAATTATTTTGTTGTCAAAAAAAAAAAAGAAGAATGTTATCCGCTTTCTATATTATTCAAAGACGAGAAGGATTTTCTCTTAAGTAAAATACATTATTTCCAAAACATTGAAGAACCAAACAAAAAAAAAAACACGCACAAGTTGCGATGAAGATGACGATGACACACAAGTAGGTATATATGTAGTAGTGGAGTAGGTAATAAGAACGACAACGACACGATTGGAACTTTCATTCTCAACTTTTGGACTTTAGCTAAATCCACAATGAAACTTATATAACCATCTGCATATCCTCCATCTTCTTTCTACATTTATTTATTCCGCTAACTAAACAAAAACACTTCTTCTTCTTCTTCTTCCTTCTCACTCTCGACTATCGTACATAAATAAGGGCAATTCCTTAACTCATAAGTCGTTCACAGAAAAGTTAAACAGCAGCATTTTGAGGGCGCATTTTCTAGATATTTCAATGAAGGACTATGTTTGTTGTAGTCTAGAGTCACTGTATATTTACAATAACAACAACAACAACAAAAATAATGCTTTTGCTATGCTTCTGCTGCTTCCCGCCTTATATCCTGTATCAATGTTTCACTTAAAAAGTTTTCCTTCTCACTATAACTTAAACATTGTCAAAGTTTTTAACTTAAACTGAAACATTCCTTTTGCTAGAAAGTTCTGCTAGTGGCAAAATACGTAGATGGTACATTGGGTACATAGAGGTACCTTCCTACGACACGACAACGATGACGACGACGTGTGAGAGTGTCCTTGTTTGTTGTGCATTCAACTTTCGGTCACAGGGGCTAGCACTTGGGGTGTAAATTAATGACACAATCAAACAACAGCAACAACAAGGCAAGATTAAAAACAAAAAAGAAGAAGAAGCTGAGTCAAAATGGCTTAATTAATTTTTAATAAATCTTGCTTTACATCATCATAAGCAAAGGTGATTCCTTATAGGTACTCGACTTATTATATTGAGTCCAAGAGTTCAGGACACTTCTTTAATAAAAAAAAAACAAAAGTACAACCCCTGACCTATTTAAAATACTTTTGATGTATTTGACATCTGCCAGGATTTCAAATGGACAAAGTGTCAAAATGTCAAAGAACTTTTCATCGGAATTTCTCTTTCTCTTTCCCTCTCTCTCTCACTCTCTTTTAATCTCGATATACCATAATAATATTTGGATATTTAAAGGACCTATAAACACCTTTGTGGTTGCAACAGAGTGTTGTGTAGGTAGCAGACGATTTATGGCTTCCTATCGATTTGAAATGGAATTTTCTTTCATAAGCTTTTTGAATGCTTATAGCCATTAGCACCCAGGCAAACTTTCGAGAAGAAAGGAACAAAGTGGAATGGGAATTAGAAACCATCAGAAGAACATGAGTAGGTATAGGGTGTATGAAACTTCAAAGGAAAATTAATTTGTTAGGGTTTTTGGCGTGTCAATGGGGTGTGAAGAGGGTGACGGAAGAAACAAAAAAAAAAAAACTTAGAAACTTCGGACTATACTGGAGAAAGGAGAAACCCAGAACAGCAATGGGGATTGTTAAATTGGAAAAGTTCATGGCTTTGATTCTCTGTGTTTGGTTGAGTTAGAAAGGTTTTCGTTTTCTTTCTTTAGGAACTAGGTTTGCTTCTTCCTTTTTTTTTTTTTTTTTCTTCTTGCTACTTTCAATTTTGGTCCAAATAGAAGAATTGATGAAGGTTTGAAGGGTGGACATTTGGGTCATCAGGGTGTGTATTTTGGTTTTGATGGAAAAGGTGTGCAGGGTCGGTGTGTATTTGGAATTTTGTAACATTTCTTGATTCAATCACAGAAAAAAAAAATCAGTTGGACGCCGAATACTCGCAATGGTAAGAAGTGGAAAAGGTTGAATTAATAGGTTTGATCTATGAAGCATGGCTTCGGTCTATGTGTAGAGGGTTGTTCTTTTATTTGAGTTATACCTAATCAATGGTGTAGAATGAGAACAAAAAATACCCCTTCGATTTGGAGACGGATATAGATTGGGGTTATAATTTATGGAGATACTATCAAAGTGGTAATTGACAAAAATAAATTTCGGATTTTTGTTTTTTTTTTTGTCTTGAATTGCACCTGATGAAATTTTGTTTAAGAACTCAGTTAGAGTTTGAGGTTTCGCTTAGTGAATTCCAAGTTTCCAAAATAGAACAAAGTTTCTTTGTTGAAAGTTTTCATTTGAAATGTAATAAATTAATTTCAATATTTTAATGTTGGTTCGCTTTCCTTGCTTCTTTGTTAGCGAAAAGTTTTAATGGCAGTTGGTCATTATTGATAATTATTGTCCGTTGTTGTGTGTCAATTTTATTGGAATTTAGGAATGCTAATCGTTTAACAATTTTCTAATAATAAATCATAGGTATTCCAATTTACAAAAAATTGAAGAATTAAGTCACACAACTCCGTTACTGCGCTTGGGGTATGTTAAATCGCCAGGCAGGTGTCACTATATATGATCTTTTTTTTTGACCAAATTTTTTTTGCGGATTTCAAATATGTAATCTTCAAACAGAATTGTGTCTTAGTACAAAAAAATGCATAATTTAAAAAAAGTCAATAAAACTTTTCGTGTAAGAAAATGTTGTCCCTATAAATGAATGTTATCAAAAAAAATTGGTCAAATCTATTTTAAAAAATTGTCACAAAAAAAGCTTGTAAGGGAACACTCAAGTGGACATTTTATCATTCGCGTGAATAAAAATTTTGGATTCGTTAATAAATCAAACTAGCGACCTTATGTTACGAAATAAAGGATCCAAAAAAAAAGATCCCAAAATTCTACATAGCTTGACATGTTAATGCGATTTTCTTAAGACTTGGATCTTAAGGTTTCTATAGGTAGTTTTCTAGAGGTAATTGAAATTTTTGTTTGGTTCCAAAAACAACGCTCCCTCTCTTATACCCGTAATGCAAAACTTATATTTCGATGACATGTTTACTTGGTCAAAAATATTCCTGAAAAAATATTGGAAGAAATTGAATCAGATTTTTTTATAAACGCATTGGGATCAATATTTTCCGTCTCAGGCGAGGCTTGATTGCAAAGATTTCTTCAGTGGAAAGAGTTCCTGATAGCCAGGTACCATCATCCGTTAGTCTGAAAAATAAGTTGGTTTCTGTAGTTGAATGTTAAAAAGAATGTTAAAATATTAACATTTTTATTTTCATGTTGTTATACGTATAATAAACAAAATGTTATCTTCAACGTTTTAAAAGGTTCTAAATAAAAGTAGATTTTAGCTAAAATTATTGAAGATCAAATTTAAAGCAGAGTACTAAAATATTGTAGGCTTTAGGAAGTGCAATCTTTAATGCCTTCAATTAAAAGATTGTATTCATTCATTTTCATTAACAGATTACAATCTTTTAAATTCATTCTCAGCACTGCATTCCTTCGAATTAAAAAAATTCAATGAATGCAAAAAATGCAAAAGAATGCATAGCTTAAAAAAATTCAAAGATGGCAAAAGAATACAAAAAGACTGCAAAGAATGCACGACCGTGGCGAACTAGACTTCCCAAAAGATTGCAATCAGTTGATTTTATTCAAGCAATCTTCATTTAGAAAGTTAAGAAATCATAAGAACAACCCTTTTTTGTTGGTATTTTCAGTATATTTGAAATTATTTAAATTTTGTCAACATAATATTGTACATAAGCATGTCTAGCTTGACTCCAACAAATTAATTTTTTTTCCAGAACATCCATTGCAAAAGAAATCGTTTTTAAGAAGCATACCTCATTGTCAAAGTACTGGTTTTTTTATTCAAAATATATGTTTCCAAAACTTTTTGCATATCTACCATAAACCTCATTTTATAGCAACCAAAACTTACGGAAATATCAGAAATTCTTCAAATCTCACTCTCAGTATGATACAATAAACAATTGCAATATGCTCATGTCATATTGAATGATAAATCACAACAACCATCAATTTAGTGTTGGCCACTTTCAATTCACCCAACCAACCCTCTAGCCTTAGACCAAACAAAAGAATCATCGAAATAATTCGTTTGCAATTTTCATAACTACACCGTACACCTCTTCTTTACATTTATTTCTTCGTTCAATTTGCTGACAAAGCCAAGGCAATCATTGCTTTCCTATACATTATTATATCTGTCTGTCCGTAGGTATTTTTATTTCAATAATAAGAAAGTTATCTCTTGGTCGCATAATTTTGATCTTGTGGTTCAAAAGTATTAAGTGATTTTTCTTTTTTTTTCGTTTTTAACTATCAGTATTTTGAGACACATAAGTTTTTTTGAGATTTTCAAATTTTTGAGAATTTCCAAAGTTAAGTTTCCTTTTTTTCTGGATTTTGGATTACCGGTTTGTCAATTTTGTATTGCAGGATTTTAAGTTTTCTTGATTTTGACCCTAGACGTTTAGACAAAAATTCGGATCTTCTCTAGCGAATATTAAGAGAAATTTTTCAAGTTTTAATTGAAGCGTTCTTCGAAATTCACCAAGTCTTGGGATCTAAGGACCTGAATTTAAGATATTCGAAAATGGCCGTCAATTGACAGCAATTATTTATATTTATATCTATTATATAAAAATAAGCCGAGTTTTCCTTCCTGACGCTATAACTCCAGAACGCACGAACCGATTTCCACGGTTGTGCATTCGTTGGAAAGGTCTCGGGGTCCGTGAGGTTTATAGCAAAGAAAATTCAGGAAAAATTTCAAGAGAAAAGCAGGAAAACAGGGAAAATCATTTTTCATATAAAGCGCCATCTCTGATACATAGCATGTACTACAAAGGCGCCAGTATGTGGTGTGTGAGTATCCCTCACGAAAATAAGTACGTTTCATTTTATGTAGATGGCGCCGGTGCGTGAAACATTGTTTGACAGCTACTCATTGTACTCTGCTCAGTTAATTTCATGTGATATTTATTATGCGCACGTTCTTTCAAACACTAACTTCAAACCGGTATTGTGCCACAACATCTTTGGCGGCTTGATGATAATGTTGGTAGGCGATTTCAGGCAGACGTTTGCAGTAATTCCCCGTGGAACGCCTGCAGATGAATTGAATGCTTGCCTGAAGGCATTACCTTTGTGGAATAACGTAAAAACATTATCGCTAACCACTAATATGAGAGTTCAACTTAAAAATGATCAAAGTGCTGCACAATTTTCCAAACAATTGTTAGCTATTGGAAATGTATTAGTCCCACTTGATACTACAACTGGATTAATTATTCTTACCAACGACTTTTGCCGATTTGTAGACTCTCAATTAGCTCTTATTGAAAATGTTTTCCCAAACATTTGTGAGAATCATCAGAATTATGCTTGGTTAAGTCAACGAGCAATTCCCGCCGCAAAGAATAATGATGTACACGCACTGAATTTCACTATTCAATCAAAAATCGATGGCCATTTGGTACAAATCCGTTGATTCCATAACAAATCCCGATGATGTAGTAAATTATCCAACGGAGTTTTTGAACTTTCTGGAGTTACCAGGATTTCCACCAAATAACTTGCAACACAAAGTTAGTTCAGTTATTATGATATTGCGTAATTTGAATCCACCGCGACTTTGCAACCGTACTCGACTTGAGGTGAAAAGACTTATGCCGGATTTGATTGAGGGAACCATAATTAACGGAAAGTACGCAGGTGAAAATGTATGTATTCCTCGAATACCAATGATTCCGACTGATCTTCCGTTTGACTTCAAACGATTGCAATTTCCGGTTCACCTTGCGTTCGCAATGACAATTAACAAGTCGCAAGGCCAATCGCTTAGTGTTTGCGGGATAAATTTAGAGAATCATTGTTTTTCACATGGGCAGCTATACATTGCGTGTTCACAAGTTGGGGAACCCTCCGCTCTGTTTGTGTAAACGTCAGACCAAAAAACAAAAAATGTGGTTTACCAAAGAGCACTTCAATGAAACCGATAATTTGATGACACGTATAACGTTTCGATTCAGTATTTACTTTGGATTCACTTTCATTTTTTACTTAGAGAAGTTCAACTAAAATACACTTCATTTTTGTAATCGAAATGAATTCATTACTGTTGTGAAATGAAATAAAATTTTTCCTTTTCAAATATAAAACAAAAAATAATTTTTCTTCATCTTTTAATCCCCAAACGAAATGTTACAAAAAACGAAGCCATCTGTTGGCGAAACGGAGTTCGCCGGGTTTTTCTAGTTTTTTATATTTATTTATATTTTTTTTTTAATTTTTGACGTGGCCAGCAGTGGAGTAGAGAATGCCAATTTTTATTTGGGATATATTCACTTTAAAAAAAAGAAAATTTTAAAACTAATGGCCAAATACTGAATTAAGCTGACTGATATAATTAAATGAAATTTTCAGTGGCATATAGAATTCACTTTCGAATACATTACCACGAACACATAGATGGCGCTGCGCTTTTTTAGATTTCTCTACTATCGTTGACTTAAATTTGATTGACATTTATTTTCTCGATGCCAATACATGTCTTAAAGAGCAATTGGAATTGTGGTTATTTTGGTCTCGAACAAGGACCAAGCTCAGACAACAATGTCACACAAACACAATATAGACACTAGACAGACTATAGAACTTGACAGTTGTCCCGCAATTATTTGTACAACAATAAACACCCACAAATCTTGTTTTCCTATTGAAGGTTTTTGTTCGACAAACTGCAGAAGAAATAAAAGGGCAAAGGACGAAAAGGAACATTGATGTATATGTATGTGTTGTGTGTGTTGTATAAAATGTATGTATGATATGAGCTTAGTCCTATTGTCCTGTCAGGGAGAATTGAAAGAATGTTGTTTCTTTGGATATAAACAATATCCGGTTCAAGGGGACGAAGAGCTACGATAGACATAAAGCCAACCAACCTTCCGTTGGGACAAACAGACTATGATTTATGTGAAACGTCTGGTGGCGACTTTTATCTGATAAAAATATCGAAGATAACTGGTACTTCTCTCTTACTCTAAGACTCTGAATCTGAAGGATAAAAGTATAGAAAAAAAAGGCTGGTAAAATAGATCGAGCATTGTCGAGTTCTTTTTTTTTTGCTTAAATCAAATACTATGGAGGGAGATTATACATAAAAGGTTTTTCCTTTTGAAGATTCTTTATTTCATTCTGTTTCGAAGGTTTTCAGCCGCATATCAAAACGATACTGTGCTGTGCATCTTGTGAGAAGTGACAGGAACACGTGTCTCAATGGTGATGATTCCACAATCGGTACTGTGGAAGCAGTATTGCCATGAAGATGACAAGTTGTTGTAGACCAAAGGCAATGCGTTGATTTGATTTGATTAATGGATTTCGCATAAGTTAACTTTGAACTTGGAGTCCTTAAATGTGCGGATTTTATTAGCATTTCGGTGACATCTGCCTTGAATATGTAATTGGAAAGAGCTGGCCAGACTTAAGAGTAAAACAATTTTTTTGCACTTCTAAAGTCTTGACTCATATAAATTTATCCGTTAAAATTTTCTACGAAAAAAAACTCGCGAAAGTTATATTCTCGTTGCTATGAAACAATATATACAAGAAAACATGTGTTAAAAATATTCTATGTAAAGCACTCACAAAAATAAAATTTGCTTAAAAAATAAATTGTGTCAAAAACCCAAACAAATTGTCAGAAAAGAAATTGTTAAAAAATTAATTATTAAATTGTCAAAAAAATTGACTCGTCAGCAAAAAGAATTTTTTCAACCTATTGAAGAAACTGATCAAAAAATTAGTTATGAAAAAAATTCAGGAAAAAAATTGACATTTGACGGCATTTTTTAAACATACACACAATTAGTTTTTGTCCAATTTATATTCTTGCGGTTCAAAAACATTTTCTCTTCTTTGACAGTTAAAAAATTGTGATAGTAAAAACTTTGCAAAATTTATTTTTGTTAGCAAAGGTAAAAACCATTGTCAAAGTGTCTATTTCCAAAAAAATTGTTGACAAAATTTAAAAAAAAAAAAATTTTATTCATGTTTTTTTGCTGTTTGAAATAAAATTTTCTTTTTCCATGATATATATTAATTTCATTTGAATACTTTTATGAAAAAATAATTAAGCATATAAGCATACCTATACAAAATTCTTAGTGAAAAAATTATAAAAAATAATTAAAATTATCAAAAATAAAAAATGTTTTCCTTTTTCTAAAATTAATAAAATATCAAAAAACAAATGTTCTCTTCAAAATTATTGCATACTTTTTTTCCCCAAAATTAAACACTAGAATAATTATTCTCTGTTTAAATTTGAAGTTTCTTAAATAAACCCTTACGAAGATAAAAATCGAGAATTGTAAAAAATTCATTTAAAAAAAAAAAAAAAAACTAAAAGAAAAATTTATTTTCCCAAGATTTAATTTTTTCAAACAATTAAGACTTAAATTACCTACCTATTCTTTATAGAACTGTTGTTAAAATTGAGAATTTCTAAAAACAACTTTTAAAAATCAATATCTGCAAAAAAAAAGTGACCTAGAAAAAATGGTTCTTTTTTTTCAAAATTAAAAATAAAATCAAAATTTCAAAATTATAGACCAAGGTAATCGGTGCACTATATAAATGTATAGTTTCTGAAACAAACCCAAAAAAAGATAAACATTAAAACACAATATTCTGAGAAAAGTCCGTTTATTTTGATTTAATGTACTACGAAAAGGAATTTAAGTTCAAATACATTAAGCGAGCTTGCGAAAGAATGAATATATACGAGGCGTTTTTTACCTGTAGTTATCATTCGAAATGAAAAAGATTTTTTTAAGGACAAAAAACTGTTATTTCGATTTTCTGAAAAAAAAAAACTATATGTTTTTCGACTTATGACACGTTGCTGTTCTAGCGACGACATTTCCACATCCATACCAACATCATATCACGTGCACCAGTGATTATAATATAAACTGAATAGAAATAGCATGCAAATTTGGCATTCCTCTTCTAAAGGGCCATCACCACATCCTACAATAGCAACAATAGCAGCATACCATAATCTCCTCAACCTCTTTTCGGAAATGGGGTGCTTAACTTCATTTCCTCCATATACTACCCTTAAAGCCCTCTCATACTCCGACGTGTTTTGTTAAAATTATGGACCGTTAAGAATTCTAATTACCCTCTAATGTGTCGCCCACACTTTGCTTTATCTTGATTTTATTCCGAAAAACACACCCTTATTTTATGTATTCGTGTGTGTGTGTATCGAGTGTGTGTGGAGAGAGTAAATTTACGACAAGCGACATATTTTTTCCGAAGACATTATCACTTCCGCACCAAAAATCCACCAACCACCATAATTCTTTTTTGTAAAGAATTATGAGTGCGAAACTGTTCACCCTATATTCGACCTATTTAAAAAAAAACCCAGACTGAACGTTAGAAGTCACGAAACATTAGAACAACAATTTGAAGCAAACAAAAAAAAAACATACCACATTGGCGCCATAATCAGTTTCACCTCCGCGCCACTTCGATTTCGCTTATCTTTTTTTTTTTCATTTATTTTTTTTAGACTTCCTTGAAAATTTAAATAAACATAGCCTAACATTAAAAAAACATAGTCTATTTGAAGATATGTATGTCGGCTTAGTAGAATATAAAACCCATTGAAGGATTTTCATCACCATTCACCACGAACCCCTCCCACCCCAAAACAACACACATGACAAGTATCAATTTTTGTGATCTTAATTTGAATTTGTTTTTTTTTTCGTTTAAGCTTTTGTGTGCTTTTTATCCTTCCCCGGGCGGGTGAATATTTGGGGGCAAACGAGGGTGGTGAGTATTTTTTTTTTTATTTTTTTTTTGTACTGATGGATTTTTATCTCCCTATGGGAATTTGTTTGGAAATTTTCATATGGCTTAGATGGTAGGATGTTAGCATTATAAAAGGATATCGAGGATTATTTGAGGCAAAGCGAAGATCCGCTTTTTCTGGGAAGAAAAGTCGAAAGGAGGATATAACTGTGCGCACGAAAACACTTGAATATGAAGGCATTCAGATTCATTTATGCATTACTATCGCTTTGAGCTCTTCGAAAATTTTTGCGAGAACAAAAACGATATATTATATGAGTTGAAGATGGGATAAATCGTTGATTTTGTGGGAGCTTAACAATCTGATGGGGATATGTTTTGAGTGCTTGTATTATTGAGTTTCGAGTATTTTTTTTTTTTTTTATTCTTTTGCTCTTTATACTTTTGTGTGTTGTTAATGGGATTAAAACATGTGGATAAGGATTTTATGAAGATTTTTGGTTTATATATATTATTCTAATAAAAAACGATGTCATCACCACTCGTTCCGTAAATAATTTATCATAATGTTTTTTTTTATAATAAGAACAATGAGATTTGAAACAAAAATTGAAACACATTTTTTACTTTATGAAGTTATGCCGAATGTTGAGATTGGTAATCAAGTAAAATATTATAATACGCATAGTTTGAAAATTGTTAAAAGTGCAGGGATGGGATTCCGGTTTTATGATAAAATGAAATGATGCATTTTTTCTTAGAAGAGTTTTTAAACCGTTTCCAATATTTTAATTCTCGTTATAAACTAACAATGATGAAGAAGTTTTACCTTCCTAACGAAATCAGAATCGCAAAATTAGATTTTTTACTAAAAAAGAAACTACAACTATTTCTATATTTAGGTCAAGATGTAAATCACTATTTCTTATAACTAAGGTAAATCAACTATTCCACAAAGGACTTTGTTTTTGAACTGTTGGATGATTTCGACAGCCCTTTAGTTGGATTTCAAATAAACTTTAGTAGGTACTTGTTTATTAACCTTTTTTTATTTTTGAAATATAAATAAGAAGTTCATTTTTCTATATTTCAAGAAGTGCTTGGCTGAAGTGAAGACCGTATTGGCATAAGGTACAGCTTGATTGTTAATGAATATTGGAATGTTCTTAGCTTCTCACTATTTCATTAAGTTTGATAGGCCATGTTTTGGTCCAATCTGTTACTGCATTGACTGCATTTTGTAATTTTTCAGCTGCCCAATTGGCATAACCTATGGGAACGGGAAGGTCCCTTGGCCTTTTCTGAAGGTCAACCTTTAAATTTATGGCATTATTAGAATATATGTACATGCATTATGTATTATGTTAACTCTCAAGTACATCGGTCAAGCGGTTTCTGAGCCTATACGGTTCGTACAAACCAAACAAACATCCATTTTTATATAGATAGATATAGAGTAGGTCCGAGGACATATCCTTGTGGAACACCGGCTTATATTTCTTTTAGTTCAGAATATTTTTAGTCTTACCGCACTCTAAGGAGTCGGCTTGAGATATACGATTTTAATATTTCGTAGTAATACCTGGGTAAATTCCTTTGCAGTTCATACTCAAGGCCGTCATGCTAAACCTTGTCTTTTTTTTGGGTAGTGCTTTTTCAATGATGCAATTTTTCTATGAACTTGTTCTATTGAGGATTGTTTATTTCTAAATCTAAACTGATAAATTATGATTAGAGTTCTTTCTTCTATGACTTTGCTAATTCTCTCCAGTAGCAATTTTTCAAAAACTTTTGCAATCATAGGTAAAAGCGATATTGGTCTGTGAAAAGTCACTTCTGTTGGTGGCTTACCTTGCTCACTTATGACAATTCTCTCAGCAGTTTTCCAATGACATGAATTATTATTGAGATGAAGGCTTTTGATGGCATTTTTTGCATTTCCTGAGCATGGTGATTTTTTGATCAAATTACAACAAGAGTGAAGAAAGAAGCTCGGCAAAAACAAAAAAGAATTAGTCTTGGAACATTCTCATCTGCTCAAGTTTATTTTTCTAGACAATACGTTGAGATGGTGGAAAATTTGCAATATCTGTTGATGACGGGACCGAGATGCATATTAAGTGGAATCGCGTTCGATATGCTGTCCAAAATATAAAAAAAAAGAACTCTTGCAAGTTGAAAGACCAAGCTGCGACTGTTCCACTCCAATGTTGAATCCGTTCTTCGTCAGGGACGCAGCACTTGAAAAGTCACACCCGCCATCTGAAGGAAGCTGCAAACTGTGTCCGAAATATCTTGAGGATTTCCTCGCCCAACCACGGCAGGAACTCATTGACTCTAGCATAAGAAAACGTATAACTGACAGTGGATTGGCCATACGCTTCCAAATGGTAACTAGAGTATTGCGAACCAAAGGAGTTGAGGATCTCGGACATTGGGTTCAAGGATCTAAGTAAATAAGTGAATTACATTTTACTAACCCTTCTTGCTGCACATCACGTCACGTCTTGTATCAATCATAACAACATCATTATAGTCAGGCTTTCAACTCAATGGAACCCACCCTACCTCAATATAAAGTTAATGCTCCAACAATGTTGAAAAATCTGGGCATTGTTAGAATGTCCTGTCTACAGACAGAGTTTAAAATAGAACGGACATCCATGTTCGAATTCAAATTAAGAACCCTCATCATCGACCAAAACAGCAATAAGTTCCAAGTCTATTTATAAACCATTGTCTTTGAGTTGATGTCATTTATCTAACTCAACTGTGGCATTATGCAAGAACAAAGTTTCGTCGTTGAGTTTTCGTTATTATCCTTTCCCAATGTCCATTTGTCCTGCTGATGTTGCTATATAGCGGGAGAACTTTAATCCTAAAATCATGTTATGTATGTTATCTTCTGGAACTTAAATTTTCATTTGCGGTTAATTTCTCCATGGCATGTATATTGCACCTCTATGAATCCCACGTCCCACCCACAATACCAGCTATACATCCAAACTGTCTGAACTATTCGTTTAATTAATGCACTTTACATTGGGTCAGTCTTGTATACAAGTGACAGACAAACACAAGAGCCAACCGAAGAGGATACACATTCTCTCCGAAATCACACGCCCGCCCTCACTTTTGGCATAATGTCATGTACAGAATTTATGTGAATCTACCCAAAGTGCAGTAACAAGCGCACCAAACACCATAATTCCCATACACAGCCTCGGACTTTATCGAGTAGAAATTGTATACCTATAATACCATTCCCGACTAAAACTCCATAAATCCTTCTGTGATGATCTTGAAATGTTTGCTGTCCATTGTGGTTCGTACGAACATGTCCTAGACCACATTTCTTGGTCCTTTATAATAGAAACGCACGGATACCCATTTCACATCAGTTTGTTTGTTGGTTGTGTAAATTTTGGCGACTAAGTCAAATCCAATTTTAATAGTTTCACGCAAATATTGTCATTTATCATTTGGAAATACCAGGATAACACCTATAGCCGGTTGCGAAGCAAAACATCTTGTTTTAAGATATTCGAAGAATTTTACACTTTGGTGAACATTTCGTTTTGTGTTTGGTCCTTGTCGAAGAGTCATGGTTTATATTTTATCGGATTTCAATAAATGTTTGTTTAACAAAAATAAGGACATAGAAAAGCATTTATTAGAATTTTTTTAAATTCTATTAATAGTCCAGTAAAATAGTGAAATTGTTTGCAAGTCATTGACTTACAACTTTCAACCATTCCTGTGTGCGCGATATTGCAGGAATGGAGTAGTAGTAACCTGTCTATCTAAAAGTAGAAATGGAAGGTTTTTGAATAAAACAGTAACACTTGAGTGAACTGCCACCAAGATTTTATGGGCTAGAGGAATGGCTATTTCATGATTTCCAGGCCTATCATCAGACTTCTTTTAGTGATCCTGGGTCTGTTTCATTTTAATTGAAAAACTTGGAGAATCTCAATTTTTTAAAAAGAAACAAAAAATCGTTTGAATTAAACTTAAAAATTGTTTATTGGATTTGTGAATAAATAAATAATAGCCGCAAGAGGAGTAAAATAATATTTTTATTTAATATTTATGATTCCGAAATTCTAAAAAAGCCAAACCCACAAATTAATCAATATTCAAAACAGATCACAGACAAGAAGCCAAAACCACAGGCACAATAACCAAAAAGTAAACTGGATAAATCTATGTCGTTCAATAGTTAGCAAACGAACAATGTAGAATTCGTGAACTATAAATTTCTATACTAGTTCTATTTCGTTGGCTAACTAGTGAATTAGAAAACTATTGATGTATAGAAAACTAGAGAGGCAAAGAACAAGTGAGCTAGTGAACAAGTGGACTAGAGAGCAAGTGAACTCCAAGAAACTAGAGAATAGATCCAGATGATGATGAAATACAATTAGGAAAGACTTGTCAAAAAAAGAAATGGAAGGAGAACTGCAAAGAACAAAATATTTCGAACAGGGTGTTTCAAAAAAAAATGTCAACTTCGTTGTTTCTTGAGCGATTTCACTGCATTTGGTACCGAATACTGCCCCTATTTTGAATAGTGACACGAACTTTCGGCTCAAAGCAAATGTTTTTAAAAACAATCGTTTTTCGGCTCACATTTGTATATTCTCCTCAAAAGCCAACGGTTTGGCGAAAGCGCAGATGTTGCTCTATCGAATGAAGGCCTTAATTTGAAAGGAACAAAGGTAACTAGGCCTACAAGAAAAACACGTAGATAAAGTATTTAATATGTCCGTGGAAGTTTCTAAAATTCAATTTATTTTCTCAAAACACAATAAACATTCAATCTTTTTTTTTCAAACAGAACATAAATCTTCTAAAATTCAAAGAAATACCTGAACTAAGTCGCTCTTGTTTTGCCAAAAAGTTTTGATACAAATCATTTTGTTCCTCTTTTAGGGACATTTATTATAACTAAACACTCTGACTGAATTCGTGTGTATGTATGTGTTTCTTTTTTTGTCGATTAGGTTTTGATTTATATACATTTCTTTGAAGAGATAGAGAAAAATGTCTTTTTGAGATTTGTTGATCAAATATTATTTGGGTCAACATTTATAGCCACAGATGATGTTTGTTTAAAGTTAAGAGGGATGTGGGATGTTCAAGGAGAAACACAGATAAACAAGTGCAATTTATAGACTTCTTTGTTTTGAAATTCTTGTGTTGTTTTATGCTTTTTATTGTGATATGTCAAAAATGTGACAGAATGGCTACGAATACAAACTTCTTGAAGACACCTAACCCTCTTATAAAACCCTTCTCGTATAGAGAGGATATGTTATTGTGACGATTGCTTTTCCTTTCATTCCATCTCTGATAAATGATTCTTAAATGGTTGTATCAAAAAATCATTCGCAAAAACATGTTTTGTCATCATTTATTGTACATATCTTTTGTTAACTTTTCACATCAGAGACATGGAAGGGAAAATTGCTTCGCCAGACAAATTGATTTGACATTTTCAAGAGTGATGTGTCATGAATGAAATATAAATATTTATTAACTAGTTAACTAAATTATTAGACATCTTACAGAAATTTGCTGACATTAATATATGTACATAATGAATTTGACAAAATTATAATACAATAGAACTAGATTTTTTTTTTTCATAGTTTATCAAATCAAAAGAGATTTTGAAGAATCTTCGTTATGTAAGTAAAGAGTGTTTTTCAGAGGTATAGACATTTGAAATGGAATAAAGCAAAAGTAAATTTTTAGAATTTACATGAAATTGATTTTATTCTAAAGATAATCTTTTGGCATTATAATTTAAATATGATTTCAGGCATATGACCACCAGGGCTGGCTCAGACGTAATTTAGTCTTGAGGTCCAATTTTCGATAACTTTTCCAACATTTGTGGCGAATCAGCGAATGTAGCCCTCCAAATGGTCGATCGTTTCGTATTTATTGGAGTAGACTAGCAACTTCATATATCTTGCCCACAGAAAATAGTCTAGCGGCATTAAATCGCGCGATCTTGAATGCCAATTCACGGGTCCGAAACGTGAAACCATGCGGTTACCAATAGTTTCCATCAATAAATCAATTATGACACGAGATATGTGACATGTTGCGCCATCTTGTTAAAAACCAGCCTCCTGGTTGTTCATGTTCATTTTGTTGAAGACCGAAAAAGTCAATAATCATGCCACTATATAAAGGTCACCATTGACTGTAACATTCTGGCCATCATCGTGATTCCACCGGTGTCTCAACATATACTAGGAGTTTATCTTCACTTCAAATACGGCATTTTTGTTTATTCACTTAGCCATTCAACCAAAAGTGAGCTTCATCGCTAAACAAAATCGCGATTAATGGCAATCTTGTTTTCGGTCCATTCACCGGATCTACACCCATTCGTGACTAACTTACTTACTTAAAGTGGCGCTACAGCCCGGGATGGACCTGGGCCTCAACCAACATGCGTCTCCAGCCAGCTCGGTCCCTAGCTGTCTCCAGTTTCGCACGCCAAGTTGGTTGAGGTCCTCTCTAACTTGCGTGCGCCACCTGAGCCGCGGTTTTCCTCAACTGCGGGATTGGATTCGAAGACTCTCCGGGCCGGAGCGTTGATGTCCATTCGCTCTACATGACCCAGCCATCTAAGTCGTTGGACTTTGATTTGTTTGACCAGGTCAGTGTCGCTGTACAGCCCGTACAGTTCATGGTTGTATTATCTCCTCCACTCACCATCTATGCAGACGGGACCAAAAATCACCCGGAGAATTTTCCTCTCGAAGCATCATAAGACGTTCTCATCCTGCCTTGACGAGGTCCAAGCCTCAGCGCCATAAATAAGAACTGGGATGATAAACGTGTTATAAAGGGTCACTTTAGTAGCTCGAGAGAGGACTTTACTACTAAATTGCCTTCTAAGTGCAAAGAAGCAGACCCATTCGTGACTATTCATGATGAAATGTCAAACCAAACTAATCACAAATTCACAATTCATTTAACAGCTGGCTAAAATGGCCGCCAGTTAAAAAAAAGTTGCCAACTTAAGTTTTCATGCCTCTAAAAAAAAACACCATTTGCTCACAGTGAGAAGCTGTTCAAATAAGTGGAACGTTTGAATAACCGATTTTCCGATTTACCGACGCGACGCCTAGCTACAAAATTCTGCAGCATTAAACGTTCGTAGTAATATTTATCATTAGTTACCTAATTTAAAGTGTTTTTCGTTAAAGGACCAATCTCTCCTCAATTCATAACTAACAAAATATTCTCAAACCAGTAATAAAATATTTTGTTTTGAATATTTTAAAATTTGATCCAAAAAGTAAACTTCACACACCGTGCGACATCAAACGAACAATAAAACATCAAAGTAAGTTATTCCATTAGCAATAGTGGGAGGCCTACCAAGTTTCTGAAGAACTGTAATAAAAAAGATTACCAAAGACCCCTATTCCTGACCTCACTTTAACGAATGACTGGTATGTCGGTAACACAATACAATACGAAACGGCTCCAATACCAATTGTTTCCGATGTCGCTTGCGGTTTGAACTCTTTCCAATATTCATTTCTCGCTTTGTTCTCCAAACACCGAATGGACCCGACCCCCTGCTTGCCCGCCACGTTCCATTTCTGGTAAGGCACAGCTGGAGCTAATGGACTGGAAAAGCGTTAAAAAAAAAAAAAAACGTATATGCACTTTCCTTATATAAGTGGCGTTGTTGAACGTAAAGTTTATTATATTGAGCCATTTGTATAGAAAGGACATCAGAGTCATATATTCATTCATTCAGCAACCGCCATCGCTGTGGTATGGCCTACATACAACATGCTCGTGATCGGTCAGTAGGGGTTATTTTGAATGCATTATTGTAATTTCCATCAGGTTTAGTCTTTTTTTTCAAGGATTTTTAAGGCAACCAATCCACAATTACTCTTGCTGTGAAATTCTTTAACCACCATTTATAGGTAAATTGTCCTAGTTCTTTAATCAGACAACAAAAAATTAAAAACATTCAATTGGTGTTCGATTATTTTACGCGCGCTTGTAAATGGAACTAATGAAATGTAAAACGCACCACACGCTGAATGAACTCTGATGGATGTTGTGGCACGGTAACTGATGGCAGCTGGCAAACGTTCAAAACAAAAATTGTTTTCCAAATAGTCGTCCGTCGGTATAGATGCATCAAAAATAGAGACGATACAATATAATATAGTTTTTCAATGGTAGCTGTGAAGCGGGTGTGGGCAGTGATGAAGAGATTTCGAAAGCGCTTGAATAGTTTAGATTTAGAATATACACACACCTTTTTGTTGTATACCAAACCACCTAACGGCTTTATCACTGGTCTTTGTGTGGTAATTAGAGGCGGACGAACCAAGTGGTACGCTGTCAATTGAAATTTCAGTTGTTTGGTTTTGTTTGAATGTCATTCTGTCGCTTGACCACACAGAGAATCCAGAGAATCAGAAGGAGCAGCTATGTATATGTATATGAATATGGCAAAGGATAAAATTTTAAAACCACCAACACACATATTGAATGACGTTTTACTGATACAAAACAATTTTCCTTGTTGTGGTTGATGGGAATTGATGTGGTTGTTATGGGCGGCAGAGGCAGGTTTGGGTTGGATTGAATTGAATTCGGAAATTCGTATAAATCGTTGTGCTCTGTATCATTTTATAGTTTCTTTTTCTGTTATAGCCTTTGATTCAATATCGAATATTGTTTTGAACTCAAGTAGATACAAAATAAAAAAAAAAAGTGACAAATTTCAGATTTTTTTTCTTCAACAAGATATATGACTATTTTTGCTAGTCCAGTAAATTGATAAATTGATTCGCAAAATTTTAACTTAGGTTCGTGACCCCTTGACAAATGATTTTATGAAATTTTTTTTTTTTAATTTTAACAAATTTATTTAATTTGACAAGTTTTTAGGTAAGTTCGTACATTTTTTGAATTTAAAAACATTTTTATTTTGACAAATCTTTTTTTTGATAATTTTTTATGTTCAGACAATTTTTTTTTTATAGAGTTTGTATTGTTTTTTTAACTTCCCATAGGGAGTTATTGTAATCGGTTCGATTTGTCAAATTGAAATTTTTGACATTTCTCGACGTTTCAAGGTCCCTAGAGCCTATTTCAATCATTTTTAGAGAGATATCTGTGTGTGCTCAAATTGGTTCGGCTCAAATATCTCACGAACAAATAATGCTATTGACTTGAAATAAATTTTATTCGACACATTATGACGTCATACAAATTTGATATGAATTTGGAAAAAATCAATATACCGTTATTTTTTAAAACCAAAAAAACTAAAAAAAAAATTTTATAACTCGAATATCCTTAGATGGAAAAACGATATTAACTTTAAAATAATTTTATTTTACGAAAAATGTTGTTTTTGACTTCTCACTGACTTTCTCAAAAACGGGTTACGATATTGACTTCTTGTTTGTTTTATTTTCTACATAACATAATTGTTAGCAACTGATAACATTTTGACAAATATTGAATGGGCAATTTTTTAACAAAAAATCAAAAACAGTTAAAAATTCTAAAGAAGTAGTTACAACTGTATTTCAGCTCGAATATCTTGAGAACGAACAACGATTGTGCTTTCTAAAATATTTTATTTTATACATAATACAATTTTTTTATGAAACGTTGAATTTTGACAAATATCTAATTGAAAGTTTTTGACAAAAAATATTTAAAAAAAAAACTAAAAAGTGGTAAAATTGGGGTTTCGACTCGAATATCTTGAGAACGAGCAATGACATTGACTTTGCCATTGGGTATTTAATTTTATACATAATAAAATTTTTTACAGCGGGTATATATTTGACATATACTTTACTGACATTTTAAACAAAAAATTAAACAGAACCAAGAAAATTCCACATTCGTTAAAAAAAACGCGTGGAAGTTTACCTCCCGGGTCACGTGGAAACAACTTATAAATCTCTATAATATATGTGGATTTCGTAAATCTCTTTAAATAATTAAAATGCTTTTCAATCTCAAAATAATGATTGTTTGAATTTAACAGCTAAAGTTTGTTTCGCAGAAAATTTGGTTATTTGAAAAAAAAAAATAAATATAAAGTTTTCAAGATCACAAATGGGAAGTTATCAGTGTGGGTCGCACCCAGCCTCTTTTTTTGTTTTGTTTTTATTTTCAGTTTCAGTTTTAGTTTTTATTTTTGAAACTCTAAGCCTCAATTAACTTTACGGTTTACTTATTTCAAGTTTTTTAGACCAATCCTTAAAAAGACATAAACGGAAACCGTAGAAAAAATACATCCCATTACTTACTATTCTGAGGAAAATACTTTCCATTGGATTGGAAGGACAAGTTTTGGATTCGTAAGAAAATCGAAGTACGGAACGCGAAAAAAGTGGGTCCCGCAAAGCTGTCTGTCTGTTCTATACTTCAGCCTACAACCTGAACTACCACAGGGATTTTCTTCAAACAATAAGGGTTTTAGCGAGGCTCCCTAGAGTGGAAATTGAAATTTCGTTTATAGCTCCAACCGTTAAGAAAAGACTTTAACGATTCAAATTAAATTTTTGCAATGGAATTTTGACAGTAATAAAAATCATTTGGTCAAAATTTATTTAAGAAATTTTTTTTTGAATTTAACGGGCACAATATCAACTTTGACTATCTTCAATATGAAAAAAAAAAAACAAATATGTTGGAGATATATCGGTCGGTGTTGAAAAGTCCAAAAAAAAAGTCTTCTTTTTCATTATTTACCTACTTTAGAATTCATGCATTTCATTAAAATTTCGAAATTAATACTATAGATACGCCCAATCAACATTCAAATTAAAATTCGTCAATTTTGAAATTATGCACAACACCTGACGAGAGCTTATCCATCATATAGCCAAGGACGTATAATACTATCGATTTCAAATGCACATTCTACAATATTTTTTTTTTTTTTCAAGTATTGCTTCTTTCACTTGCTTCTATATCTAGTATCTACAACATAAATGGATATGTGATGGAATCATTGATTTGCATCTCTTGTTCAAAACCAGAACAAAATATCCATACAAAATAGAATAAAAAAAAAGATCAAAAACCACACAGTGCTATTGTATAGATATAAGCTTCTCTTGCTCTGCCTGTATAAAAGTCCAGTGAATGTTCATTAGGGTGAAGCGTCAAACTTCTTTTTTTCGATTTTCTACTTTGAATAGGTTTAAAAAGTTGAAAAGTTACATTAACTAAACCTAAACATAGTAAAAATTAATTTCAATATTTTGCGAAATGGGCGATTTTTTGTTGTAGGCTCTGCAACTCCAAAATTACGAACAATATTAGTTCAAATGGTTTTAATTCAAAAACATATATATTTACTTTATTTGCTTTAGTAAATCATAATTTATGTATTTCTTGTTTTATAAATAAATGTTATGTGCAACTAATTCAAACTTTGGCAATATATTTTACTTCGATGAAAAACAGTATTTTTATTTCAAAAAGTTAAAACTTTGAATTAAGTTAGAGGGCTAAGGACTCTATCCAACAAAAATAAATTCGATAAGAAATTGTTCCAATAATCAAAACCCAACAAAATTGAGGTATTCGAAATGGGTACAACAATCTTTTTTTCCACACAACGACGCTTCACCCTAATGCTCTTAACAAGGATGAAAAAACTTTATATTCGGCCAGGTGGTGTCACATGCTCGTAAGCTTCTAATGCTTCGATTTCTTACCTGACAAAATATGCACCACATCCACAACTCAAATGAAAAAAAAAAACCTACCCTTCCATATTTTTCAAATAGTACCTTTAAAGTATTTACATAACATGCAAATGAAAAGTTATTGAATTTTGAAATAATCCATTGCGGAACTTAGAAAAAATAAAAGAATTGATTTGAAAACAATGTTCACAGTTTTTTTTTCTTCATTTCGTTTTAAAAGACAAAAAAAAATATTAAAATGAAACTTTATCAGCGGAATTTCCTAAGTTGATTGACAGTTCTAACAAATTTTCTATTACACGAATATCATTTTTGGCTTGACTTACAAGACAGTGTATAGTTGCCGTTTAATATTTTAACATCGAAAGCATTAACAGGATCAGTTTGCTTTAAATTCGTTAGGTTATAAATTCGTTTTTATTATAAAACTAGTTGGTTGCAGGGCACCTAAGTTGTTAATGTTTTATTTTAATCCTTAATCGCTTAGCAACTTCGTTTACTGGATCTTCAGTTGTCAAGCAGGTGTCCGTCATTTTAAACATATGTATTTGGAGTAGGTATTTTGCGAGTTGCGAGAATTTTTAGAAAGAAATGTATTTTATCTAATACTTTCTAAAAAAATTCGTGTAAATTTAACGAAACATTTTTAAAAAATCTCAAAACAAATTTTGTCAAAAAAAAACTCTGAAATTTTCTGTCATAAATAAATAAAACAAAAATAAAAATTGTTCAGCAAATAAATTATGGAGAAAAAAAATGCCTAAAAAAAAAAATTGGTAAAAACAATTCAGAGAAAAAAATAGTTGAAAAAAAGTCGAAAAAAAATAGTAAAAAAAAAAATTGGTCAAAAATACTGCCTACACATTTATTTAAAAAAATCATCAAAAAAAAGTTCTGTTAAAAAAAAATCCAAATTTTTTTGGAATCGCGGAAATAGAAATTGGAGACAAAATAATTGTAAAAAAAAAGTTTTATCGAAAAAAACTACCAAGTACCTACTTTGACAATTGGAAAAATTTTTGAACCTCAAGAAGAAAAAGTGGCGAAAAAAAGTGTCAAAAAAATGTCAGATAATCAAATGGAAATTGAAGTGCCTACCGAGTGCCTTGCTATTATTACAAAATCTTTAAGAAAAAAGATTGATTGTAAAATTATAACTCAGACAAAAAAACTATACAAAAACTTTAACATTTTTGTAATGCGAAAAAATATTCACATTAAAAACCAAATATTCTGAAAAACAATTTTTCCAAAACATTTATATTGTTTTTTTTTTTAATATCTACAATATGAGTTTTCAATTAATTCAATTAAATGCCAATGCTGTGGAACTAATTTAAGACAAATAATTTTTAATGACAGTTAAATCTATATTTTTTTTTTTAAATTTCTCTTTTTGAAAAACTATTGATATTTAACATTTAGGGGGAAAATTAACTATGAACAGTTTTTGAGCTTTCGTCAAGCGTTGAATACTTATGTATGTTTAAACAGTCGTAAGCAAACGTAACGTGTACAGGAAGAACATTTTATGAGATTTCAATAAAATAAAAAAAGCGTATTCACCCTTTCAGTGAAGTTTATACACTACCACGCCCACTATTTATTTTGTCATTTTAAGCAGTTAACCAATTATCACATTAAAATAAAATGCTCGTGTAACAATGTTCGTTCCCATACTACTCCGAAACAGCTTGATTAATTGTTATGAAATTTTTTATGCATATTCAGTAAGTCTAAGAATCGGCTACTATCTATTTTTCAAACCCCTAAGTGATAAGGAGTGTCCACCCCAATTTTTTTTATTTTCTATTATGTGGCATTAAACAACAAATCCAACTATAGTCTGTCAGAGCTCTTCAAATCCAGAAATCTCACCATAACTTCAAAGCTGCTGCTGTACAGGACCATGGTCCTGCCAGTACTCACGTATGGATCCGAGACTTCGGTGCTTACGAAAACACACTCCGACCTCCTAGCCGCGTTCGAGAGAAAAGTCTTAAGGAGAATTGTTGGCCCCATATGTGAGGAAGGACGATTCCGGAGACGGTACAATCATGAATTGTACGCAATCTACCTTGAAGCACACATAGTGACAAAAATTAGGCTCGGTTAGACACCGGTGGGCAGGGCAACTAGCTCGCATGATAGAAGAGGAAGGATGATGATGATGGCATTAAAAAATACATACAACCCTAAATGTTCATGCTTCTATCACCAACCTCTGCTTTTTAATAAAAATTAAATAAATTATTAAGATAATCAAGTCGATAACAGAATCCGCAAAACTCGATCCGCAATGATTCACAGTGTAGTGTTCTCTTTTCTTCTCATGATAAATGAATAGGTGGGAAACAGAGCTCTAACTACGGATCGAGTTTTGCGGATTCTGTAATCGACATGAATAATTTTCATCATCGAATAATTCAATCAATTCTATTTATGTGTGTTTTGCATTGTACAGTGAACAATGCCAACAAAACGCAAAAGGGTCAATTTAAGCCGTGATACAAATTAATCTAGAAGCATTCGAAGTAGAATAGCCAAAAGAACTGAAGGACTAGTTCATGAAGAAAATACTGGAACGCATATGAGAGTGGCGCAATTGCGTCACGAACAATTAGAAGAAACAAGTGCTGGAGTATGAGATTAGAACAACAGAACAACGACAATCACATTACTTTACTGTCAATAGACGCAGAGCAAATGGCCAATAAACGCGAAAAGGCACATTGAGCATTTGTAGGCTCAAAAATTTCTGCGTCTATCATTCCAGCATGAGCCCGACATTGGATATTATGCTCATTCAAAAGTGGTTATTTGTGCTTTGGACAAAGAATGCCCGTATTGTCATGCTTTGAAATTCAAAATGATGAAACCACCGGAACCATTGAACGGTTTGCATCGGCACAGATCCAGATTCTAACTTGTTCTACACTAGAAATTATTTACATTGGCAAAACAACGTTTGCCGGTTCAGCTAGTTAAAATATATGTATATTCCCAAAACATTAAACTATATTTTATTTAAATTTCTACTTAATCCAGTAGATGAGGCTTTTTGATATATAAATTTATTCTGCTTGCTGAATTAATGGTTTATTATTAAAGTGCAAGTCAATATAGGATCTAGCACCAATTCGATTATCGATACGCTATTAACTTATTTATTTTAAATATGTAAAACTAAAGTCTGTTTACTTAATATCCCAGTGTTCTCTCCTCTCAGAAAAAAATAAATAAATACACAAATTTTTATTTCCAAATAAACAAAAGTGTTGTTTCATTGAAAAATAATCTGTCCACATTGATTTCGTATTCGTTCTTCATCATCCTTTATTTTATATAGGTAGGTTTATATTAAATAGGTAGTCCACTAAAGAATGGAAAAAAGGACATTGAATGATTCCGTATAGTGAACAAAATGCAAAAAAAAATGTTTTTATAAAACATTCAAATCCTTTAATTTATTTGACTCAAAAAACTGGACATGTAATACTCTTTTACTGCATGCATTTTTATTTCCAACATCATGCAAAAGAAGGAAAATAAATAGAATGTAAAACAGGACAAGCTCATTAATCATCCGCCCAACTGACCGTAGGTTGTTTTTTTTTCGCTCTAAATGTGTCTGATTGGCCCACCAACACCATCACCACAACCATCTACTTTGTACAGTGTGACCATATTTCTTAATAAACAATATTAATAAATAAGCAGCAGTGTGTTTCTAACTTTAAGAACTAAATTTAAACTTTAAAGTGAAAATGTGGTTTATATGTTTGAGTATAATTGATAAATTGAATATTAATCAGGTGGAATTATGTTTTTTGATGCAAACTGTGGGCATTATATTTAAATTTGCATAATACTCTCATGAAAACGTTCACACGTCCT